>JARQTI010000433.1:0-235705 GCA_030142655.1 Trachelus tabidus | reverse complement strand
ACGTCAGTACAAAAAGAAAACTAGCGACGCTAGTGGTACAGAAAGAAAATGTAATGTGGTAAATATTAGTGCCAGGTTTTGTCAATTTTCCCATTTGAGTTCGTGCTCCTTGTGTAGTCTCCATGAAACAAAGGATCGTACCACGCCGGACATAGATTTTTTGTTTTTCTTTTTCTAGATAACGCTCAAGGACGCATCGGTCGCAGTAAAATGTCCCTAATACGCAACCCAGAGACTGGTAGAAGCAATAATACTCACAAGTATAGTTTGAGACATAGCTCGAAGACTAATTCGGCATCATTAAAACAGAAGATCAACGCATCGTGTGTGAAAAACAAAACTGACTTTCTTCTATCTTTGGGGCTCAATGCTAACGCGACTCCTTATTCTTCTCTTCATAAAACCCATAGCGACCAATATAAAAATAACCTTATGGAGTGTAGTGTTGTTATTAAAACCGTGAAGTGCATAATTTGTGAATTATATTTCAAATGCAGAACTGACCTGATTGATCACTGGAAAATGAAAAAGTGCAACATGACGTACATGAGGCAGTGCAGGGTCCTCATACTCGGTGCGAAATGCAAAGTCTGTGGCAGAAGTTTCAAATGCATTACGGACGTGAAACTTCATATGAAGGCAAAGCACCGCTTTAAGAAGAAATCTAAGGCTACGGTGATAATAAAGATTGGCGATGAGGTTATGTCAAAAGTCTGCGTCAGGAAGAAACACTTGAAGACTCCTTATAATATTAACAGTGGAATGTTACCATCTCATTGGAAACAGGAAACAAGCCGGGATGTCAAAATAGCTGAAGATGAAGCACTAAATTCATATTTTCAGGATTATTACGTGTCTCAGAAAGAAGGCGATAGTAATGGCGGCTCATGTGGTAACGTGAAGTTCGAGCTTGATGAACAAGCGGCGTATTGTGAAAGTACGTACAACGCTCACGCGGGGACATGTGATAATTCATGTATGAAAGAAGAAAAAAGTGATTTCGCATTTTCAAGTAATGAAAAGATATTAGTGAAATACGAAGAAAATCTCAATAATAATTCGATTTTCACCTTCGACGGAAATTTAAGATCTCATTGTGATAGCGAAAACGTCGGTCAGGACAAGTTTAATAACTTAGTTGGGAGTGACTTGCCATTGTCGAACGATGGCATGTTAGTTTCAGAATTTCATAAAATGTCCGATATCGAAGAAAGTGATCAACATCATTTCGAGATGGGATATCAAGAAAATGTTGAAGAAACTCGTGACACTCATACAGTGCCTTGTATGTACAATGACATCTTAATGATGGATGACGAAGTACTTCTTCTTGAAGATTTTGAAAATATGGAGAGAGCTAAAAACGAATTTTTGAAAACGGATTCTACGATCGAAAGTAAACGTAGAATGTTATTGAACGATGTAAGTTCAACTTTATCGGATGCAGAACGCTTCGATGATGATGAGGTGGTGGAGCTGATTCGTATATTTAATCCAACTACAAAATGTGGCGAAAAGGAAATCAATGAGGTGTCTCCGACAAGACGCGAGAGAGAGCTATTGATGCGCTGCAACATGCCCGATACTTTAGATTCATACGAGGACTGCGTACGTTTATGAAATGAGAGTATTAAGACGCAGGTTAAATATTAAAATTTAATTATCAATCATACACTGAAGAAGGATATCATATTAGATAAATCCTTTGGTCATACGATTAAAATTTTCATCGGCACTTATGATTACTAGTCATGACAAGAGACTACTCTAAATCATGTAATGCATTGCCTTTGTCTCGTTTTTAATCATTACTATCAATGTTAGTTATTTCCTTATCTACTGGCAGTTTTCATTTTATTCTTTTCCCTATATCGTTATACAAATCTTTATCGTTGCTGTTTCAATCTGAGAGGTGCATATGGTACAAAATATTTTATAATTAATGCCAAATAATAATTCGTATTGAAGAAGCTACGGTCGAACAGTTTGATAAAGCTTTTTATCAATTTCGGAAGTACTATGTACATAAATACTTATTAATATTAATGTAATACTTAATTTTTCTAGAGGTTAAGTTTCATTGTAATATTATGGACGATACCTGTACATATTATTGTATATATTCATTTATAACCAATTGTTAAAAACGCTTTATTTTACGTTCTACTATGAGACTATTTAAAATAAGTTATGCTAACCAGTGATATATTTTTAGGAAGAACAAAAAGTATTCAAGTACAAAATCAAATTTTCTCACTGTATAACACACGCGCCAGCAAAAAAATTCGTCATCTTCCACATTATTAAAATATATAAAAACGTAGGATTCGAATGATTTATAAATTTCATGCTGTGACAATAGCAATATCTGCAAGGTTAATTTAAAGTGTTTTTAATAACAACGACCCAGAAACGTAAAGACATTCAACACACCTAACAAGTTCTGTCCCAACATTTCAGATCTTGACCATTTTACAAGTAAACAGAAGCAAGGACGCTAACCAGACGTTTTAAATTTCCTTCGGTCGATACTTTAGGCAAACGACAATCGATCAAACGATTATGACCAAGGCGATGATTCCTAAGAGTTTTATCGAAAACAGAAGAGAAATAGTACTTTATACCACAAGGGAGGAAAGTGCGAGGCTTGTTGCCCGAGCGCGAGGTGAGAATCCGCGCTTCTCCCGTGTGACATATACTACTTTTTACCCGACTATTTATAAAATAACCATATTTTTATGCCTGCAACGGCAAAACGCTACAATATATAGGTCTAGGTTCACAACTCATTTTGTTTAGAGTTTTTTTCTTCCCGCAATGATCACGTTTTTGCCCGGAAATTTACTTTTTTGCCCGCAAAATCACTTGTTTTTCCTTCTGATCAAAAATTGATTACTTTCCGCCCGCGTTACAAGGATGAGTATGGTTATTTTATTGTAGTTGGGTAAAAACAATAATTGACCAAGAAGATGAAGACGTCAGTCAACGTTTATTGCTCTTACTAACCTAATATTTCATCACCGAATCTCAAATATTAACTTCGTAGCTTCATCCAACTTATCTGCCGCCACTAAACCCGAGGGGTTGTTGTGTATTACCTGTGAAAATTTCATGGTCTGGGATAACCTGTACACACCGTAGTCAGCCGTAATACCGCGAGGGAGCCTTTTGTTGGTCCAGCCATGCGATAGAGAGATAACCGAGTTACCATTTCGTGGGAGGAAGCAAGAGTCAAACATTGAGAGAAGAATAAGAAGATGAAGAGACAAAAACCGGTGTATTTCATTGCGGCTGGACACTGTGAACTTGGAGATATTTCTTGGACGACAATGAGTTGAAATTTTTTTTATTTTCTTTTTAACAGCAGTAACGTCCCGAATGGACTTCTTGGAAAGGAGAGATGCTGCTTTCAGGATGGACCATTAACACACCTCATGTACTTTGTTATATTTTACAAGAGACTCCAAGAGCCAATCTTATAATATTTAAATAATACTGATCCGCATACAAGATCTGGTATCAAGAGAAGATAATTATTGTTAGTGTTATTATATGACAGACTGATCTAAAGATAACTTTTGTTCTTTGTGATGTCCAATGTGAATATTGAATATACTGTTAGGCATCTGGCTCATCAAACTCCCACTTATTCAGTTATATTATTAGCTGAACGATAATAGTTTCCAGCGAAATTTTAACTATTTTTTTTTGTTTAATCGACATATGGAAGTGAGAATAATCAGAAAAATAACGTTAATTAAACACTCTGATTGTAAAATGGGGTCCACTAAACCCCACGCTTCCGAGCTTTCCCTGTAAAAGTCGTTCTGTGATCAGAAATGGACTGTGGTAGTAATTTATATTGTTTGAAGGTCTCCCCTATAGGGTAGGGGAGTAATTGGCGTTCGGTAACTCCCTGAACCTTGAAGGGTAGAGGATTAAAGAAGTCGAGGGGTACAATAAAGCAATAAACCCCAGTCTATAATCCGTGTAACTGTTTGGTCCGATAAGTTAATTTTTTAGTTTTTTTATTTTATTACACTACATTGCTTTGTAGTGTAATTGTCATTGAAATAAGGCAATGCAGTAAGTTACGGTGTTTAAATGGATCTCTTGTACTGAAATCAATGAGAACGTCTTGTACTGTGCAGTGCGAAGGAACTTTGTTTTCTTTTTATATTTGGCAGGCGCAAGTCGGTATGAGTATTTGAGACGCAATATTCATGAAATACTGAATTTTGGTGTCCCATCACGAGGACTAAAATGCGATGTCGCTTTTGCCTACTGAATGCAGACTGGAAAACGATATTCGTATGTCAAGTCTAAACTCACGCAATTTGCGTCGCGAGCATCGAGTAAAAATGTGCCTAATATGCTTCGGGCAAAATTAATTTTTGTCCTTTGCATAGAGGTAGTAGCTAACTACCCCCAGAGTACGTTCCATGCTACTGAAAAAAGAGTGTACGACCGAAGGATTAAAAACTATCGGTAAGACGTCTTTAAAAAGTTAAAACAACCGTGAAGCAAAGGTACTCGCATCATGTAAACAAATTTTGTAAGTGATCGGTAACACTAATTATGATATAATTCGTTTGCATTTCTCTTATTTGAGGAGTATAGCTATATATTAATTTTTAAAAAATTAGACTACTCACGTGCGCCAAATTCTTCAAGCAAACGAGAATGGACGATAAATCGATTACGAAGATCTCGAATGAAAATCACCCAACACAAAAAAAAATGGCCGAAATGATCCTGGCCAATGATTACTTCGAGTTGCCGATCTTATTTGCCCGAAACACTCGTTATTCTTGTAACGCGGTTCTCCGAAGACACGCAGCGCATTGCCCGGCTGCCCGGCGCGAACTGATAAGCTTCAAGAGCCGAGAACCGCGGCTTACTCTACCTCTGGAGATTCAATCTCACTTTACGTCGTCCAGCATGCGAGAGAGATCGTCTCCCGACACGAACGCTGATCCCCGGCGAGGAACAGGCGGAATGAAAAATTCGTAAGGACCAGCGTGTAACAATATTTTTTTTTTCGATGTTCTTAATCTTAACGAACGTGACTGGGTACCAAACAAGTACCGGTGTCAAACACGTCGGTGAACCCGGGACTGGTAACTGGTTGTTTGGCAAACCGGAAGATGAATGAGATGCTTTTGAGTATTAAGTATATGAGGTCGAAGATGAAGAACCTACCTTTGTGAGATGAATCTTTGAGATTCGGCAAGTTTTACCTGGTACCATACTGTACTGTACAGTGATTATGGTGCAGTTATCGAAAAAGGGTGAAAATAAAAAATTTCCTGGGTGAGATCTCTCATTATTAATTTATAAATTTCAAATTTTTTCTAGTCACAACTGTTTATTTCGTTTCTGTATTAGTAACGAAACATCCGTCAGGGATATTAAATAAAGGCGGTATGTCATTTTAATGAGTTTAACATATTAGCGTTATTCGTTGAATAAGAAGGCCGGAACTTGCATAGCCTTAAGAGATTAGAAAAATGTCTATATTCGAATATCACTAATTATCATATTTCGTATTGGTTTCTTACCGTATTTCCATTAAAGGTAGAAACTTATTGGCTCCTCGATGGTATCCTTAGTAACTGACGACATATAGTACCGATAAATAAAATGAACTTAGGAATTTTTTCTTATAAAGAATATGATTCACGATGAGTATATTTTATTTCACTTAACGATCTTGTTGATGCTTCTACTTCCGTTACGATAATTAACCAAATCAAGAGACACGCATGAAAGTTTTCTAAGTCAATTTTAAAAACTTAGAAAGGAATGAAGTCTAATAAAAATAAATTTTTTTAAAGATCTCCATAGCTAACAGTGACTCATATTATTTAAATAATAAAACTCAGCCATTCAATGGTCGCGAATCGGAATCGTGTATGTCTAATAGGTGCTCATAAAGTTCTGGTTAACTCACGATTTTTGTTGTTCCTTTGACGCCTCTAAAATATCACATAAAACCTACGAGAATCCAAGTTTGGTAGTCGAAGGCGGTTCACCTCTATTGTACGTTGTCTGCTATAAGCGTGTCAATTCTTTTTCCAACACATATCTTTACGATGAATCCAATGGCTTTAGCATATCGTAACTACTTCTGAAAGCAAGGCAATAACAAGTATCGAAAAAGTAATTTTACACAAACTTTTGTTATAGCTTATTGTACATTTAAACAAATAGGACCATTACAACTTTGTCACACACTCGGCGTACAGTCGGATACATAGCTCCGAAATAAAAAAAAGTAGTTTTTACGACTGTAACTAACTAGTTTAACGTATTAGATACGTATGACAAGATTCATAATACTGAATACGATCGATGTGCGTCATGAAACCGTTTGAATTAAAGTCCCGCATCAGTGGTTACTGAATTTTCGGTAAACTGAAGGCAATTTTCAAATTTCTGAACCGAAAGCGCACAGGTATTAGTTCGTACGAGATCATTGATTTCATTGGCCATACGAAAGTCAGTTCTTCTCTTGTTTTATGGATGTTGAAAAGTTCTGTGAATCCGGAAAATCCAAAAGGCTCTTTCTCATTGCCTGGTAAATGTTCTCTTCGTTTTTTTCTACTGTCTGCTCGAGCACTGCAAACAGAGACTCCAGTTGTTGAATCGTCCAACCTTCCGTCAGATTAACGAATTGCTGGAGTAAATCTTGTATTTGAAGCTCAGTGAGTTTCTCACTGTTAGCACCGCCTCTAGCGGCATTACTACCAGGTAATATTTTTTGACGTTTTGAGGTTGGGCCGTCGCCCGACGTGCTCTGTTCTCTCTTGCCATTTACTCCTGAGGATTATTTCTATTATTTGTACTGTCGACTCAATAGATATAATCAAGATGTGTTTTTACTTGATTTCGAAGATGTGTTTAATTGACAGGATCGGACGGCGCTGATCTTCGTACGTGTTCGTCGTTCCGTTTTTATGGTCCAGGGCGACAGTATTTCCATGGTGTCTGATATTGCATAAATTGATATAATATTAAATATATAGAGATAGAATTTTTTTTAAATATTTTGTAACCCAATTATTTACCTAAGGCGGTTACACTCCGAGGTTCAAAATTCTGATTATTTATTTTTGACTTCCTACCGGATCCTTCGCTCTTTGGTTTCCTTGGAATCATGACAATATCGGCTGTAGGCCAAAAGTAAGTTTTTCTTTAATCAAAATACACTTGCAATATTCTTAGACCCACCGTAAGAAGACTTGTTGGATACATTTTCCTCGCTGGAATTGGCTTTAAGTAATACTTGTCTGAAGAAATCTTGACGTTCCAGCAAATTGGGCGACTGTATCTTGAATACTTCACCATGATACTCATCGTACAGTGATTTAACCTATTTTACGCGTATCAACGTTATTATTAATCAAGACTTTGCTCTGCTATATCTCATTAGAAATGTAACTTACGTCTACCGGTAAGTCAACGAAATTACAATTAGCAGTGGTTATAACCAGTATATTTATAGACCGATCAAGTCCTTTCATTAATGACGTAAAGACAACTCGCGCAGTTTCATCCACGAGCTCCCACCAGGATAAAATATCAGGAACATATAGTAAGGATGGCAGAGTATGTCTAGCACCTTTTACTTTCTGCAAATCGTAAGGTTATGTCAATCACGATCCATTTCCAAAAATTGCTGCAACAAGAACAATTAAACTTTAATGTTCACTTGTATAATAGCCTCCTCGGCAGCTTTTCCCGTTTCCTCAAACAACGTTGTTACATCCAAAATGTGTAACGGCAAATGTTCCAGAGAATGAAGTAAGGCAGGACCCAAGTGTCGTGTGTGGCAATCATCGTTCCCACATAGCAAAATTCTCGGACAATTTTGTGACCTCGACGTAGCTTTGCCAACACTAAAAGCATCCTGAATTAACAACAGTACAAATATTACAACAACAGTCGTTCCTACATGTTGTCAGACGTTAACATTCCTAGTGGGCAAAGACTTTGTAACTTTGACAATACACTTGTCAAGCTGCCTTGAAGCAACGGTTGTATAATTGGTGTAAGACATTTGACAGGAGTGACCGCGACACGATGAGACGCGGGAACAATATTTTGTTGTGCCTTTAAGAAATCTTGCTTCTCAACCTAAACATATTTTTGTTGCGTTAGTCGCGGCAGCTTTTTTTCTTTTCTTCTTTTAACAATACAATTACTAACTTTAAGAAATCTCTCGCTTATATTGTGCTTCGACTTGGACGTGTATATCTGAGGATAATTTCGTCTCACGCAACACATAACAGCTTCGGTGCACAGAGCTTGAAGATCGCTACCACAAAATCCAACAGTCCTGGATGCTAAATACGACAAGAACTTTTGTGCTGGCTTTTGTTTCCAACTCTTCACGTGCACCTACGGTTATAAGTATTAAGCTTACTCTATACTCCACAAGGTATTTTATGACGAATTTGTATCTTTTCAATTGTCACATACAGCAAGGATATCCTTTCTTGCCGAGTAACATGGTAAAGGGAAATACAATTCTCTATCGAATCTACCAGGTCTTCTAAGGGCTGGATCTATCGCGTCCAATCTGTTTGTAGCACCAATGACAATGACTTCAGAATTCTTATCCAATCCATCCATTAAAGCCAATAAAGTAGAAACAACACTGGCGTGTACGAAATCCTGACGATTCGATCTGACCGGTGCCAGGCCATCCACTTCGTCAAAGAATATAATACACGGTTTAGTTTGTTGTGCCTGTAAACAATCCCGCCTATAATTTCCAGTGATTATTTAAGAATGTCCAATTCCGAACCATTTGAAAAATTTTATGCAATTTTTGTTCACTCTCGCCAACCCACTTGCTCAAACAGTCAGAACCTTTTCTTGATATGAATGAGACTTTACGCTCAGAATTACTGCACTCAGATGCCAACGCGCTTGCTACCAGTGTCTTTCCGGTTCCTGTTTAAGTAATACAAAATTTATATACAAAGTCGATAGTACGCACGTTTGTTTTTGTCGAAGAATGCTGGAATATTTATACAATAAAAAATTCTACAGAATTTATATACACAAATTTACCAGGAGGACCGTAGAAGAGCAAACCACGTGGAGGCTGTAGGTGAAACTTTGCGTAGACGTCGCCATACATCAATGGAAACAATACCATCTCCTTGACGATCCTTATGTGCTTTTCTAATCCTCCGATACACGAGAAATCTCTTACCGTGGACATTTTTACTACGATGGACCGTACACGTATTTTTTAAATCAATACGGATTTAAATCCTTTTTCAGAGTTTAAGGACCGATACTGTCGAAGGTGTGACCATCGTTCCACGCGTGCGATACCAAAGATATCTCAAGCACGCATTATGATCGAGACAAGGAAGAATAAAATTATCACTAAAATTTATCGAAGATATTATATGAATTAGATGTCTTTACGATATAATTTCATGTTTCTGTCATTTCGTTGATAGAGGCTTTTTTTTCATCGAATGAAAAAAAAAATTAAAACACATGAACGCACAGATGTCCTCTATACTTCGAGAAATCGTTTATTCCACTTTTCCTTTCGCCCACATACTTTTCAATTGAAAGGTACTGCGTACTTCTAAATTTTATAAATAATCCTAGCTATTAACGATAAAAAGGTCCAACAAAAGATCATCCACACGTAAATTATGAAATTGTAGTTTATTTCACTACGGTGTATGACAATGAAGTGTACTTATTTTGTAAAATAAATAAGGCAGTGTATGCTCTTTCTTTCTTTCTTTCTCATTCTCTCTTTCTCTCTCTCCTCCCCCCCCCCTCGCCCTCGTTTCTCGCACTTCTAATTTCTGTCTTTTACAACTTTTACTTAAGTAGACTTAAGGCTCCCCCTCTACTATTCGATAAATCAAATACATAAAAATTTGTTTACTAGTTCCAAGATTAATCAATAGTTATATAAACTCCGATGAATAATATAAGCAATTTGGATACTATAGTTATCAAGTATTCTTAACAGTCTCGCAATTTTTGACGTTTGTATTGAAACGAAGAAATAAATCAAGTTATTAATTTATGTCGGCAGTGTCCACTGGAAGCCCACAACTTAACCAGTATAACCCATTTACAACTGCGATCCATACACAACAATTATGGTATTACAAAAACAATATTTTTTGTTGTATAAACAGCACCGAAAATTATTATTCTCCAAGCATAGTAATATGGCGATTCTCTTATACTGGAATGTTATTCGTGTTTATTATTAACTACTTTGGAAAGATACTGACAAAAGCGAATGTCATTTTACAATTTTCTTATTGAAATCGGTTAGACCTTTATCTTTGAAACTATCTGTAGCAAAGATTGTATGTGTTTGCAAAATCATGTATTCTCGGTGCTGTTAATTTTTCGACGGATCACACAAAGTGCGAAATTTTCATAAATTGCTGTACGCATCGCAGTCAATCTCTTTGGCAGATAATTGTGATATCACTCGATGCTCACTCGTGGTGTATTTCAATTGAATTATAATAGAAACCTCCCATCAAAGAGTTTTCTTCTTATCCAACGTCCAGATAAACAACTTATTGTATTTTTGCTTTTCATAAATCTTTCATGATGGCGCCAATTTTCTTAAGGATATACACACTTCCCATTTTCCTAAACATTACTTACTGAGTCACGCATTCGTGTTCTCAGTACGAATGACTAACAGTTAGAACAGTAATGGCCGATATCAATTACAATTACTAACAGTTAAATTTTATGCCCGAATTATTCAACTAAGATTCCTATATCCGGGACTCGATCATCGCTGACCTAAACGAAATGAATTTCGTCGAAAATTTAATTCGAATTGATCATACGCACATAGCAAAGATCCAACTTTTTGTTTACATTACACTAAGATTTAGTTTTGAATTAACACTGCGAAAGTTTTCTTGTTTTTTTTTTTTGTTTGTTGATATCTGTGTACAATCCTTAGGTTGTTTCCACATGCTAGATAATTATAAAGCGTTTATAATCCGAACAATGTTATCATTGTGTATAGTTAAAATTTTTTTTAATAATTAGCTTTAAGTTACAAAAAACTTAATACATCTGCTCAAGGAAAACACGACTGTTTGAACTTTGACTGTAATAAAAGAAAAACACTTCTGATTCGGTCAAACAAATTTGCAAGCAGCGAATTTACGAAACTGTAATTTGAACACGTAGTAATTTCTATGCCACGCTTGTAAATAATATGTATATAAAAATATGTCATTACGAAAGGCTAGTGTCGAAAATATAAATAATAGTTTTTTTTCATATTCGATATTGTTACTATGGAAAAATGCTTAGATCGCTCCAAGACATTTAAATATTAAAACATTAGATTAACCGAGAAGACCAAACGATATGATAGACGATCAATAATGATAGAAGTTCGAAATACTCAGTCTTCGATTATAGATTTACAAACGATATTGCGATTCTGAGCGAATGCCCAAATTTAATGATATTTTGACAAATTAATTTGATTCATCGCAAATACGATATTCTTGGAATGATGAAAAACATTTTTCCACTGGATATTATCTACAAGTACTATTTATGTATTTATATATAAATAATATTATGCCATAAAATCCTGCCTAATAAACAGAATTATCTAAATGCATTTATATATAGAAATGTCCATTTAAAGAATTAATTATATAATAAGGCTATGTGACAACTATGTCAAATATTAATCCTCACTAAGGTTTCCAATGCTAAACTTATAATAAGATTCTTCGACAAATCCCATGCGACTTTCACTTACAGTGATTGCTAATTGCTTAACTGAAAGAAGACGAAAGTCGCGAATGCGGGGAACAATATTATTACCAACACATTAGAAAATCAGATCATAAACTTCTAACAAAGACAACCCATATTGGTAACTTAAACTCTTTATGGTTACAATTTTAATGACTACAACCAATATAAAATGATTTTAGAGTTTATCTTAATTGTTAATCGCTAATGCTCATCGAGCGTTACCGAGGTATTTCATAATAATCTGTCATATCATCCAGGCGTCATGTTTCTTATGCATTATAGGCCCAACACTTATAACGTATAACTTTGGTTACGGTAAATGACAAAATTTGAGTTTCCCGATGGATACGATATCTGTCTGGCTGGTCCATTTTTCCTTCTCATCCCAATCCTGTCGTGTTGCCAGTTGCATTTTCCTTGCTTGTATCGTGAAAAACTTTACAGCTACTTAGATCGAATCAAAATTGCATATAATTATATTTACAACATATTTACTTAACTACATATAATTGTCGTATCAGGATGCTACTGCTGTCGGTGTAATATGCAATTAATCATACTTGCATCATCTTAGACATCTATTGTACAAATTTTGATTAACTGCAACGCACACCTTGCAGATAACATACACTTTGTACTTAACACTTTCAGAGTGGGATTTGTTTATTTAATTAATAGATTAATTGAATTTTAGAAGTCGGAGTTGTTAGTACGTGAAGGTGATTAGTACATGGATAATTGTTACACGAATAGGACAATGTAGTGCAAGCATATTTATTAATTAAGGAACTTTTTCAATTGATTGCAGTCCTAGGTTGCAGTGTCCCAAACTGAAAGAGTTAATGACACGCATTTGAAGGTTTGTTAAAAAAAAAAAGGGATCATTAAGTACGTGATATACTAAAATAATAATCATCAAATGGCAGCACCCGAGCACATTTTGATGAACGTAGTCTTCAAAAAAAAAAAAGAGCCATAATGAATAAAATTGGCCAATGATGTAAACGAAAACTTACTTACAGCGAATAAATCTTTTATACGATACCCAATAAGCGATACTGATATTACGATAATAAAAAATACAAGATGCAGCGAGTAAGTCAGGGAACTGCATAATCTCGATGCTTAAACATATTAAATTTTGTTAAGGACACAGGCATCAATGTATCCGAATAAACCTAGTTCACTAATATTCTTTAAAAAGGCAATTTACATTTTCATCGTGAACGATTTAACTAAAAAAGGTGTCTAAGGTTATGATCGCAAGTTAATTACAATTCAAATAAGTCATTGAAATTCGCAGTTTGAATTGCGCGTAGGGAAGGAAAGACAGAATTTATTAATATGTTTTAAACAAATCCGACACACCTTATCCGAAGTTGGATTGTTCAATATCCTGGAGAGTTTCCTCATACGCCGTGGTCCTATACTCTTCAAACCTTTCCAGTTCCTTAAGCAAATCCTGTATAAAAAGATCCGAAAATTTGTCATGATCAAATAATCATAAAGAGATGCGAGTACAGGCGTACTCTTTTCTTAGATAAATTTCAATAGTTCTATATAAACGTATGCCAAATGCATTTACCTTTGGCAGTGATCTTCGATCATAATTATGTGCATGTCTGCCAACACATCGACTCAACTGCACATAAATATCGCACAGAACTTCCACAGGAAAATTCTTCGTCGCTTCGACAGTATGTTGCCAAGCACTTTCAAGCTCATTTTTATCAACTATCACTTTCTCACTCTCTAAGCACTTGGTTGGACTAGAATCACTCTCGATGGCAAAGGACAACTCGTCCATACTCTCTCGCCTTGAGGAGGAGTTCGATCCGCTTTTATCATTGTCAACTTTATCACCCTCTGTATTGGCTACATCCATTTTCTCGTACTCGTCGACACGTTTATCATCCATGGCAGTATTGTTGTGAGAGCCTTGCGTCTCCTTTAAAATTTCATTTTGCGAATCATTATCCGAATCACTGTTCTCATAGAGAGCAACGTGACCATTGAGTACGTTATTGGCTTCGGTTTCGAATTCCTGAAACTTCTCCAGGTCTATACCACCGGATGTCTCGCTATTTAGACGCGATTTACTTCTTACCTCAATGACGTTATCGTCGAAAGCTATTTTTTTCTTTTTATGAACTTTCTTTACGTAACCCCTGGCCCATGCAGGTATTCTTCGCTTTCGTGAAGTTGAGAATTTTTTTCCATTTACTACAAGAGTACCGGCAGAAGTGGGCGTGTCTTTTTTCTCCATCTTCTCATTTATAGTTGATAAAACCGTTTTACCGTTCTTTAATTCTACACCCTGTTGTACGTCACCGTCTTCCATGACTTTACGATTTTTCGAAATTTCTCTGCACTTGTCCTCGAAGTCAGAATCCAACTCGGCTTTTATCAAGGCGTAAGCGTTATCACGAAGAGAGCAGGCACGATGTCTTATCAGTTTGTCTGCTGGATCCCTGTCAGTGTAACACCAAGGAATATTATATTTACGATATAAGATGATAAAAAAAGGACATTATTTACGAAGCGAAAATAACTAATGAGAGTGGTCTTCAATAATGCGGGGTCGTAGTGTCCACTTAATGCGAATATCAATTAAATTGGCATATAGGTCAAATATTTGATTTATAACTGACATTGTCGTTGCACAGCTTATTTTCTTAATTAATTTTCCAATAAGCATGAAACGCAAGTGATCGGTTTTTAAAGGCATACAATACATTAGTTAAAATACTACGAGGACTAACTGGACTATCGGGTATGCGATAAATCAATACGATTTTAAATTCGTTATTGAATTTTTGAATTAAATGGATTATTATGTCATAGATGTTTGAACGCTGACGCACGAAATTAACTTTGTAATTTTTTTTTACGCTTGCACGGTAGATGGCGAACCTTGTAATTAACTAGGTGGCGTAAATTGAAAACCACTATGTCTACGGAGCAACAACAGCAATGGATAAACAGGAAAGACTGAACTACCTCTTCAATATTCCAAGGGATGGCCTATCGCGCAAGCTGACATGAAAACACACAACATAAACGTCAGTATGAGCTTGTGATATGATGATGTGACGCTTTAACGCTGTTAATTGCTTTTACGATATATTTTTTCAGAGTGAAATTTATAAGAAATATCTTTTCATAGAAAGAAATTAAAAACTATAATCAATGTATTCAGCTATTAACAGCGTTAATTTAACGATCGACAGGACCAACGATGTCATCCACATACAACTTTCTTGTTCAGGAGGTAATCAATAATCAATGATCTCACTGTACTGACCTGTCTGGATTGTATTCCAATGCATTTCTGCATATGAGATCAATATCATCCAAAAATTCGCGAGCTGACAAGTAACAGTGCATATCGATTTTAGTCATCATCGTTTCAAGATCCATGGGTTGCTTGATGATCATATTATAATCTGGCACTTCTTCCGTGTCTACGGGTTTGGTGAACATGAAGAATCTGTATCGATAATAATGATTCCATAGAGTATTGATAAGATGGATGCCGATAGATTGGTTATATGACAATCTGAATGCTTACTGTCTATTTCTGGCGAGTTTCGCACAAATTTCTCTTAAAAAGATTCGTAATTCCCTCAAGGACACTTCCTCTTTCTCGTACAAGACCTTCTTCTCCTCGACCGTTAATTTCTTTGGCATAAGACACGGCGCTAATGGTAGCTCCGGTAGAACTTCCACCACGGTATCCTTAACCTGTGGTGGTTTCAAACTTTGGGACATGAAAATAGGCTTGAAGAATTTGGCTCGTTGTTCCTCGCTTGGATTTTTCATAGAATATATCTCTCCGCGAAATTCACTAAAGAGATTTCTCAATTGGATGGGCAAGTCCTGATACATCGTGTCGCTCGTTGCAAGTAAGAGTATTGGTAGAGTTGGATCAAGAGCAGCGATGCGGCACAGGAATACCGCTTTAACGGTTTCCGGAACTAGTGGCCACCATTGATCAATCGATGGAATATAAATAATGGACGGAATATTTCTACTAGCTTCGTTAAATACCTAAATACATTAAAGGTCATGGTAAAGTTATTGGATGAATCACATAAAAATTAAAATGATTTTGGTCAACTTACCTGTACACAAGTTTCCTCAGGAGACCTTGCGCTTTCAGCAAACAATGTACTCACATCTAACGTTTGAACAGGTAAATGCTCCATACGATAGAGCAATGCAGGTGCTAAATGAGGACCCTGACCTTGTGCCATATTGCCACCGGAAACGAGTAATCGAGGTCGATGAATACCTTTCGCAATCTTGATTCTGAAAATATGCAAGGCTATTAACTGCTGAGAATTTACTGCGATTCCAATTATTTCGTAAACAGCTACGTTACTTTGCCATTGCGGGATTAACACCTTGAGGAAAAGTTCCTTTGACTGCACCTATAATTTCCTCTAATGCAGGTCCTAGAAGTGGTTCCAAGAATGGCTGTAACTTTCTTCCCGCACATGGTGTTACTCTATGCGACGATGGTACAAGTCGAGAACTTGCCTGCATGAAATCTCGTTTTTTTACCTGCGACAACACGCATAAACAGTGATATTCAATCTTGTGCACGCATTAAATTTGTTTTGTAGGCCATCTATCGATTTTTATAATGAACATACTTCTACACGCTCAGGATCCAAAAGCAATCGATTACTAGTCATATATATTTGTGGATAAGTTCTTCTCAGTCCTTGTAGAACAGCTTCCGTGCACAGTGCCCTCAAATCCGATCCACAATATCCAATAGCTTTTTCAGCTAGTGTTTCTAGTAATTGATTTGACGGTGAGTTTTTCCATTTGCTAACGTGTATCTTTAAAATCTCTAGTCTCTCTTTCATGGCAGGTAGTGGAAAAAATAATTCACGATCAAAACGTCCAGGTCTTCGCAGTGCTGGATCAATAGCATCTATACGATTGGTAGCTCCGATGATAATAACCTGTCGCATTTAAAGCACAGATAATTTACGATACAAATCAAAGTATTACCACTTCCAATAGACGTTTTTTCATTTACCTCGCCACGATCACTCAAACCATCCATAAGAGCCAACAAGGTAGACACAATGCTCGCATGTATCTGATCCTGTTTAGTGCTTCTTACTGGAGCAAGACCGTCGATTTCATCAAAAAATATGATGGACGGTTTCATCTGCTGTGCTTGCTCGAAAAGTAATCTTAATTGACGTTCTGATTCTCCGACCCATTTGGATAAACAATCTGCGCCCTTTCGCATGAAGAAAGATACTTTTCTGCTACCCTGACTACATTCATTGGCTAATGCTTTAGCAATCAATGTTTTACCGGTACCTATAACGATTTAGTAGTAAAAGGATTGTTAAAATTGTATTTTTCTTTGCTGTAGTTTCTTACCAGGCGGCCCATGAAATAGTACACCCTTTGGTGGCGTTACGTGGAATCTATCGAAAACATCTGGATACATCATGGGAAATACAACCATTTCTTTTAGACAGTGAATATGCGATTCCAAACCGCCAACGTCGTTAAATCTTATATTTGTGTCCAATGTTATAGGGTTTATGTCAGCCTTACGATCCGGTGGACCTCCCTGCGGTATTGCGGATTGCCTGTCAGTACACAAAACGAATCGAATGAGTAATTTTTAAAGAAAGAATCAGTATCTACCGTTCGATTTTCAAAGCTCACCGTGCTTTTTTCCCTTTCTTTTTGTCGTAACGTTGTGGTTCAGAATCACTCGAGTCGCTAGAGCTTGTACTCTTACTCCTATGTTTACGTCTCCTCATTGAATTGCTAAGAACACTTCTAAGCACTCTAATTGATCGCCTAACAGGCTCTACATTTGCTTGGAACCTATCTACTGCTGGCTTCTTTTGGCGTAAACTATATTTTCGTGGTCCAGGTGAATCTGATGATTCGCTCATGTCACTGTCTCCCACGACTTATAACAGAAATATAATTGTGTGATTACAACTGTCATTCTCTAATATGGCTATTTATAGGTTTGATAACAATTTATATGAAGAGTTATACCAAGTTACTTACCTCTTGGTAATTGACGCTGCGCAGCCCTTCTGGTTCTCTTAATTCTAGTGTACATATCCTCGTATCCCTATAGAAAATAAATGTTCACTGATCAGTATAAATAATTAAAATGAAATTTGATGCAAGATATTGAATGTGTTGAAGCAAATTATGCAGATTAAAACAACGTTGAAGTGAAATATAAGGCATATAATTGCAATGATTTGTATAATCATTTGTCAATCACTAACATCTTCGTTATCTGTGTTATCGTTATTATCATTATCCGGTTTTTCACTTCCTTGTGAACTATCTTCATCAGTTTGCTCCTGATCAGGTTTAGGTTTAACATCTTTTTCTAAGTTATTCCCAGAATGTCTAGTTACAGGACCTTCTCTGAGTCTGGATGGGCTATCGGACTTTCTCCTCCTATTATCGATAAAAATTGTTATTTTGATGTAAATGCAAAATTATAATTTTTCATTTTACAGTCCTACCTAGGATCTTTCTCTTCATTTGTCGTCGGTCTGATGTCAGATTTGCTTTTCGTCTCAACTTTTTCTTTAATTTCCCTTTCAGTGATTTCCTGTTCCTGCCTTTCTTTAAGTTCCCTGAAATTTCTCTCGTGTTCTGTCCGATCTCGGTCAGGTCGTTCTCTAACGTCTCTATCGCGATCAGGTCTGTCTCTGAGTTCTCGACTTCCTTGTCGAGTGTGTTCTGCTCTCTCCCTGATATGTCTAGTAGGACTCTTATTAGGAGGATGATTCTCACGGGACTTTAAGGGCATACGATCTTTGAGATCACGCTTTCTATCAGTCACTTCATCTCCAATTTCCTTATCCGAAGAAGACCCATGTTGTTGAAACATAGGATAGCCTTTTAACGTTTGTGTACCTGTAATACAAAATATAAGTATGCAGGATACTGAAATGTTCTTCCTTAGCAATCCACCATTGTACCTGTACCTAAAATCCAACTAGTATTTAGGTTGTCATAGGTTTGCATTCTGTTGCGAGTACTACGGCGAACACTCAAATTATTTCTATCAATATGAGCTCCGGAGCCTGAGTGAGATCGTAAAGTGCGTGGGCTCTTATCCTTCCTAACAGTCGCACTAAGCCTGCGATTGCGAGGGCTGAAAATATCCTCCTCTGTGTCCATTGAATCCAATGTTGCATCATCATCTGACATTATCTAAGGTGGAATTGATAAAATTCTATATTAGAATAAAGTGAATTGTAACAAATAATTTGTTTTATTTGTCTAAATACAACACAGAAATGACACTTCAAAAAGTAAATGAGATTCTCATGCTAACTGATTCGTGTTGAACATCTGGTAAAAAATACATGCAAATACTATTGTGAACATGCTTTTAATAATAAGAGAATATATATAAACTTAAATTTCACCAAATATATATCAAGCAAGGCAGATTGCATAGAGTATGTATCATAGTATTTTAATCTAAGATAAAATCATTGCTATTAATTTAAAAATAAAACAGCATAAACATAAAATAATCATAGGTCAAAAAATCATAGAATAATTATTATTTTCCAATTAGTATTCTGATTTGTATAGTCTTGGTTCAAAAGTTTAGGTGGTCCAAGTTGTCACAAAATAAAATGATAGTTTACATTAACAGTCAGCATAAACAAAAAATACTTCAAACTGTCTGAAAAACATTTTTGTTAGGTGTCTTGTCAAATAAAAACAAACGAGCACCGCCCATATTACAGTATTCGTTTGTACTGTAAAACAATTTTTCTTCATGAAGCTGAGAATTAAGAATAAGCATTGAAAATATATAAAAAAAAGCAACGAATGCTAAGCAAAAGTCGTCAATAAATGACAATAAATAATGAAAATTTTATTGCGATAACAACAATAAACAAAGCCAAGCATGGAGGTTGCGCGCATTCCAGTCGATTACGTGGCTTTCAAACATCCACGAAAGGACCTCTCATTGATTTTGTGGAAAGACATTGAAGAATGTTCATTATTCTAGCAATTACCTTCATCTAGTCCTTGAAGGTTGATAAAAAAAGTAGAAATTCGGGTAAATATCCAGTATGCCCGTCATGTGCCTCAGAAGTTGAAACTGCTGACTTGATTAACAGCAAGTACTGCACGTACACCCAGAAGACTAATTTTTCTTTGTTTCCTCGATGGATTTACACAAATATTACTTGAAATCAACGGTGAACACTACCGGATATATGAAAATTCTCATGGCTGTGGAAATGAATACCTTCAGATTAATAAAACTAAAGTTTCTCGAAGGTCAATTTTCGTTGCGAAACGAAGACCCTCACTGAATTTGGCTGCGTTAACAGTAGAGCCAGATACCTATCTACTCGTTCAGATAATATTATCTTGATGCTAAATATGTTAAGTTACGATGTCAATAAAGATGACGAAATAATATTAAAATAAAATGTCTTTCTTACATGAACGACATATAAACATGCAGAAAATAAAATATAATAATTTACATAGAGACTATTTCCACTTGTGTATAGACTATTGTATTGTAATACATTTACCTAACGCATGTCAATTAAAGATGTTAATACAACGCACTGACATCACTGATTTATTTTCAAACCGTCCGGTTACAGAATAATGTATTAAAGGTCAATTTATTAAGGAAAACATAATATTTGTAATTTAGATGATTGATAACTTAATAGTGCTATTATCATAAACGGATCAAGATACACCACCTAAATTTTTAACCGTGAACATGTGTGTGCCAAATAAAGCATAGTAATCTTAATTCTGATATTTGTCTTTATTCTGTATAATTTTTTATAAATCATTATGTTTTCCATACTCTCAAGTATTTGGCAAATCGTAGAGTATACGATAGGTAATAAATGATTATTTTTTATATGTTACAACTATCGTATTTTTAATTTTAAGGTAACCTTAACTCTGCAAATGTCAGAATTGACGTTTACCGTTATATTATTTGATACATGAAAAAGAAAGTTCCAATATTAAAAACCTTATTTACTATGTTCAATAATAAAGAAAAATAAATACAATTCTAGAAATCATAATGTGTGTAATGTAGTCTTATAGTTACGTTTCTTACTTTGATTGCACGTATTCATTTTATTTGCATTCTTCTTTTTAATCTCTTCAGTGACATAATCGGTTCATAGATATTGGTGCAATTAATAAAATATACATATTTTTCTTGCAGTTGATTACATCGACGTGGACTTTACACTTTGGCTAACATGGCTTTTACTGCCATTACTTATTACATTTCTACTTCCCTTAATCATTGCGGTGCTTCTGTATGTCACTGTCTTAATATTATATGTCTACAAATTACATAGGTCTGTAACAATTTATTTATACAATATTTTATTTTTAGTATGTATAATAAATTTCTATAAACTTCCAGCTTTTGCAAATTGTATACTCAATTTTTTAATTTAAATGAATTTTATTCACAGAGCTAGATTAAGACATGCATATGAATTAGATTGGAGAAATGCTTCACGTAGTGTGGTTGCTGCCGTTTGGGATGCTCATGGTTGGATATGGCATGGTACGCAATTAAAAATAGAAAGTTATTAGTATAGCATGTATGTTATAAAAATATTTTTAATCCTTAATGAGTTCATATCATAATTACCATTTTGCTTTTTA
Organism: Trachelus tabidus; assembly: GCA_030142655.1. Lineage (NCBI taxonomy): Eukaryota > Metazoa > Arthropoda > Insecta > Hymenoptera > Cephidae > Trachelus > Trachelus tabidus. The sequence goes on along the minus strand of JARQTI010000433.1, from coordinate 214,192 downwards.
ACAGGATACGAAGTAGTTGGCCTAGAGAAAATACCAGAGAACGAACCAGTCTTATTTGTCTATTATCATGGAGCTATTCCAACAGACCTATATTATTTTATATCAAAAGTATTCCTATCCAATTCCAAGTTAATCCATACAGTTGCGGACCGTTTTCTTTTCAAAGTTCCTGGTTGGTCCATCATATCAGATGCTCTCAAGGTTATTCCTGGTACCGTTCAAACTTGTTCGGCCATTTTAAAAGAAGGAAATATGCTTGCAATATCACCAGGTGGTGTATATGAAGCCCAATTTGGAGATTCTTACTATCGACTTATGTGGAAGAAGAGATTAGGATTTGCAAAAGTTGCATTGGATGCTAAAGTTGTACGTAACAAAAATGTTCATGTACCATGTACCTATTATTATCCTCAACCATGATTTGCAGTATATCTATATTTTTTCTATCAGAGTATTATTCCGATATTTACAAAAAATATCAGAGAAGCATTTAGAACAATAAGTTGGGGTAGAAGGTTCTGGTTACGTTTATATGCCGCAACAAGATTTCCTTTTGTACCAATCTATGGTGGCTTTCCGGTAAAGCTTACGACTTATGTTGGTAACCCAATTCCATATGATGGTAATTTAACACCAGAAGAGCTTCGAACAAAGGTATAGCAACACGTACAATGGTAATCTATTATTAAAAAAAAATATGAAATAATCAATTCTTGCAGGTTGCAACAGCACTCGAAGAGCTCATAAATGAGCATCAGAATGTACCAGGAAGTATCACACGAGCCTTGTTTGAAAGAGTTTACCAACCGCGTAGTAAAAGAGAACATCAGTTGTAATGATCTGTGCAATATGTATGAAATTATAGCAATTCAGTAATGCAAGAAAAGAGTTAATATACGGATGACGCACCCTGATACAGTAATGTCATAAAACAAGGTGTTCACAAATCATGCTCTGAAAGTATTGTACTCAGTGTGGTGCCTGCATAATTTTTAAACATGTCTGCGAAACATATTCTACGTTTTAATATGCGACTCTACATCGTATTATATTTCTATTATTTTACAGCATACTTTATATGATATTATATTATTATATAGATATATAAGATATCAATTCTACAGAAGCATCTTACGGTCCGTACTTAGTTTTTAATATTTTCACATCTATATTAGGAGATTACTGTATACTTGACATTCCATTACATTAACGAGTTTTCTCATTTTCTTGAGATTCATGAAAGGACAACTTACGTGATAATGTTTAGATTGTATATAAAGGAATTCTAATATTTAGATAACAAGATGTTAGTGATGTTATTGGTTATTATTTAATGAAACAGATAAACGTTGCGCTGTACTTAAATGGTTATCATTTATATTTATTGTTTTTATATATGAGTAATACGAACAATAAAGATCTGGCAGTTATGGTTACATGGTCAATATTCATTTATTCAACTATGCTGTTAAAGGCAAAGGGAAATTGAAACTCGGTGCGGCTCCGCGCAACGGAAGTAGTCTTATCGATCCTTCTTATTTGACCGGAAGTAATTACACCGCAGCGATCCTTGCGGCGGCTGTTCTAGTTAAAACTTCTTTCCCGAGGGAACCTCATTTTTCGGCACACCGCATTTCGGTAGCATCCTATTCCGAGGTAAAGACTGCCGTATTTTTCGACTTTTTCTCGCAATACTTTTTCAACTGGCATTTGCCTCGCACGAAGGAGGCGACGCCATATGGACAAAAAGAAAAAGATATTTAATTTAGAATTATTAATTAGCCATAGTCTTTGATAAGCGACTTTGATAATCAAGAGATCGTTGCTTATTTCGCAGAAAATACGCAGTTATGGGCGTGGATGTCGAAGTTCTTTCGCCTGGGGACGGTAATTATTTGCATGCTTGTTATTTTCCACGATTTCTCTTTTACGTTTTCGTCATCGATTTTTCATACAAGTTAATCATCCTGTACTGTTAGCGATCTTTGCAAATCATCCTTTCGACGTATACTGCGGCCGAAATGCATCCATAAATTCCTATTATTTGTCCAGTATACTTACCAGGGTTATGCTATGTAAATACGGAAAATTACTTGAATATTAAAACTAGGAAAAAGACTATGGTATCTACGATACATCGTTAATTCAACCTCGGATATTTTTGAGCGCGTAGACCTTGATTACTTCTGTCTTGTAGTATTTGTGTTTTCCTCAATGTTTTTCTCCAATGTAATTATCCTATAAGAGTGACATTTCACTTGTTCAAACCGGATGCTTACAGTAATTACCGTTATCTATGATGTATTTAATTATCTTTTTTATATAAATATTAAAAGTGATTATTTATGTATTACAATTCAAGTTTCATGTATGATAAATCATTATAGTGTTGTGCTTTTTTTTCTTGTTTAATAATAGGTAGCATGTGAAATATAATATCAGAATACAGCATAAATTATGTTTTGTACTAACATTATTTTTTATTCATAGGCCAAACCTACCCTAAAACTGGGCAAACTGTCGTTGTTCATTATACAGGTACATGTTGTTTTAAAATTTTATAAATGAATGCAGTTTTTAAGTATTCTTCTTGTGATAAATTTCATAATTACAATAAGTAACATAATGAGCTATTTTAAAAAGAAGTGTCGCATGTTGTCCTAATTTCTAATTAAATTTTGAACTCACAAAAGGTACGCTCGATAATGGCAAGAAATTTGACTCCAGTAGGGATCGTGGTATTCCCTTCAAATTTAAAATTGGTAAAGGAGAAGTAATCAAAGGATGGGATCAAGGTGTTGCTCAAATGTGTGTTGGAGAACGAGCTAGGCTAACATGTTCACCAGACTTTGCCTATGGTAGCAGAGGTCATCCTGGGATATATCCTTTAATATTTGATAAAATGAAAATACCTTGTCTTAATTATTGTTGCCTTTTCGATAATAATTTGAGTTTCTAACAGATGTCAAACGTCTATATTATCCTTGACATAGACACACTATTCCACCAAATGCTGTTCTTATCTTCGATGTTGAGCTGCTGAAGGTAGAGCCATAAAAAATATATGGTACCCATGGAACCAACAAAACAGATTCATCTCACACCTGACAATTAATGAAACGCTTTCAATTTTATTATGTGACTATGCTACGTTAAGTTAGATAGTCACTACACAGATGGCACAACGTTCAGAATGAACTTAATTCAATCGCTCTATATCTAATATGAGGAAATTTTGAGCTGCACCAAGCAGGCAGGATAAGAGCAGCATATTCAAACAGCTTCAATTTATCGTTCTTTAAGAATTACAAACATCTTGATTTTAAAAACGAAAGTTTAGACGAGATAACGTATCATGAAGCATTACTCGTATATCACGATTTTGCTGCAAAACAGTACAAGATCTTGCATTCGAATCATAAGAATTCATGTAAATTTAATTTGTCTGTTGTGTTAATCTCTCTTAAACTCTGTATTATTGAATGCTTATAGTAAAGTTTTCATGTACGGAGCGGTTGAATTAAAGCAATATTACAACTTGATCTGTGTTCATTCCATTTACTTAGTAGTTGATAATAATCTATCTGTGTATTTTGTACAGAACTCCTGGCGATATGCATGAATATGATGTAAGAGATTCGATTCTGAAACATGAAATGAAATAAACTGCTCAGTCTAATCCAAGTTCATCAGTCAAATCTACCTTATTTCTAACTTACCCTTTATCAAATTGATTTGCTCTAAAACAAGCTACTTTGTTTAAATTCGTTCTAAAAAAGTCAATGCGAACGATCAATCTGATAACGTTAAATCATTGACATCGGAAATTCTTATCGGATGATATTATTAAGTAATTGATAAGAATTCGTCTTTTTTGAAAAGTGCAGAAAGTCCTTTCTTTATGGCTGCCTCCTCCAATAAGAAGATGGACCAGTAAAGTGCAGAAAGTGTATGTAACGAGAATAAACCTAATGAGCACTGTTGCCAGAGATGAGTGGGGAGATGCACAAAGTTACGGTTTTAGGCGATACCAAAAACATGGTGAAAATTCGTATTTTAACGATGTTACATAACAGAACTATTGTTAAAACCTATCAGGAACTATAGAGCTCCCCGAGAACTATTGAAGAAGCTTATTGCTGAATCATTTTTAAGAGATTTTAAAAAAGTGCGTTGCAGGAGCTGCCACCCGTATAGCTCATTAATTTTTGAACTATGTTTCAACAATAAGCTTTTTCAATAGTTCTCGAGTAGTTTTCTAATTCCTGATAGGTTTTACCGGCCCCGTTCTAAGGGTTGCTCTGATAACCAGCGGTAAGTTGCGGAGAACCTCTGCCGGCCAGGCTACACGTTCGTGATCACGTTCAGCTTGGCTGCGACGGTATATGCATTATCGACGGAGGCGATGATCACAAAATCCTACCCCCGGACTCGCCGCTACGATTTAGCGCCATGTTTTTGGTATCGCCTAAAACCGTATCTCCCTACTCATCTCTGCTAAAACCGGAGCGTTGTGCATCTCTCCATTCATCTCTGTGGAAACCGTGGAAACTAAGCCACTTGCACTTGACAGTATGAAAAGTGGTGTGTGATATGAGATATTCAACGTGGCATGCGGATAAGTGTTGTGGAAATATTCATAATTAGCACATAAATTTTAATAAAAATGGATATTGAAACTGAAAAAGTTATTGAGTTAGTATTTCCAGATGGACTACCAGGTAAGTTAACGTATATCATAATACAAAATTTGGTTTCTATTTTTGTAATTTTTATTTTGTTTATGATTTTGAATTTATTACAGAATCATGGAAAGAGAATTCAGATTTTTATCAATACTTAATAAAACTTGGTGGCTTCGACATTGACCAATTAAGTGAGTTTATTTATATTAGCAGTTAATTATTAAGTTATATGAAATGTATATATTAAGTAAATATGACAATATAATTTTAGATAAAGAACCAGATCATCTAACCGATGAAAAGAATTCTGTTCTGCAACAAACACAAGAATTAGCATTTTCGAATTATAAAACTTTTATTAGAACAGCTGAGAGTTCAAGAGAAATATTTCAACAGGTAATAATAATGTAAAATGAAACAAATTATGTTACAGAGGATATTTACCTTTTGTTTATTCTTGTTGCCTAGTTTAATGAAACTGAAAGACGTCTTGATGGACTTGCAAAAAATTTGCCAGTGTTTGTTAGTAAATGTCAATCATTTTGTGATGCCTCAAAGGATATTAATACTCATCGACGACTGAATAGTTTGACATTAACACGAAATGCTGAGCTTCTTGAGATTCTTGAAATGCCACAACTCATGGAATCTTGTTTGAGAAGTAATCAATATAACGAAGCTTTGGAATTATCCCAATATGCAAGACAACTTGGTACAAAACATGGAGACATTCCTATTATTGCGGTAAATACAGTTGCTTAATTGTAGGTAAAAGGTTTTTCATATTAAAAGTATATAAAATTATTTTATTATCCAGTCTATAGTGTCTGAAATAGAAAACAGTTGGTCAGGTATGGTGGGACAGGTAGTAAGCTCTCTTAGAGGAGATTTGCCACTTCCAAGGTGCCTGCAACTTGTAGGACTATTACGTTCAATGGAAGCCTTTACGGAGCCTGAACTCCGAATAAAATTTCTTCAAGCACGTGACAGTTGGTTTCAAGGTTTACTGAGCGCAATTCCAAAAGAAGATCGTATGTTAATAAAAATTCTCCAGTTTTTTTGGATGTACATGAGAGATGTTAGAACAAAAAATTTCTTTATGTTGCAGCTAATCTACATTTAACAAAGACAATTGAACTATCCCGAATACATCTGTTCAATATAATAACACAATACAAAGCAATGTTCAATGACGATGACCATCTAATAACAAGCCGTGATGTAACAATAAATGAATCAGCTATATTTTATCACTGGCTAGAAGAGAAAGTAATTTCTAATTATATTTCTTCAGGGTTATCATTATTAAACGTTTAATAATATAGTATCCTTGCAGATATCACAATTCCTCACTACGTTAGAGCATGACTTGCCAGGAGTAACGTCCATTGACTCAATTCTTGGACAGTGTACGTATTTCGGTTTATCATTTGGCCGAGTGGGAGCTGATTTTACAGGACGTATGTCTGACATATTTGTTCGAGTGATTGGTGAGAAATTTAAGACTGCAATTATTCGAACTACAAGAAAATTTGAAAAAGATATGGAGACGTTTACTTTAATCAACAAAGTTCAACGTACTGATGTCAAAGTTGAAACATCAGCAAAGTCAGCAAGTATCATTTCTTAACAATAAAATGTAATTTAAAACTAAAAATGTATTAACTTATTATTGTCTTTAGGAGAACCCACCGGAACAACTTGTTGAATTTTATCCTCTCGCTGAGTATTGTAATGGGTTGATATCAGCATTCAATGAATTAAGAGTTTGTGCACCCGTTGCATTATCAGAAACTTGTGTGCGCCTATTAGAAGATTCGTTAAATAGTGTAGCAAAAGCTATGCTATTATTTTACAAACAGGAACAACAAGTACGTTTATTTTCTAATAAAAAATGATTGTCCATTTAATGAATGTCTATCAAATTTCAGGCCTTCACAGCTGCTGAAAGAGAGAATATGATCAAATTTGCAGAATGCTTGAGTAAACAATTAGTTCCCTATGTGCAGTATTCTATACATGCAATTTTTCCTCCAAGTCAAGTATCTGTATATTTGGGTATTTCAGTGGGACAATTACAAAAAGAGGTAAATGTTTTGTGACACATGAAACAATATGAAGTCGTTGCGTAAGACTGCATTTACCAAAATAGAATACACTATAACATATTTTGTCTTCGTTCAGGGTATTACATATTTGGATCAAAAGTTCATTGTCGAACCTCTGGCTCTCCTGTTACCAATTAGAACTATAGCAAGAGAATCGTTTTTGCCTAAGTTTGCTCCACCAGGTAGATCTAGCGCAGATTCATTAAAAGAAATGTCAGCATGTACTGGCATTTTATCAACAGAGGATACGACACCAGAAACAGAAGTGACTATTTCGAAAATGGAAGAGTTGACAATATCACAAACTGAAAGATTGTCTGAGACAATAACCCAGTCGTCCGGAGAATCAGTTGTTGAAAGTGCAGAGGTAGAGCAAGAAAATGAAGTTAAAATAAATGATCCAAGCAACAGTTGTTAAAAGTCTTGAAGCTACTAATATTTTAGAGCAAAATTAAACCAGTATGTTGTACATGGCTATTCGTAATTAAATAAACTATAGCTTTTTACTTATAAGAATTGACTGGATGATGAAATTTATGACAGCGTAATATTGGAACTTTAATATTCATGAAATGCCTTTATTTGAAACACGCATGTGATTAAATGTTACAAAAAATGTATAATGAAATTAATGAGACGTACGTATAGATGTGAAAATTTCTTCATCCATTTTATATTTTGTCAAAAGTATAGCATCTTTTGCACTTTAAACATTATCGCGTTAACAAATGTTACACAGAGTTAACGCAGAATTCAGTTTACAGTGCATAGTAATTATTTAAAAATAGCATTCTAGCGAATATTAATAGAAAACCACATTACTAAGATGATGTACAAATGCTCCTTGAAGAAATGAGTTCTCTGGCAAAAAGGACTAAAATTGTTCATATTTGGTAAAAAAAAATTACAAATAACTGTACTCCAGATTCTTTAAACATTTTCAACGTTTCTTTCGGGAACAATCGAATAACCGTGTACCTTTTAACTATAAAAAACTTTGCATCACTTTTCAAACAATACGTGATAGAGATAAATTTTTTTATTCATTACTTGTCTTACTTTCTTATCAAATTCACTTTATCCATCGATGAGACTTGGATCTAAAAATTCTTCATTAAAATCCATACTTCTATCATCCTCATTGAAGTCCATCATAACAGGGTCTTCAGTAATATCTTCAAGGGCTTCATTGCAATCATCAGAAATTTCTCCGATAATTTCTCCATCGTTCATAGTTAATCTTATTTTATTTTCCTCTTTGTTCTCTTCGTTGCTTTCTTCTATACTATTTTCATTCATCACATTATTTAAGAGGTCTGAAATATTCTGTGTGGAATGCTCACTTGAATATCTTCTTGTTCTTTTGATATCTTGTTTTATCCTCCTTACTTCTTTGAGCAATTCTTCATATTCATCTTCATCTCCATCATTGTTCAGAATCTTATTAAATTTGCTCTTTCTCTTTCCTTTTGGTTCAGCAGCGTTAGTTTGATAACTATGTTGTATCTTCCTACCAAGTTCAGCAAGATGACTGTGTAATTTCTTGACTTCTTGTTGTTCAAGTTTTTGCTTATCATGTAATGTTTTAAGACGTTTTCGTAACTGATAACAATCTTTGCGAGCTTTTGCATATAAATATTGTAGCTTCGCTGTAGACGGAGATCTGTAATGGTCATGAAGTTTTAGTTAGTTTGTTGCTACTACTGTTCAAAAATATGTTTATGAAGTATTTAATTACTTACTCACGATTCCAAGGCATATCAATAGAGTTTGTGCTAACACTTTCCGGTATTATATCTGCTTGTTCAGATACTGATGTAGAATTTGTTTGTTTTACAGTTTTTGTTTTAGGTTCAGCAGGTGAACCTGTTCCAATGTTGTCAGTGCTGTCACATTTATTGTGCAATACTTCATCATTACCACTTTTAACTTTTATAAATGTGTACTCTGGATTGTGTTCATTCTCTTGTGGTAAATATACTGTTTCGCATGTTTCCGAGATTACAGGCGGCGGTGATGAGTCATACTTTTTATTTATAGTTATTCTTAATATTAGCTTTTTAACAGTACCAGTTTTAGATGGACATGGAGTTGTTGGAGTTGTTTCAGTAATGTTATTGGTTTTGGATACATTTACATCATTCAACTTTGGTATAGGTACCTTATTCATTTGTGGCTGAACAATGTTATCAAACATAGTAAAGATGCACGGACTTGGTTTAGGTAAAATCTTTCGTAACTTAGACTGAGTAGCTTGTCCTCTAGAAGGAGCTTGGACAACTGGCTGAGAAATATTAGTCATTTGATTTATTTGTGCTGGTATCAATATGACAGGACTGGATTGTAGCAGTGGCAATCCATTGGTCGCTTTATTATTAATCTGAAACTGCTGCAAAGGTAGTTGAAGCATCTGTTTTGATGCATCCACAACATTCTGCTTATTATTTGATTGTTTGATGCGGGTTGGCCGAATTGGAAATATTGATGGCACTGCAGATGGTTTTAAAAGAGGATATTTACGCACAGGGTGGAATTTAAGATCTTGTGTTTCAAAATGTGCACTGCATATTTGATCATGTTCCGTAGGTTGCCAATTCACTGGTCCAATTTGTTTCATCCACTTCTTGAGTAGTACTTTGTTGCGCAATGGAAACCTAAAAGATATAATTTCTTTAAATAAAAGACAACACTTCTAAACCATTTCCCAAATTGGTATTACACTAATTTGTCACATTTTCATAATAATCATATGGAATATAATATTTAACCTAAAGGATAAATTATTGACGCATTTACAGAAGTAATAATAAGAAAAACTCACTTGAAGTATCCGATACTTTTTTTTCCAACCTTCCTATAACTTTCACATCCTTGTACACAACAACTTTGCATTTTGCTGTTTTAATATTGCTGGAAAATCAAATTTCAAATTCGGTGTAAAGCTCGAGATCAACAAGCAATCCATTAAACAACCTAACCTAACCTAATCCGATACAAGGAGGCCTAAGAATTTCTAGGGATTTTTGCATCGCACACACTTTTAAAACAATTGAGGCTGTCAGATATTTATATTCAAGTCTTTCGAACGGGACTAATTGGAAAGGTGTGGGAGTGATACTTTCTTCAGAAATTCAAGAAAACTGCGTTTTCACGTTTGACTTGCTACATACTTATCATGAAATTAAAGAAAAACTGTGGGTGTGCATACGATGAAACACCATCGAGATTTACTGAAAAAAAAACTCTTTCGAATGGGACTAATTGGAAAGGTGTGGGAGCGATACTTTCTACAGAAACTGAAAAAACTGCGTTTTCACGCTGTATTTGCTATATACTTATTTTGAATTTACAGAAAAACTACAATGCAACGGGATACGTATCACGGAACGTATAAGCGGAGCGATATTCAACTTTATATTTCCCTTATTCCATTGGATCCTCTAATCAAGAAGGAGAAAATAGTTCTATAACCGAGCAGGGCAATTGTTTTTTTCACGTAATCCGTTACAGATTACGGAACGGGACATGCTCGATGCTGCTCATCACGTTCCGTACTCCGTATCTCATAACGTATTCACGTAAAAAAACAATTGCACGGCCAGTATTTTCATACGCGAAACGTCATTACCTGTCACCTGTCAGTATCTGTCAATATATAAATATTAAAAAAATATGTGTATGCGTTTATTCATATGGATAAGTACATCATTACTTCATTTTTAATGTCACGATGACTTTTATAGTAGAGAAATTTGATTTCTCTAACGATATTGATAATGACCTCGTGTATAGAGTTGGTAATGACAGGTGACAGGTAATGACGTTTCGCGTATGAAAATACTGGCGGTGCAATTGTTTTTTTACGTGAATACGTAATGAGATACGGAGTACGGAACGTGATGAGCAGCATCGAGTGGGCCCCGTTCCGTAATCTGTAACGGATTAACGTGAAAAAAACAATTGCCCTGCTCGGTTTTAGAACGATCTTCTCCTTCTTGATTGGAGGATCCAATGGAATTAGGGAAATATAAAGTTGAATATCGCTGCGCTTATACGTTCCGCGATACGTATCCCGTTGCATCGTAGAATGGCTTTTAAAGCGCAGTGCAAAATGTCTAATGTATGACTTCGCATGAAAAAACTTGCGAAATCTTTTCTGAAACAGGTGGTTCAATTAACATGAAAAGGAGGAGAACATTTTCCAGCAAAAACTTTCCCGCAATGAGTGACGAAATCAGAGAAAATTATGCGATAAAAACGAATGAAGGAAAGAAACGTGAACTATATTTATTTTCATGTGAAATTCTTTCGCTGAGAAATATTTATACGTCGAACCAGTACCTACACACTTTAGTTATTATTGGACAATCAAGTATTACCTCTTTAAATGGAATCTCAAAATTGATAAATCTGGAAGAACTGTGGATTGTCGATTGTGGATTAAAAGTAAAAGAGTCCTACGAATTATTTATGCGAGTCGCTTTTCGTAATTATCTTCCTTGTTGTTTTCTTACAGGATATTGCTGATCTTGGAAAATGCGTGAAGTTAAATAAACTATATTTGTATTCCAATGAAATAGAAGAAATCCCTGATTTAGCGGATTGTTCGAAGTTGACGATACTATCATTATCAGGGAATAATATTTCTAACTTAAAAGTACATGATAGATATTATGAGACAAATATTTATTATATACATATTGAGTCGTAATGTGTTATTATATAAATATACTTTTTTAGAGGCTCGAAACAATTACGCAAGTAGAAGAACTTTGGTTAGGTAATAATAAATTGAAGAAAATGGATATTACCATCTTTTCAAGAAATTTTCAATTAAGATATATTAATCTCGCTGGAAATTTATTGTATGATTTGCAGGTCAGTGCCATACCTTTGGGTATCTGATGCAACATTTTTATTATTATAACCATTGTTCTTTTTCACTCTGTTTTCAAGGATATCAAGAACCTTTCTTTCTTGCCCAAGTTAGAATCTGTGATATTTACTGATCCTTTATATGGCGAGTGTCCTTTGGTATCTCTTAAAAATTACCCTCAATTTATTATTTATTATTTACCCACTATAAAGGAGGTGGATAATTATACAGTATTTGAACACGACAGATATCATATCAATGAATTTTTCAAGTAAATATTTATGACGTATATTCGTCGCGTACTTTTCTATATACAAAAAGTTTATAAAAATAAAAAAATGTGTATACTAAAATTATTAACTTACACAAGATCATATTGTTAACGTGTAGAAACAAAATGCTATTTCACGATATACAGTGGCATAAGTATTTAGCACTCTGCTTGAAAGAACAGAAGGAAAAATATAAAGAATATAAACGTGAGATTCGCAAAATTAGAGCAGAATTATATGCATTCACAGTTGGACAATCATTGGTAATCAATAACTGTTAGTAATTTCATTGTTTACTAATGTATTTTATGTAAAACGTCGAGATTAGATGTTTCGGAAAAATGATGTACTGTCCAAGAGTCTAACCCAAGAGTCTAATATAAAAGAAAGGTTAAAATTGTCTTATGAACAACTAGAACGATGGAACCAAAATATGTTGACACATTTAGATGTAAGAACGTGGTAAAAGAAGCTTTATTTGATAATAAAGTATTTTATTTTACATTTATTTCTTTTAAATATACGTATTCTGATTGTCTATCAGATTCGAAAACACCAACTACGTATGAAAATAAGGTACTGTGAAAATGTAGAGTTTACTGAATATACATCTAAGACTCAAAACACGTTGACGAAAATTTGCCAAACTGTTATGGAGGAATCGATATGTGCTGCTGTAAGAAAGTATGTTATCGTGTATAGTAGTTAGTAAAGAATGAATAAATAGTGATAAATGTAATGATGATAATTAAATTACAATATTTGGAATGTCATAGGAATTTAGGAATAACGGGAGTACGATTGCATAGAATTACAAAAGCTTTTAATAATGGAATCGATTTATATCGATATTGGAAAAAAAAGGATGAACATTCAATAGACGATAAAAATGTTACTTTAAAAATAGTATCTCACCCAGTCGGAGTAAAGAGATTAAATGACTGGCCCTTTGACATTTTTGAATATGAATTTCTAAATAAGGTATATTATTATAATTTAAATATATCATTTGATGTTATATAAATTAAAAGACACATACTTTTTCATATAGGAAGAAAAAGTGTTGATCACAGACTGCCTGGGATTAGCAGATGCAAATTGGCTTTCAAAAATTTCAAATGAACAATACAAAAGGATGGAACGCACGTCAGAAACAGGAAGTACACATCGTATTTGTGTCTTTGTTCTCTCTCCAATCTCTATCCTCGCAGACAAGTAACAATTTTGTGAATCACAATAATTAATAATTTTAGTATTCGTCAAAAACGATAATTATTATTGTTTCTAAAGGATGAATAACAGTGATAAACATTATGTTGCGCACAATGATTCATCAGGTGACACTTGTTATGAATATTCTATAAACAATCCAGAAAAGATAAAACCAATACTCGCTGTAGAATACGAATATATATTTCAAGTAAGTCTTATACAAATACATGTATCATTAATGAAGAAGGTTAATTTATAACAAATAAATGTATTAGATGGACGAAGAAGATAGTAAGATGATAATTGTTGTTGAGGGATCAGATAAATTAATAAAGCAGCCATCATTATGGAGTCATCTGACCATAAATAATATATGCCAATGCCTCAATGTAAAACAAGATGAAATCCAGAACTTAGTAACCATAAATCTAATTGGCGGAAATATCTCTACGATGGATATTCCGATAATTTTACCAAATTTAAGAGAACTAAACGTCTCTTATAATCGTTTAACATCATTGCCAAACCCACAGTTACTTGAATATATTCAAAAGCTGGATATTAGCTTCAATCATATAAAGTTGTTGAACTTCACTCGAAATTTATCAAGGCTGGAGAATTTGGATGCTTCGTGGAACAGATTAACCAGTTTACTAACGAATATAGAAAATTTGCAAAGTTACACGCGAAATTTGAACATTCTAAATTTGAAGAGTAATCCCTTCAATGATATCGTGGAATCGGAACGCTTGATATTATTCATACAATTCAGTGGCTTGACAAAACTTCATTGTTTAAATGATATTTTACTGGAAGACTTTCATGCACGTCAATATATTTCCTATACGAAAAATGTATTTGATAAAATTGAAAGCAGATTTCAAGGCATTAATGCGTACAGTCAAGATGTTATTTGTGAAATCAATCAAGGATTAACGACACCTTTGACAATATCGAACAAAAATTTTGAACGGGTGAGGTTTTTGGAGTTATCAAACAATCGAATTAACCGATCAGATTTTCTTAGCGAATTTATTGCATTGGAGGAAGCAAACTTTTCCAATAATTTGTTAAGGAATATATTGTTTGAAATACCTTTAAAGCATTTGGTTAAATTGAACCTAAGATCAAACCTGATTTTATCATCGGAGGGACTGACGCAAAATAATCTCCCGGTTCTAAAGTATCTGGATTTGACTAATAATTTCATAAAAACTTTACTACCAATGGGAACATTCAAAAGTTTGAAAATATTTTTTTGCTCGCATAATCGTATCAGTAAATTAAAAGCTATACATAATATCAAGAATTGGATGGAGTTACAACTAATAGACCTCAGTAACAATCCTGTGGAGTCTATTGCTCTGTTCAAAAAATTCCTCGTCTTTTATTTGCCCACTATTCAGGTGAGTGGAGAATTTTATGAATAGATCAAATAAACGACAATACAGCATATATCGTATGAGCGGATATCGCAATTCACACAATTAATATTAATGATAACCAATTTACAGTACATTTCTGGAGAACCTGTACAAGAATCAGATATTATAAAAGCAAATAGAACATTTGGCCATCTTCTAGACAGAAACAAACTAATCTCTATGCACAATGAGAACGAATTAACAAATATCAAGCAACTCAGTTTGGTTTGCTGTTCCATCAAAAAGGTGAGCAATTGATTACTTGTTTAATTGTAGAATAATAAAACAATACAATTTATTTCTCAGGTAGATCTTCCAGCAGATATTCTACTGAATTTGGAAAGTCTAGATTTGAGTAAAAATCAAATAAAATGTCTATGGGGTTTACATTTACTGCCCAAATTGAAAACTTTATGCATGAGTTACAACCATGTAGAAGAATTTGGTCAATTACTCAAGACAAAAGAATTAAATTTAGGAAATAATGCTTTTCCTTCCCTATGTACACTGCACTTAGATCATAATGGTATGAAATCCTTGGTGGACATGAATTTCCAAAGAATGCATTTACTAAAGTACCTTTTCTTACAACGTAATAATCTTCAGGATATAGATGGTAATATTTTATTTCTATGCTAAAGAATACCTGATATACCAATAATAGGCCTATTTGTTCTAGTGTTTTTAAGTGCTTCGGACCACTGTAGGTGCAAATAGTCAAAAGCACTGAGAACATTGTTATATTTTGATCAAATGCATTCAATAAACAGAGGAACAACAATATTCTCAGCCCTCACTGCTCATATGTATTTGAACACACCTACAGTGCTCCGGATCACTTAAAAATGTTAGAACGAATAGGCCTAATATTGTAATGTATGTGTAGCTTTCAACTAAGAATATTAAAATTATATACTGTGATTATATTCTAGGAATTCAACTTTGCAAGACTCTGGAAGTCCTGATAGTCGACTACAATAATATTCGCATGATAACAGAGGAGAATTTTCATTTGCATAATAACATCAGAATGTTATTTCTAGAAAATAACAGAATAAAATATCTTCACTTTGTGAACCGATTACCGAAGATGGCGCAACTATTTATGGCGAATAACAGGATATCGGCAAGTGCGAGTCTTTAATTATGATGCACATTGAGACTGTTACTTAATCTTCTCAGGGCAAAGATGAATTAAAATATCTCATATGTCTGGAGAATCTGAAAGAGCTCACACTCCTGGGGAATCCATTGTGCAAGAAGGCAAATTATTATAAATTTACCCTGAACATTCTCAACAAACTGAAACATCTCGACGGCCATTCAGTTCTTTTAAAAGATTATTATCCAGTTGAATGAAATCTTACGAGCTCCAAATAACAGTAGTAGCCTAGATTGCTCCCGGTAAACGAAGAAAAACTTAATTCTGTTATTACAGATCTCTACGCAATCTGCTAGCTGTGAGATGTATCCCTTTATCCCCAACAGTTGGCGCTATCGACAAATATTATTATGGTGTTCCGATTTGTACCCGAATGTTTACATATGATATAGCAACTACTTATACAGTCGCTGTCAAGTATCATTAAGAAATTTTTCCATTAATCTTGTGAGGTCCAAAGTGGCGTTACAGAATAATAGTCTAAATAAAATATAAATTATACGTAAAATGAATAGCGTGAGTTCGGGTCATAAATTATCAAGCTAAACTATTGTCAAACAACATATTATAAATGATCTAATGTTGTCCATATATTCATTTAAATATATGGAATTTATAAAAAGCGTCTTGATACGCTAAATTACAGCGACGAGCAGATAATCTCACTTATAATGTACAGTAAACTATCCCTTGTGTTTTTATATACAGTATTATTTTTTATTGATGCAGACGTTCCATTGGTGTTCCGTAATGGAATTGGTAATTGAATTTTATCACAATTATTATTCTTTCGTGATTTACAATACAAGATCGAAGGGATATCCAATACTAGATTATACTTATGTAATAATAAATGTACTTACATAATTTTGGTAACTTATCATATTTATCATTGGCATAGAGGAACAATGTTCAGTTATTGCATTTCCTCTTGGTAAGCAGTTTTTCTGTATGAAGAGATTCATAATTGTAATTAAGTTACATTGTTAATAGAGGAAGATAATGCTGAAACTGAATTTCTATATGACAACCCTAACGATGAACTTATGAATCATGCTTGTTCATTTTATGATTTTACATCAGATGGGAACTGTGCTGGATATACATTTATGATTGACGATAAAGAATTAAAAAAATTTTCAGGAGAGTTATTTAGGAAAGACTCTCATGAATTATACAAATATGTAACAATAAATTATCAAGGACATACGACATCGAGAAACTCTACAGATGAAGCACCATTACCGTAAGAATATGTTTACCATATGAATATTATGAGGTAAATAAATTCAATTTACTAGAACAGTTTTTATAAATAATAAAAATTTTAGGTTATTAAATGTTTCTCCAAAGGCACTTGCAAGTCCTATTCCAAAACTTGTGCAAAGGCTATATAATAATTATGAATTAGATACACGTAAGGAAGAACGTGTGACCACAGAAGAGAACACGGAAGAGGATGACTTAATTGATGCAATTTTAGCCACTGATGTAATGGCTAGTACTATGGATTTTTTATCAAATAAGGGTTTCTTCAATAAAGATTTTGAAGAATTCAAGAAAACTCTGAAGAATATCTGGTTTAGTGTTTTTTCTAGAGAAAAAGGAAAATATGGAAGTTCAGGATTTGAACATATATTCTTAGCGGAAAAGAAACGTGGTCGAAACATAGGATTGCATAATTGGATTTTTTTCCACACAGAAGAATCAGCAAAGAAATTAAACTATTTTGGATATTTACGTAACTTGAACATTAATGGCGTGAGTAAATTTATGCTAATTCCTCCTTAATATAACAAGTCAAAATATTGACTAAGCTGGACAGTTTTTATATGTTTTATGATTCCAGAAGGCTGCTGTAGCTATGCTACGTTTCTCATATAATGGAAAGATCAAGAGTTCATCCATGTTTATTGGAACTTCCCCAGAATTGGAAATGGCCCTGTATACTCTTTGCTTTTTTGCAAGACCAAACCGGTATTGCAGACTTTCATTGAATGAAAAAAAATTAGGAATTCAGACATATGTATGGAATGATAGAAACAAAGAATTGATTGCAGCTGCGTTTCCTATCATATGATGACAAATTATATTTGTCATCAAAATTCTTCTGAACTTATCACTGCCGATACGCTTTTTTTAATACATATCATGATCATAACATAAGGTCATTGTCATCATTTCAGTTATACAAATATTCATATTATATATACTCAGTCAAAATAACAAATTGAATAGATAATCAAATGTAAAATTATATCTTAATCAAATCTTAATAAAAGTAAGTTTTTTACTTTGATTCTTCTATTGAAATTAGAACATTTAAGATAGGCAATCTGCGTGTAGTATATAAACAAGTGGATACGTACAAATCGAACGAAATATACCTTAATAATGTATGAAAAGAAATTAGTTAATTCATCTAACATAAAATGTCCGCACCTCTAACTGTCACATGATTACCGCTTTTGATTCCTAATTCCTTGATCATGCGATCAAGGTTTGACAGTGATTAGATATGTTATCGCTCAAGGATTATGAAATGCGTCAACACTTAATTAGCCGAATGATTGAAGCCATAAATTCCAATGGAGTGGAATGATTTTAATGGAAAAGTCCAGCTGCGAGATAAATTCAAAGAAAGTTCGCTTTCGTATTGATTACCGGGCATCGGATTGGCCAATTCAGATTGTCACGTGCTTAACAGCTGATCACAAATTATCACTTCATTGTGAAACAAGTAATGCGATCGGCATAAAGATCGATCCTGACGACAACAATCATTAATAATAGATTACAGTATTCCTTCTCTAATGTTTACTCTGCGAAGTATTTCTCCTCCCCTTATTTAAGGGGGGGGAGGGGGGATGTAGTCCGATCTCCGCTCTTGCCAACAGGCAAATGTACGCGCGTGAAAATACGTAATTGTGGGGACGTATGCTCATACATTTTTGTAACTCCCACAAATTGGAGTCTTACCTCATTTGACAATTCTCGGAGTTTTCAACCCCTTGCTACAAATGCCTAGAGAATTTATAGGTATTGTGGTTAATCGATAACAAATAAACAAAACTATGCGACCGCAAGAGCGGAAAAAGTAAAAACAAATGAATCATTCAATAATACTTAACATTTAAAAATGAATACGAACCGTGCTTAAAAAATAATTTTATGCAGATAGTATTACAGAAATCATGATATCAATCAGACAAAATCACAGTTACAATATCGACGTTAAAGGTAAGTCGACAAACTCGCAGTAAAGTTTCAAGACTATTCCTTAATAATAAATATTATACTGAATTACAGGTATACAAAGGTAAACATAGAAGATAAATGATGCACCTGTAGATCCTTATCTTGTCAAAGAAACACGAGTTCAGTGCATGCAATGCGATAATCGTAATGGGAATTATCTCATTGGCATAAGCCGAGAAAGCCGGATTACAGTTTTACGGTAAAAAGTAATACTATCTGAATAATATTCTACTTAATGATAAATATGTGTTCCTTCATTACTTCATACACATTAACAAATAAACCTCGCGTCAAAGGCGAGCTTTGATGTATCTTTATTTGGTAGGGAAGCGTCGATCGACAAGACTGATCGACGAATCTTATTAGGACCCGGTCTGAGAAAAGTTAAGAGATAGTTAACTTTAGTGAGATCAGCCCTGAGGTGGGACATGTAATTAGCCGTGTCGCTGAACTATTCGCTATGCGCGACATAGCGCTCGATGCGTTAGTCCATTTTGAAAATGGCGCTACGTAATATGGACCAGGACGATGAAAGGAGGGAGGAAAGATAGTATACCGCTACGTAGCGCGCGGCATAGCTAACTTAAAGTTCGGTCTCTAATTCATGTGAACTTGACAGCGACGATAACCGCCCTTCGATTTTAATTGCAGCTAATAAACCTCTATCATTCGGCTAGGGATATTTGCAAGTACATGAGAAGAAAGGGTGGCAGGCGTGTCACATGCCGACAGAATCGATTACGCGGGCTGAACATTCGGGAAACAGTACCTTCTCGAAGGCACCACCTATAAAAACACTAGCCGGTATACACGTGAGTGCGTGAAGTTCACCGAGGAAACCAGACGGTCGCGGTATCGCTATTTGCAATCTAACTTCAAACGTTCTTTGGGATATTTTCAGCGTTCGATTGTATCACGATTCTTAAGGTGGGTGACAGTGTATTTAAGGTATGTACCCTTAAAGGGACACGATTAATTTCGCAATAACTCACGTACGACCTACACCTCTGATCCTGTTCAATACGTTCGCCGTTTGTACTTAATGCTTTGAACTATAAACTTGAAAATTCGAATACGTGTTTTACAAAAGTATGGAATCCTGCAACGGATTTAGATATATTTTTGGGATTTTTGGAGCACGTAAGATTCTGTGCGAAATTAGATAATCGGTCCACGTTTCGTGAACGTTTTATCAAAGGTTTCTTCATTATTTATCGCTGCTACGATTGCTTAATAATGTTATGAGATCTGGCGAACACGCGGGTGGTTCGTGTGACAGCAGAAAGAAAACCTTGAATTCCTTTTCGGATTTCATAAACGTCGCTCGGTCATCAGCAACGTACGTAAATGATAATTTAATGCATTCTCAAAAGACAGGATATGATAAGGACTGCTATCAGCTGTGTTTACATCATCGAGAAATATTGAGTCTCTATGCGACATACCACGCACTCGGTGAAATAATGTTTACTCGGAGATTTAGTCACTAATGAGAACAATTAGATAACTTAAGTGATCAAGGCTAACCTAAGACAACTATAATTAATATGAGTGCGTAAATACGTTTTAGACATTAATTATATATTACAGAATGTATGTATATAGATGTGCATCCTGCTACGTCCAGACACACACATAGTAGATTAGACATAAATAATTCTGTATACCCAAAAGATACTTTTGTATCGTGCTTTTAAATAATTTCCATTGGCGCAATATATTCCTGGCTTTACATATATATATTTCCCGTATCTATAGTCAGACCATGAGAAACAGGGTGACATATGAGAGGGGATTCTTTTATGTTCGCCACAAACCTATACAAATGTTGCTTCTCCAATACTTGAGGTCGAAATATACATATGTATTTTAAGAATGATTTTTATACACGTCAAACCATTCACAATTAGCGTCTACCTTTAAGACAAAGTAAATCACAATGAGAGACCTATTTCTAAACTGAATCAAAGACTTCTTCTTACATCCTATATTATCAAAAGCCGTTTTGTAAAGTCTGTTGTAATTCTTAGAACATAATATATGACATAGCCTCAGGCGCATGGTAACGAATACCAAGGTCGCCTCATTATTTCACGTCAACGCCCGGCGTCGCTCAGGTTACCAGGGAGTTAGCTTTCTGATATCGACATTTAACCGAAAACAAATCATAAAGAAAGAAATCATTATACAAATTATTCAGTCAGTCGATCACCTCGATTGCACTTTACGTGAGGGCGCGTGATAACAGATCAAACAGAATATTAATACCATTGATATGCTTCAGGTAATGGATTAAACTGGGACTGACTTACTGCCTAATATTTACTAACATGAGCACAAGCAGATAAATAAAGCATACAAGCATCTACTCATGAAAGTAGCAAATCTGCCCGATTATAATTATCTTTAAATTCGTCATCAGGCAATCAGTCGGCGACGAGCAGAAGTTCAAAAATATCATGCTTCGTACTCGTAACGGTTTACACGTACAGTCGATGCGCATGCGCGAGATGTGCCGCGAATATTCAAAAACCTTGAGATATAATATCAAATATTTAGACAGACACATGAAAGTAAATAGGAGTAGAGGAGTTAGGGAAAACTGGGGAAGGGGTGGAGGAACAAAAAATAAATCAAATATATATAGTGTTCTATGAACTCATCCTGCTTTACTATAGTCATATCCTCAGGGGGCAATGATTCGAGAATATTCTTACCGACTATGTTTTTTTTTCCTCTTTTCTGCTCGGCGATTCTCATTGGACGATTCTCATCGACTGAACGCGTGTGAGTACGTTGAAACGTGTATTCAAAATACGTAAAGGCTAAGGCTGGCCCCATGTTAGTGCGTCTCGGACTAGCAATATAATACGGCAGAAAAATGATTCAGTTTGTCACACGTCGGGCGCGTGCCTTGACGGTTAATTCGTGCGACAGTAAAGCGTCAGTGCGTGTGTTGTAATTGGCAAAAAACTTAACTGAATCTTATCGTATTTTTATAGTCGAGAAATCACTGTAGTTATGCGACTTCTTGACTCTGTATTGTTGTAAACACGAGGAGGCACACACTTCCTCGTCACAGAGTAGTATGAATATGACTGTATGCGTAAGCATATAACAATCGCATAAGTACTCGATCAAAAACACATTGCATAACTGGAGGATATTTTACGTGTGCCATACCATATCGGTGACTTGTTGCTGAAATAATTAATAATGCTTTCATCGGAATATACAAAACCGATACCCAAGCCACGTGAAGACTGCGCCGGTTTCGATTCAACTTTATCAGTAAAAAATGGTAATGATTATCACTGATAATGATTTATACATACAAATTATATCGACATACACGAATATTTTTTTTACTTAAAATTCTTTTTCTAAAACTCACGAATAACCAAATGTGATAACTGTGGAGTATGTGCGTAGGACACGCAAACTTTGGATTCTAGTTCTTAAGAGACGCACAGTCATCATGGTAATGACGACAAAAATGCACGCAATGATAAAACGAGTCATAACCGTCTGATTGTGATAATAATAATTTTGAAAAATTCGAAAAAAATTAAATCCCAGTCTACTATCAGTTCCGGCATTTCCCCCGATTTCTCGTGCTCGATAATTAAATCGAAAATATCTCGTTAACATAATCAAGTCTGACTATCATCTCGTACTGCATTATCAGTCATTCTGAAGTCTCGTGCGAGAGAAAAATATGAAGCAACATAATAAGCCACGCTCCGCGCAGCATTTCACACTGAAGAAAAATTGCCGTATGCAAATAGAAAAGACCCCGGGAAACGTTATCGTATACACATGTTGACAATTGGTGCATCGTGCACGTATACTTAGCTCATGCGAGGACGTGTAAAGTAGAGACAAAAAATATCGATACGTAAAACTATATAGGGTGTCGCATATAGAATCCACGCAATTAAAAAGAATTGAGCGCTTCTCGTTTATCATAGTGGGAGGGAAGAGGGGACTGAAATTTCTATCAGGAAATAAGACGATAACGAGATAACCCCGCGGTCCAGTATGAAAATACGTTGAGATCCGAGGGAGTTGGGCTACGTAGGAGTAAAGAGGGGTCGTAGCGTACGAGGGGCAAAGAGAGGTGCTGGGGTCGCGGCCCTCATTGATACCAGCCGCAAAAGCGCACTTTGGACCAATTCGTCGCAAGTCTAACTCGAATAAACTGGCGGTCCCGTAGCGGTGCTACTTCAGTGCCACTCGGGCTTCGTACCGGAACACACTCTTTACCCCGCGAGCTACGGGAACCCCGAAAAAGCTCTCTGGAGGCAAAGGAACCACCCTGGGACCTCTATCAGCCATGGGTCTCTAGCCAGACGCGTTTACCTAAAACACAAGAAAATCTACCGCAACGTACAAATCCAATCACTATCGATATATTTTACAGTCAAGAATCACTTCCGCGATATAGCAGAGAAGTTTGTATACCTTGACGTTTAACAAAGTTTGTACGTCAAACTGTAACGTGGCGCAGGGGTAGCTGCTATCGGGACTTCTTAAACTGTCTGTATCGCTGATATACTCTGTCGGGTACCACCCATAGTACCGTTGGCTTGACGGAACTATTGTTTCTCATAACCACGTGCTACCGTGAACTGACGTTTGCTCGAGAACGTAAAGAGGAAGGGGAAGAACGTGGAGGGAACTGTGGCGGCTCGTGGCGAATATTTTTCCAGTCTTTTATATAAAGAAACGCCATCATGTCTACAGAGCCTGGGAGCTTCACCTCAAACGGGAGCATGATCGTCGTGAGCAACAGGTTGCCGTTTGTCCTCAAGAGGAATGAGACGACCGGTCAGCTGGAGCGCAAGGCCAGGTTAGTAACGTACCTACTATATGTATACAAGTCTGTTAAACGTCACGTGCATGTGACCCTATTGCATTCCTAAGAAACAACACGCCACTCGAATACCTTATCGTTCGCTTCGTGTGCACGTGATTCAGTAATGATTTAATTTACGAATTCTTAGCGTATCCTTAGAAATTTTAATTGATAAGACAATCGCACGCAGACCGAACGATTTAACGTTAATCGTGCTTATCAGTCAGACTGGCTAATCCACCGTCACAATTTATCTTGTGGATTTTCTCTTGTAACAGCTAGAGCCACGTATCTCGAGTATTTCCTTGTTTGAGGGCAAAATTATAAAGATGTGGACCAACTGTCTGGCCGATAATGAATTTCATTGTTCAAACGGTCGTTTTATCTTGTGATATTACATTGTAACCTTGGACGGCGAAAAGTAAACGAGGAGACATAGAAAGTGATGCTTTCATAAATGTACGTTCAAGTATGTCTTATGGTGTAGATATTTGAGTGACTCGTGAGACTTTACATGTCCATATGTCGACAATTATGCATCGATGCTCCGAATGTAAATATAAAGTTTGTTGAACTCCTCCGAGAGTCTCTGAATAATGAATAAACAAGGACTTCAACTATCGGGATAATCATAATATTAATGGATGCGTCTTGAAGCTGGATTGTTTTTTTTTTTATTTCAAGATTCGATTATTATTTCCCATTATCGTCCTGTGTATTGGACGATACGATATGGACTTGGATCGACTGTTTTGTTAGTGTATTTTTTTTAATAAACAAACTGTCAGTGTTTCATGAACGATTGACAATTCTCGGTTGTAATTACGAAGGGTTCTTTATCGCTGAGTATATTGATAACCGGATACTCTCTATGTCGGTTGTTATCATTATTATTGTTATCACGCGCGAGTTGCAGCCGTTATGTGGAACGAATCTATGAAGTTTTTTCTTTTAATCTCTTTATGAAAAATATATAGAATCTTAGTGAACGATAAAGCCCGTGAATATCAGAGAGAGAGAGAGAGAGAGAAGTATGTAAAAAAATACAGATAGAATAGAGTAAACGATGATTCGTTGACACGAGGCATCGTCTATCGTTCCAAAATTGTTATCGGCACGTGGATCCTAAAAAAAGTTGATCTACGAAACTTAGGTCATAGAAACGAGTGGAGAATCGAAAAGGGTGTGTGAACTTTTAACCTTTATGATATTTCGATCGCCGATAGGAAGACGTGCGATTACACAATTGAGCAGCAACGACGTTAGACAACATTGATTTCTGCAAGTTTACCATAAAAACTGTACGGCAGGGCTTGGGGGTAGGCACGATAACGAAATTGTTGGAAAAAATATATACGATTGCTATACGGCTAACGGCTGTGTCGACTTTTCAAGAAAGAGTCAACAGAAGTTCATACGCTCTAATCTGCTGTTTTTCTCAATCTTAATTGGCATATTGCGCAAGGTCGTCTTTTAGTTCGTATTAGAATTTCCGCAAGTTTTTTTTTACGTATTAGCGATGTATCCTTCAAGTTTTCAAGGAGAGTGACAGTTTGTACTTGTTACATTTTTATTTAAGGCTTTCAGTATCTCCATTATTCGTATAATGTTGATTTTTTCCTCCGCGATAACGGTGTAACGTCGTTCGGTGTATATTTTAGCGATACCCGTCGAACGGCTGATTCATAATTGTTTACCAACACAAAATTTAACCTCAAAATCCTACGTGCTCAATGCGGCGTCTAAAGTTACAGAGATCGAATGGATAACGGTTGGTAGTGATAACGCCTGAGGCCTGTTGAATAATCTGAGACAGTATCGGCATTCTAAAGTAATATTAAACTCGTGATATCTCTCTTTCAGATTTCTGTACGTTTAAAAAGTATAATTATAAATTTAACTTAGCACGTTAGTCAATTAGGCTGAATCGTTAATACAGAAGAAAAAAACACAATTTAAATTTCTATAGTCATTAAGACGGAATGTTGTTTACTGCATTATTATATCTTCCTGCAGTGTGTCTTCACTTTTCCTTTTATTTTTACAGCGCCGGAGGTCTTGTCACAGCCGTAGCTCCAGTCGTAATAAACGGAAATGGAGTATGGGTAGGATGGCCTGGTATGCATATGGAAAATCCGAATGAACCGATTCCTGAATCCGATCCGAACGATCGTACCCCGACTGCCGGTCTTCTCTCGCGCAAGGTATGTAAATTATGATAATATGTCACGTTAATCCCTGCCAAATATTTTTAACTGTCAACAAAGAATATTCGGGAACATCCATACAATACGTGCGGAGTCACGCTACTCTCGTTTTAGAGCGTCGACCAGCTTGTGACGTAGTAGCATTTATTTTTGGAAATTCTTGCAAAAAACGTTTATTCATGTATCATTAATGAAACATTCCAATGACAACGTTGCAAATGGAAAGTTCGTAGATTTCAAACGGGAACAATATGACCATAGAGTATTCAGGGTCAAGAATGCCTTTTACGTGTTCTTTAAATTAATCCTGTTAATTATAATTATTCGCGACTCAAGCGAGTTCGCACTTTCGCATAAGAGATCTATTGTACGCACAAATCAGTTGTTCCTTTACTTCGTCGTATGTACGATGTCCAAGCTTATAGTTCTTTTAGGGTAACCTTGACATTGACAGTATATGTACAGATATCCCCGCGTGCTGGACTCACCGATTCACTCAGCTTTGAACGACTCATTTTTCTCCGTGCACTCCTACCAACCAAACTGCAAAATAATTCCTTTCGTGTTTATCGACGTCATACGATCGATTTGTCGAACCTTATGCTCTCTTAACAGAGAGACGATTCTACTTTTTATTTCTGCACGTGCACAATTGTTGACTTTGAATTACCTACATGGAAGGAGTGACGCTGAATGGTTACGTGATTGACGCTCTAGAATGTTAAGCCATCGCAATGGTGAATTGACCTGCCAGTAGCATTCTCTGGTACTGCACACTGCCGGAGTCATGAACTCTGCTGAATAAAGTCCTTTCGAACAGTCGCTTTATTGACTTTCGAGAGATTGTATCCGGGCACGATTTAAATAATCGAAACGGAAGTACCGAGTACGAGTTTTCATCTCTGACTCCATATTTCTTTATTCCGAGTCCAAGGGTCTTCGTCCAAGCAGTAACGCTGTGCTGTGATAATAATAATTGATTGAAAGATAATAATTCGCCTCGCGCAAGTCACCATTATACATACGCGGCTGTTTGTAGAGTGTCGCAAGTTTTTTTTATTGTCCGGAGTTCAGGTTTCTATTTAAAGCGTTGGCCACACTGTCTCGGCCGCTTATCTGTATTGCAGTCAGAAACGACAAGAGGATTTACAAGAATAGAAATGACAAAGAAAAAGAAATCGTTCGATGATAAGAAAGGTGTTGCAACTTACGACGATTCGGTATGAAGAAGCAACGTCTTTGCTGTATAATTCTTCTTGACTTTCTTATCGCGCACTTACATAGTCATACGTGTATTACTTCAGATTTATCCAGTGATTAATGCAAATCGCGTTCTTCGGTATTTCTACATCGCGACGCATAGTTCATACACCTAATTATTATATGTCTATTGGCTTTGTTGTTATCCGAGGATCGATCGTAGAGCGCCACCAGTGGTCAAGACTAGCAAATCCTTAACGATCCATAACCTATGACCCTGCGATTACCAGATCACCCTTCACGAGTAGGTTAGGTTATGTTACCTGTAATCATTATTAAATATTTATTATATGGCGTCGAGTGGCACCACGAGCAGTATATATGATCTGGGTGACTTTATAACATATGAAACATTGATATGAATTGAATAAGAGCCGACGAGAAAGAGAATAAGGTGTCCAATCTTGGCACGTGTTTAACTTGTTATGGTGTATATATGTATATGTCGAGGGACTCTGTGCACAAAAAGAAAAATGATCGGTCACACTCGGTTACTGATATTCATACATATGTGGAGCATACACGCGTGTGTCGTGCACGCATGATACGCATTGTAAACGCGTGTTTCTTGAGAAAAACAGACCCCAAAATATACCATGAATCAGATAATCTGCCTGAACCTTCTCCTCATCGTCCCTCGGTTACACAATAAAAACGTTTACACGTGAAGCGTGTGATTTACGTGGCCTTCAGGACGTTTAAAGAATGAATGTTGGATTCATTGCGAAGGTCACTTCTTCTTAGATATTCCCAGGAGCAAACTTGGAAGACTATTCTGCAGACAGATAATATTAGTGCGCAAAGTTTATATTTACACTGGTGCTTATGCATATTCAGTTGAGATTTTTTTTTGGTTATAAATGACATTTTAGGTAGCTGAATAATGTACCTACTCCGGCAAGCGTTGAATTTGAAGAGCTCCGCACTGAAAGGATTAATAAAATGCAGTTGCGATTGTAGATTTTTTTACGTTCACGGTGAATGTCGTTGAATAGAGAGTGATCTAGTTTCTTTACGATCCAAACGGAAATGAGGTCTGAATGTCAGTAGGGTATTTGATTTTAGAACTTATCACGCACTAAAAATATCCGCCGCGTGTATCCCGTGTGATTCAGTTCCCTACGTGCGTGCAGGAATCACATATCCATCAGTGCAGGTACCGAAGAAGAGTCTAGTACGGAAAGAGGCCGTCCGACAGAATTGGTGGCGCTGAGGTCTCACTTGTACAGCAATGGATATTGGATCTCTGTGCGTAAAGCACATAGCTGTTGGAGATATCCATTTTGAGAATAATTGAACGAAATTAGATTATTGCGTTGTTTTTTTTTCAACATTTCTTTCACTTGTATTTTGTTCGTTGATCAAATTCTGCTATCAGTGGTCTTCGTTACTGGATCTGACTGCATATCTGTTTTATATCTGGGTCGTCAAAGTAATGCGGAATTCTTAAACGATGTTTATTTCTATTCTTTATTTTTTATTGATGCTCTCGTCGGAACGATCATTCGTGAGATCGTGATGATCACGTGGATAAGGACAGACGTAGGAGACTGGCGATATTGACATAACGACTCACGGATTTTCCAGTATTTTTGTTATCAAGTCTTCTTTAAACGCTTGCTTATGTTTCCTTGTTTTTAAATTCGGTTCAGTATCTCGTATACGTGCAACACGCAGAGGATCAATGGTTGGTCTGTTCTTTAGAATTCCCTAACAGTAATTTTTTTCCATAATATGTGTAGCTGAAAAAATATATATTGAATGCAGGACATTCGTTTCGAATAATCGTAGACAAACAAATAATGGTAAATAAAAACAAGAATTGATACAATAAATATGTATCTATGGAGGCACG
Source organism: Trachelus tabidus (assembly GCA_030142655.1). Lineage (NCBI taxonomy): Eukaryota > Metazoa > Arthropoda > Insecta > Hymenoptera > Cephidae > Trachelus > Trachelus tabidus. The sequence continues at coordinate 185,015 of JARQTI010000433.1, read as the reverse complement.
ATGCAGATAGACTCAACAATAATTGATAAAAATCGATGACTACTTTACTATTGTCCTTCGATTTTCATTTTTCTCATCAATCGTACCAGATCTTTGAACTTTGACTGGGTAATCAATGTGAACCGATTAATTCGTGCGTCAAACGGAAGCAAATGAATTTAGGAAACAAAACAAGCTCTAACAGAAGTTCTTATCGGTATTTTCTAACCTATTTTCTCATAGTCTCTCGCAAGTCAATCTTTCTCGCTGCTGTCGTTCTTTTATCCAAATTTTAAATATATTCAAGACCTAAAAAAAGATAAAGAGAAACAATCCCAAAAATTCAATCTCATCCGAACACTTTTTCCTTCTTTAGCGATATTCATTTAAGGATTGACAGCTAGCGCGACCCATATGCGAAACTCCGTGTGACCTGGTACCAGTCACACAATCAGTACCCGAAGAGGCAACGATCGAATGTCGTGATCGACATCATCAGAGTTCACAGGGTTATCAGTTGAATGACGTGCGTACTTAACACTGTTATCATTCGCGGCCCCAAGTTTCTTGCGATAAGTCCTAATTTACATGGACGGTCACAAGATGATCTTCCTTAATTGTATAGATGCGAAATCTCAGTCGGATTCCAAAACTGATGTATGATCCAACACCGTTGATGATATTGCGACCTAGAATTATTTCAAAACCGCATTATCAATGATAACGTAATTTAATATATTCCACTGCTTATGCGATACCTTAATGAGGATGATGAATCATTGCGCGATAGTTTTGATTCACTGGAATTATCCCTCTTCACCAATACCGTTATCCCCTTGATGAACCACGATTACGATTGCTTGCAATTTAGCCGCTGGTTTTGTGGCCAATCACGTAAACTGACTAGGTCAACGGAAACGCGTATCGCCGTTATGCAATTTCTTCCGCGATACCAGACGCCAGATGCCTTGAATATCGGGCTGATATTGTCCACTAGGCCGTAGAAAGGTCAATGTCACCCGTTCGTCCAGTCTAGCGTGTCGTAAAGTGTTGGAGAAAAGTGAGTTTAATTTCATATATAAATCTTCAATTCGTAATCTAGAGCCACGTGTATCTTGCACGATTAACGATAACCGACGTTTAATATTAATAATTATATAAATAATTATAAAATTATATAATAATTATAAAATAATTAATATAAATCTTATCGCTACAAATAAAAATACAAAATATTATTTATATGCAATAAAGAAATTTATCCTACCGTATAAAGGGTAGATGTGCTGCTCCATTGGTATGGCGTGTTTGAATTAAATATCTTATTGTAGAATACAATAGTGTTTGTCATCGCTATCTTAAAATACTAATCTCTCGTGCATTTTATAACTGTGTTCCGACATCACTTCAGTATTCCTTGTTGATCTCTCCCTATTGTGTAAAGTCGCAATCACACTACTCATGATAATACGTAGCGATGCGCGACTTAAAGTTGTGTCTAAGGAGCGAAATATTAGCTTATCGCAAAGGCGATTGCAGCTTGCGTCAATAGTTCCGAGTATACGAGGTGTTTTGATGGCTTCAGTAGCATAAAGAACGGGATGTTACTAGTGAATAATAAGCGATTCATTCTTCGTATGATAACCAATTAACGATGAGCAGGAGGCGTGGCGTGGGGGTCAAAATCTTTAGAAAAAGACCGAAAACAATAGCTTTTATCGGGCTCGTTACGTCTGGACTTTATGCACTTCCGATTACGGTGATCTCGACTGTTTTCCTCGCACGACATCGTCAGTCTTCTTTTTTGCATTTGTATTATTTCTCACTAGATTCGATCCCCCCTGTAGACCAATAAGACAATATTAACGATACAGCCAATCATTACACGATGATTAAGTATTGCCTATAATCACGTACGTCATATTACTTTGGTGCAGGTTGTTGCTGTACACGTAGAACCGGCTATATTTGATTCGTACTACAATGGGTGTTGCAATGGTACCTTCTGGCCTCTTTTTCACTCTATGCCTGATCGTGCGACTTTCATTGCTGAACATTGGCGTGCTTACACGACTGTCAACGACGAATTTGCTGCCAAGACTGTGAGTAAAGGGTTTAACGAAAATATTGTAATGATATGGGATACATAACACCTTGACGAGCTGAATGATTGTTCATAGGTCGGAGCCCTGGAGCAGATCCATAAGGAACAGGCGGGTCAAACTAATGGGACACCGTTGGTCTGGATTCATGATTATCATCTTATGCTGGCAGCTAATTGGATAAGGCAAGCTGCCGATGAAAAGAATCTGAGGTTAAAGCTTGGATTCTTCCTTCATATCCCTTTCCCACCATGGGACATCTTCAGATTGTTCCCTTGGGCCGATGAAATTCTTCAGGGTATGCTTGGTGGGTGTCAACATTACTTTGTTAAATTGATAAGACGGTTTACCTTCCAAAGTATCTCATTACCTAATTTCCATTGAAGGCTGCGACATGGTTGGCTTCCATATTCAGGATTATTGCCTGAACTTCGTCGACTGCTGTCAGAGATGCTTAGGATGCAGAGTCGACCGGAAGAACCTTCTCGTAGAACACGGTGGACGTACCGTACGCGTCAGGCCACTTCCTATCGGTATTCCTTTCGACAGATTTGTCTCGCTGGCTGAGAGCGCACCTAGAGTTATGTTAACTAATCAGAAGATTGTACTGGGCGTTGATCGTCTTGATTATACCAAAGGATTGGTCCATAGACTAAAGGCTTTTGAGATGTTGCTGGAGAAACATCCGGAACATCGTGAACAAGTAAGAAAACTTTTTATTAGCGAACATAAAATATTGTTCAGAATTTTATTTTAATCTTACCCCATTGTCTTATTAGGTCGCTATGCTCCAAATAGCAGTTCCCTCTCGCACGGACGTGCGAGAATACCAGGATTTGAAGCTTGAGATGGATCAGCTCATCGGTCGTATAAACGGTCGTTTCACGACCCCAAATTGGTCTCCTATCAGATACATTTATGGCTGCGTAAGTCAGGACGAACTGGCAGCTTTCTATAGAGACGCTGCCGTAGCACTGGTAACTCCTCTTCGTGACGGTATGAATCTCGTCGCCAAGGAATTCGTCGCTTGTCAAATAAACAACCCACCGGGTGTTTTGATCGTTTCGCCGTTTGCTGGTGCTGGTGAGATGATGCACGAAGCACTGATCTGCAATCCTTATGAGATCGACGAAGCTGCTGAGGTCATCCACAGGTTTGCTTACATTTGCATTCTTGCACGATGCAGTAATATTATTGAAGAAGAAAATCTACATATATAATATGCTATTTTAGAGCACTGACCATGCCCGAAGACGAGCGAACACTTAGGATGAATCATCTGCGTCGTCGCGAAAGGATCTACGATGTCAACTACTGGATGAAGTCATTCCTCCAGGTGATGGGATCTTTGGAAGAGCGGGACTCCGTCGGCGCAACGACAATGCAGCCAGTAACGATGGATGACTTTGATGATTATTTGAGCAAGTAGGTACCTTAGCAGCACCGGCTGTGCATGACTGGGCCCGACCAGCGCATGCGCTACTGCGGGAAAATACGTTTAAATTCTCAACACACGCATGTTTTTACACATGGTAAAAACACTTGTATGCAAATTCGGATTCCGCTGGGAACCTTTTAATTGTCGGGATATATTTTTTTCGTATATCCGGAATGACTTTGAGGATTTAAATATCCTCTGTGACTGAACGTGTATTGTTAATTTATACCAATGATGAGTATCGTCTCGCAATTAGTATCAAATAACGGTACTCAATTATAGTTTGATAAACTATAATAGTTTTTGATACAATCAATCATGGATTCGCGAACCGCTTAATAATTTAATGATTAAGCAAACTATTATGTTATTTAGTACGTAATGAGCATGAGTTTGGGTACGTCGCCGCGTGGGTGATACAGACTAAGAATTTAAAGAACAGTGCATGGTGCCTGAGACACTACAGTGCCGGGAACACCTATACTCGAAACAACAAATACAATTGGAACATATATATAAGAACGTCAGAAGTTATGGCGAATTTGTTGAAATTCGCAAAAGGGCAGGTAACAAAATTCCTTGTAATGCATCGGGCGTTCGCTATCTGAATACCGGAGGCAATAGCAAGCGGAATAAAAATAACGCTTTGGAAGCCGGCGGGCCCGCGCGTGCGGTCGCGACCCGACTCATGATGAAAGCCGGGTAACGATCAAGTGATGGCGCATGTCCCCTAGGTATATCGGCGACAATCACAAGCTGGCGCTCCTGCTGGATTACGATGGCACCCTGGCACCTATCGCGACCCATCCCGACCTGGCAATCCTCCCGTTGGAGACAAAGAATGTCTTGCAAAGGTTGTCCAATATGTCCGATGTCTACATAGCTATTATATCAGGCAGAAATGTAAACAATGTCAAGTCTATGGTGGGAATCGACGGTATAACTTATGCTGGTAATCATGGTCTTGAAATTCTTCATCCTGACGGGAGTAAATTCGTCCACCCAATGCCTGCTGAGTTCGAAGACAAGGTAGCCGGTTTGATGCAAGCTTTACAGGATCAGGTAAGACAATTCTACTGGGTGAGATTGAATCTTACATAACAACAATGCAGCGAGTAAACTAATGAATTTGATTGAATAAAAAAATATTAAGCTCTGCAAAGATGGCGCCTGGGTTGAGAATAAGGGAGCTCTGCTGACCTTCCATTATCGCGAAACCCCAATGGAGGGGAGACAGGAAATGGTTGAGCAAGCTAAGAAACTTATCGAAGAGACCGGCTTCAAGGCTTGCGCAGCTCATTGTGCTCTGGAAGCAAAACCACCAGTAGAATGGAACAAAGGTCGCGCTTCTATTTACATTCTGCGCACAGCTTTTGGTCTGGACTGGAGTGAACGCATCAGGATCATTTACGCCGGTGACGACGTTACGGATGAGGATGCCATGAAGGTACGTAGAGTATCGTGGAAAAAAAAGCTCGGTTATCGTAGAGTAAGGATATGAGTATAAATAAATGCTTGCATGATTCAAGCCTTGAATATTGTGAAAATTGTGGACGTCGTTCAAACGTACGTCACATGGTACTCTCTGTTGCACGCTTTTGGCTCAGTAACGAGTTTGATTTATAGGCAAAGTTTGCCGATGTGACTGGCCGACAGCAATATTTTGATCAAGTTTTCAAATGTCTTGCCAAGTAATCCATCAAGCGTTCAGAGGCTAATTGCAAGGAATTCATGCGTGTGGTAAGTCTGCGGTACCGATAGGTTATTGTCCTAATGATCAAGTTATAGTCCAAATCATCTTCCACAGTGGACACTGAAGGTATACACACACACACACACAACACACACGTGCACGCATTTACATTAAAACTGAAAAGTATTTGAGGTTCTGTCAGTGGAATACAGAATGAGTCCATGTGATGTAAGCAGACGTAAATTAATGCCGTAACACAAGTTTCTAGGTTTCGTTTGACTATTCCGGAGGTAGAATCTGTAATGGAAGAAATAAATATTTACATTAAATCTTGTCTGTCTAGGCACTGAAAGGTATGGCGGCAACATTCCGTGTAGCTTCATCTCACATAATTCGCACATCGGCTGAACGTCGCTTACCAAGTACGGATTCCGTGCTGACGATGCTGAAGTGGGTGGAGAGGCATTTAAGCAGACGTAAGCCCCGCCAGAATTCCGAGATATCAACCAGATTCCGTCGTAGCAGCGGTGGCATCACCATGGAGATGTCCTTCCCGCAACATCCACCCAAGCAAACCCTGGAATCTTAGACATTTGTCGATCAACAGAAGCACTCATTATTCTTGTAGAATAAGGAAGTAGGGAATGAGTACATAGGATGAAGAATAAGGAAAAGAAAAAAGTACGAAGCTGAAGTCAAAATTGAGATAGAAGGTGAGAGGCGTCTCGCGAACCTCATTTTGGGAAAAGATTAAAGTTTCTGACAGCTCGAGGTGCTTCCAGAATGCTTTTACAAGAAGGAAGAACTGGAAAACTCCTGATAACTTCTACAAATTAACGATAAGCTTATAGTCCTCGCTATTGAAGATTTTCAAACACGATGGAATCTCCTTGATCTGTCAATTATATTTTTTTTTTCTTACACGGATTATTTTTGCCGTTTGAATTTGCCATCGTCAGCTGGGTTACACAAACAAGCACAGAGTGATAGTACTCGGGAAAATGCTAATCATTGGTAATAATAAATGTAATGCAGCATTCACGTGTAAGTCATGACAGTGCGATTTTAATTGTTGTCACAGTGTCGTTGTTGTCATTTGTTGCATTTGATATTGAAAAGAACAGAATTGATGTTAACTTCCTGTAATAATGACGTGCAAACTTAATGACGACAAACTAGTACTATGTCGCCTGGTTTTCTAGTATTTATAGAGACCTTAGTAGTAAGTTTCTGCCGCTCAAAACTGTTATTGGTACGAAGGCGGGCAAAGAAACGTACGTAAGATTATACACAGAGGAATATAATAGTCTAGAAGTATAAACGAGCAGGAAAACGTAGAGATTATGTATTGATCATTCAGATACTTAGGTGGGAAGCAACAGTTTCGCACCTAGAGTGTAGCGCTTATTCAGGAAAGAGATATCGAAAATCGTATGCGTTTTTTTCTTTTGTTATGCACGACCGTTATACATATATATTTTTCGTCTCTTTCGTTTCTTTTCTCGATTTCGAACTCCGCCATGAAATTAACTTTGAAGCACTGTGCCAATTATAATTCTCATCTCGCGCAATACCAAGATAACGTAGTAATAACGATGATCTTAAGGATAAGCGACAATTAAAGATTAGAGAAGAGTAATTCGACGGAGAACCAAGGGGGAGACAAATGAATGCATAGATGGCTACAAGCAACGTAAACACTAAACACAAAGAAATAGAAAAAAAAGAGCAAAGTCCAATAATATATTTTCGTCTAGAATAGTTGAAGAGATTCCGATAGTTTTTACACGTTTCTAAATGTAGATTAATGAATGAGTGGTTTGGTCGTTTCCATTGAATAGTTTCCCTATTTTTTAATTTTTTTTTTTCGAATGCCCCTTCCTACAACCTTTACGAGTCTATTATATTAACGTAAGAGAGGACGTGGACTATCAGAGAACAAGTTTTAATTAATTACTCTTTTTTTTGTGAAGAAATTTTGTAAAACCTTAGCTGATGCGATATTCTTAAGTCGTAAATAGCCACTGTGTTACGCCATTTTTTTTTCCGAGGATGCAATCAGTTCAGTGAGAAAGCAGCCACGTTCCGAGTGGTTTGACAATTTTTAGTGGGAACGACTGTAGTAGCGATAAATGTTCAAACACACATATTCCAGAGAATCGACTGAAACGAAAATTCTGCACGCTTCATTTTGTACATAAAACAATAGCAAAAGTAAAATTCACATGTGTCTATGCATACCAAGGTTAATTAATTGAATTAAAAGTTGATTAATTAATTAATTCTTAACGTGAGGATTAAAAACCCGAATACACATCCACACAGCAGACAGACAGAGACATACATACATTTACACTACGCATGCAAGACTTTACACACTATCCATTAAGACGTGTGATGAGGATTCACATATATGTATGGGCCATGTGTATCTATTTTATGAAAACGAAAAACGAATCAATGAGGACCGTTAAAAATCCTTATAAAGCGAGACTGAACAATAGAAACGGTATACGTACATTTTTTTTTGAAAGTTGCAGACAAAAAGATTTCACTAAATTTAGTTTTTTTCCATTCTTGTTTTGAGAGTAAAAGTCGCAACCTTCTTTTGAGGAACTCATATTGCGTCAAGGCTTTTTCATTCAAAAGTATCTTTGAAAGTAGAATAAGTCATTGGGCATATAGAGTCACATCTAATAATATTCATAGGAATTATTTATATATATTTTTATCTATACGCCATTTTAGTGTCTTTTGATTTTCGACTTACAATGCCCCAGGGAAAAGGAATTGTTTGTTCGCGTACAAAATGAAACAAAAAAAACTTCCTAACCACAATTATTCGTACCATCGTCAATGATTCTTTTGTTCTTATAATCAACTTCTTGTTCTCTTTACTTTCACTTGGATCCTCTGTTGTTAGTTCATCTTCTCCATTTTCTTTCTACCTACCATATCCCTTTCCCAACGGCCTATCAAAACTTTTTCTTTATTTCTATTTCTCTGCCCCTTTTTATTCATTTAAGCTCACCGTTATTTAATATACTTTAGGATGACTGTATGGCAGTTAAGTTTTTCTTAGGGCTTAATTAGTATTTCGAAAGCCACACACGTCAGAGGAGAGAGTACCCATAATCAGTAATCTCGTATTTTCTTTTTTGGTATTTATTAGTCAATTATCAATCACTAGTCAATAAAATGAACGAACGATAGAACAAAATAAAGGAGGACAGAAGGAACGACCAAGCGATTAAAGGAAAACAACAAATCCATATCGATCCACCAACTGGCACCGGAAGTACGTACCATGTATAACTTGAATCGCGAAAGTATATTACCTTATGTGTGCGTATATGTATATATATGTATACTTTTGAACTTATTTTTATATGTGTATATATATATATGTGTACATATAAAGACTTAAAACGTTGCCTTATCAAGATCCCTATATAAACTATTCATGTTTTGTATGAGTACTTAGTTTTTACCTGGTATATATTGTAAATGCGTTTATACACCGGTTAACCAATTGTAACCTGCTCCAATGATTGTAAGGAAAGGAAAAAAAAAGATAAAAAAAATTCTTTACGATGTTACCATATTACACATATTTTTTAGTTGTCAAACGTTGATTCTCTTTTTTTTTCATTCATTATTATACGCAGCCTTTCCTCATACTCACACTAACGAATTTGAAAAGCCTGCTTTATCCAAAAAAATTAATTTTGTATCCTTATAAATAATATTTCCATTGTCATATATACAAGTTTATGAGAAATAAAAAACAAATTGATTTACCCAACGTCGGAGCTGCACGGCGGAAATTCTTCAAAGTTCTTGGCCCGCACACGTATAACTGAGTAAAGTCTTGTGGCCAATACGCCTTTTTGGAAATATCCAAATATTTTCATTGGCTCTCTTTGACAGTGCAGATACAATGGTTCGTGCGGGAGGGTTGTTCCAGGGTGTTTCATAAATTGCCGGCTAACATAGAGAACTAGACGGAATAAGAGAGCGAAACCCGTGTAAGAGAGACTTACAGTAGATACCAAAAATACAGTATGGTCAATGGATGCGGTATAAAGGCGCGATTACACGGTGTCCATTTCAGAAGAATGATCTGTGGGTATAGAGAAAAAGTGAGAGTGCACTGTATATACAACTATAGCAATACGCATATATAGATGTATATCCAGGTACCCAAAAGGGGCCCAACGCATTCAACAAGAGCTGAGCATTACCTTCGCTGTTTTGCCGATTCAATTGTGTGTGTGAAGAAAGGCAGCGTTTAACAAGAGTTTAATAAAAGGCAAACAGACCTCAAAGGTGAAGGAGCAGGACACGCAGAGACGTAGGGGGCGCACTTTCCTCACTCGAATGATCCTTGGTACCGGATTATTCGCCTTTGAGGGACCAGGAAGATGGAAACGCGGAAGAATGCCAGTGAGACGGTCCTAAAGCGGCCTCAGCTGGCCCCTGCACGGGGGTGGCTTTTCCAAAGTGTTTTTCTATGCCGGAATCAAAGCTCTTCGCGGATGAAGGATCCCTATGTTAGAGCGTGTGCGCATCCACAACCGAATATGTAGAGAATAGACCAAGCTGGTAAATGTTTGTTGCTAACTTCCGTCTCCTTTCTATTAACCAAGAAACAAGACCAGGGAAGACATCTACGTTTGCAGTAGCCTGCTACTTCCGTAGCCACTTCATTGCGATTATTTAACTATGACGAACTATCGTTGAAAAGAAAATATTGGTCGATAGAACGAGGGCCACTTTTATTACCTACGTAATTTTTTTTACGAATACAGCCGTATCCATCTGGTCTGTTAATTTTGGAACACCCTGTATTAGCCATCTTTCTCTGTTTTCTGGAGTCCTTCCTCCAGACTGTATACGGTTTACGGCGCTACATCGAAATGCATGTATAGATATACACGTTTCTACTATATTTCTCAACCGTAGGTAAGTATTTCTATCCGTTGAAATAGGGACGCTAGCGGCTTAAGTTGTCTTCTTACGAGTAGGTATTATAGATATATCCGTTTCCTGTGGACTAGTAGAAATGAATGAGAACATAGCGTTGGCCATTTTTTTGTACTATGGGATACATACCTGAGTAACTGTATACATATTTCTGAGTCGTGTGATGTATATACATAAACATTTATAAACTGCCAGGGTAAGTTGGCTGAGAAAAGACGTTCACGCGATGTTGAAATGCAGAAAGGCAAAGAATAATTGCAACAGAAAATTGAGGTATTCTGTGAATTTTGGAAAATGGAAGTTATTTTCGTAGTAAACAGAGCAGGAGAATAATCCTTAAGACATAGTAGGTAAGCACGATAAAACGTACTTTCATAGTGATTCGAAAGAACGACCTAAGTCTGTAACCCAGTGGAAATATGCCTCAGGCGGCAATCGATGCTGATGTAATTATCCAAACGTTGAATTTTTTATCATACTGAAACAATGGCGTATTTTCAGACCAAACATCGCGTACCAAACCCTACCCCTCGCCACTCTTGCTAACCTGAACATGCTGCTGATACTTTGTGTAATAGAATAATCTGTACAAGATGGAGTGAGGTTAACCACCGCAGGATAAATTTTATCTCTCGACACGAACTCTTCTTTGTCGAATGGCAATCATTCGATAAAACTGACAGTAATACAAGTAAATTTATTATCCGAAGTATTTACTCTCCCTTGCTGAGCCGATCAGCTGTACCGCGCATGCGCACTGGGTATCACCGTAGAAGACAACAGAGGGCTCATCCGGGCACTTACGAAACTAACCGAATATTGACTTCAAAGATTTGTTTTATATAATCTTTCTCTGTATTTATCATAGAAAATAATTGTGGATGTTTATAAAAATCTAACAAACCAGTAGATACGATAGATCGATTCGGAGTATGCCGAAGGGTTCGCAATACCGGCATTAATTTTGTTGTGATTCGTACTTAAGATTCTGGAAGCCCGACTGGAGTTTCCGAGGGTCCGGGTCGTCGAATATAGGGGTAATCCTCAACGACATGGAAACCTCATCGGGCTTGCCGAGTGTGAGCCGCAAAATCAACAATACTTCGGGATTAGATAACGTTATATCCCATGGGATGGTTAGACAACTACCCATCCGCGGGATCCTCGAAAACTGTCTTGTTGTCCTAGCGAGTTATTGGTCTCACTTAGTAAAATCCGCCATGAAATAGCTCTTCGGCTAAAAGCCTTTTACATTCTATGCTCGATAAACTCGAGTCCCTTAAGCCAATAGGCGAGGATGGTTTAGGACACAGTAAATCGTCATCTTATCAAAATTGAATTTAATTACCGGAAACGACAATGATTCGGTTATCGTTCGTTAAAATTGTAGATTCGAGTGCGGTATTCAATTTGCCTCTTTTTAAAAATAGTTTTCTGTATTTTTATTCATTTTATTTTTTTTCTTCGAAGGCAACAAGCGACCAGCTCAATTTCGAACGTGTCTATAGTACATTGTCGTTCTTTGCACCGATGTTTTCGTGCATCTAAAAAGAAATGAGTGAAAACTGTTAATTGGTTTCCGATGAAAATACGGCAGACTGGCCCGCGGGTTTCCCATCCGCGATATATTCTACGGTACACACGTATACTATTATGTGGCTATGATGTGAGTACATGTCCGTCCAATTATGGAAAATTAATTGGCGATCGGTGACTCGGGGCGATTCAAACGTAGTTACCATCGAATATACTTCCTCTGTATTCCGATCAGCCTTTGACGCCGGTATAATAATTAAAGTAATTAATATAGCAGTCAACAAATTGCGAGTAACGTATCGTCCATTGGGGATAGTAGTGCCACATGATTTTCCATTTGAATTTGTGTGCCTTTCATTTCGTAGCGAAATTCAGCACGAATCAGTCGTATTAAACTTTTGTTCGTACGTTCAAACTCTGGTTGAAACTACTTGTCCAAAAATTTATGTCGGCACCGATGAATCTATCAGAGATAAATATTTGCTGTAACGAATTTCAATTTTTCGTGAAACTCTAAAGAGTTTCTTGTAGATGTTTGAGGATTTACGTGGATTTCATTCTTTCGTTCTATTAGAATTCGGCGTCTTTGATGATTTAACGTTCTGTTAGATATTTTTGATAATGATGATTTCAATTTTGAAATAAAATTGATAATTCGGTGTTAGCTAACACGAGATAGACAATACTGTAAATTTACATTTTCAGTGTAACACTATGCTGTTATTTCTTATAATGATGTCTCGAATGACTTCTGACCTCATAGTCGTAACACGATATTTCCCTTAACGAATCCATTAGGACAACGCCTTAATAAAAGTCAGGTAATTATATTAAAGAGGAAAGTGACTAAAATATTGAAATAAGATGAAAAAAATGGAGAGAAAGCTATTTGAGTAAATAAATTGTTCTATAAGAATTTATAGAAAAATTGTGTTTGTCCTTGAAACCTTTTCAAGTCAAGATGCCCACAAAAAATATCTTTTGCAGGATAATTACAAATACCCATTTTTAACTATTCGACAGCAGAGACCTAAGCCAGTAGCTTTTTGAGTTTCGATTTTGCGTGCCGAAATGGCGTCCCGTGGCGAGTAGAAATCACGACAGAGTCGAAGACACAAAAAAAAGAAAGATAGAAGTAATGCGAGATATTGTTAAAGAAACAGCGAGCAAGCAGAAGCCTAGAATTCACGCAGGATAATTCGTAAGGATCAATTTCGGTTGGCTTTCGGTCATCTTCAGAGGTCCTTTGATTATTCTCAAGGCAAAAAGGCGTCCAGTCAAGTGTAACGTAAACTAATAAGTTGGTGAACATTTCAGACAGGTCTACCAGGAGGGCCAGGTATACTCTGAACTATCCTGGGACATCCACTTAGCACGCTGCTTAGACGTGAAAACATCTGTATTGTCGCCGCATTAGCGTCAGGATTCTCTTCATGATTGCCGGAAAACTATAATCCTCGTTCTTACCTCCCGTGAAGAAACTTTTTAACATGACAATAAACCGATTTCTCTATTTCGACAGTGAAGATTTACCATGAGTAAAAAAAAGTGCTCTGCTTGCAATTTTTCGATATCCATCCTAATCATAACCAATAATTTAATTCCATGACACTTGTAATCCACCGCGTATTATCAATTTTTGAAATATTTAAACCAATTTTCACGTAGATAATACAAATGCAGTTGGTACGTTGACGTAGGAAGTCTTCCATCCTGGAAGAACGAAGACACACAGGCAGGCACCGTCGGCTGATCCTCCGACGGCCTCGTCTCATGCAGGAATTCGAAATTCGAGTATTGACATTTCTGAGGTAAATAATTCTGAAAAAATATAATAATACATAAATACGCCTTTAAGATTATATTATAAAATTCAAAATATTTTTGGTATAATTGTTTTCTTAGAAATAAAAATACAATTTTTCTACAAAAATCGTCAGTCTCAAATATCATACGAACCCTAAGAATGGCGGACATGCAAGTTCCCACCATTTTTCGGCAATGGCGTATGCAGGCGTGCACAAAATGCAAACACCAAATCCTGTAGCGGCTATACACAAAATACTTGGTAATCCTGCGTGAAGGATAATCCTGATCCTCGTAGGTACACACCTTGATGTAGGTCCTCGGTTTTAGCTAAGACCCATATGTCCTTTTATGTCGCGCTCACAGCCCCGTATGGTTCTGCAATCGAAAATACATAAATCCCAACTCGAAAGAAGCCATAGTACACGTGAAAAAAGCTTGAGTTTTAGATCTTTAACGTGTTCCAGTTGAATTTCCAAGTATTCAGAAAACTTCAAGTACTCATAATTTTCACTCTTCTCATAAAATCACTAACGTTCGGTTCTAACAGCGAATTAAAACGAATACATATCCATATACATATATTCCAGTGACTATTCTAGGTCCGGTTTTTCGGATCCAGCTACGATTAACGTGTGGATTAGGATTAAGGTTGGCACAGATTTCCTGCATCAGAATAGAGGTTAGGTACACGCACGTATATGCCTGCATACGTATCGCGTAGTCTAAAGAGGAGGGTACATGCTGAACCACCCTTTGGGATCTTTCACGCTCGAATTTCCACGTATCGCGAACAATCCTCCCCTCTGCGATTCACCCCAATCCGGTACCACACGAAACTATCCAGCCCTTCGCCAACGACTAATACGCATTACAACGGTTTACGTCATTAATATGGACACGTTCAAGAGATTTGAATAATTTATTTACTCGATTAAATGTTTTAGAATATTTTTAGTGTAACTTTTGGGAATCAAATACGTATGTTAATGAAATATATTTTTCATATCTATAATATCGTTTGTAAGGCAATTTTAGAACGTACTACCCTATACGAGCATGCAAATCAATTCACGAAATCCCCGATGACCCCGATCCCCCAGTATCAACGGAGTTGCAAACACGAGAGTGTAACAACCGTGAATTTTCCAATTTCATGGGTAAATTACATATAAGGTATCACACGTTACGCGGTTATTAATGTTTGATATTCGTAGTAGCGTTAATAAAAAAAAGGTATTACCCAATGATTTCCAATGAACTTTGACGCAATGGATATGGGTGCCAATCAGTGCATTTACTGTATACATAACGCGTATCGTCATTATCCGTGTTAAACATATCCTCCAATCCCCAAAAACCATCCCTGCACGTTGCCACTCTCTTGTGCCCTACAGGCTCCATACCATCATCAGACTGTCGCCCGCTCTTTCAGTTGTCATCGTGAAATTACTCTCGACTCGCCCCAGGATCCCGTCAACCCTCTTTTCAGGGGGATGATAATCGTGGAAGGGAGATCATGGGAGGTGCCTGCGAAAATCCGGCCACGCCTGGCAGCCAATCGGTGCTCGTGCTCGAGGGTGACTTCATGGGGGTGGCTGGGGAATCACTCGCCGACGAGTAACCTCGTACCCTTCGGTCACTCGTCCGAGCGACTAGTCGCCAAATCATTTATCAGGCATGTCACGGAACATTGGCATTTATTACGGTTATGCATTACCCTGGTGAAAGAAAATTTTGTAAAAAAAAGTGTTGATAATGGACATATTTTTGTTTTGCTTAGTTAGTAACATGGACGTTTGAAATTTATTGGTGCATCTGCTAGAGTAATGCTGCTTGTGTGACGAAAATATAAAAATAGATGCTCCAATTTTAGGGGTGACAATTTTTTAGGGTGGTAACTAAACTGTGACATTTACTCTAATCATTTTTCCTTCCAAAGTACGTTGTATAATTTTTTCATTATCCAACAGTGCGCTGTAATGGATATCAATTGAAGTGGCTAACTGCACAACTGTGATTAGTGTTACGAACGAGATGCAGGACATGAGCTTGACTAAATCATTATTGACGGTCCATTGAGAACAATTTTAAAAAAAGTTTTAAGAATTTCAGTGAATTTATCATCGTTACTGTCGTCGCATAGTGATCACTAAGAAATATTAGAAGAATCAATCATAGTTATTCACAGTTAAATTCTCTTTAAAAAAATCGATTCAACGATTTCACCTTCGAACGAAATAGCTAAGTAAATTTTTTATAGAAGATCTTACTAATTCTCTAAAGTGGAAGTGCTACGTAACATGGTAGAAAGTATTTATGCGGGTGATTCGCCAAGGTCACGTTCTCCGATGACAGAGCCATCGAGTCCTCTTCAGGATGGTCCCGGCATTTCCGGTTACAATCCACGTTATCTGTACAATTACTCGCCGGAGAGTTTGCAGCAGAAATTGAAGACTTCGGATACGCAGCATCACCTGTCCCCACGGAATCATGAAGAGCGCGAAAGGACTTTCTCCAGGAGCAGCAGGAGTCCCGTGAGTCCCGAGGGAACGAGATACCGACCACGTGAAGTGTCGAGACCTAGTTCATCCGCAACGATGTCCTCGCCAACTTCACTCTTCACAATCGATAGTATCCTCGCACCCAGACCAGTTGGCAATGTTACACCTACAAGTTCCAGTAGCATCTCCATGATTCAGAATCCTGATAACATCGGATCAAGTCCTAGGAGCACAGCAATTCATCCACTTCAGCAACAGTTGCATCACCTGGCCTTCACATCTGCAGATTTCCTGGGTAGATCAGCAATCTATAAAACATAGAAAAAAAGTCTTAAAAAATTAGATCAATAGGATGTTATAGGTATTCCATACAATCTTGCCTTTTATATTATTTTTTTACATTGGATACATCCTAATTACGTATTATGCATTGACGTCAGAGAACTAAAGAATCGAATTTGATTTTTTGCGTACTACTTCGTCGCGCGATAAAGTTCTAAATTACGTTTGACACAAACGACAGAAATACCAAAGGGATTTACTTACACGTTCACAAAATCTTCATCCCCACTTCGTAGCGTTAAGTCCTTCCTACCGTGGTGGTCGCGGCGAATGTTAAGGGATGGTAAAAGTAAAATCCTCAATCCGTTTCGATCACGCGCGGATGAGCGGGTAGCTCGAAATCCGACGCGAACCGTCCCAGCCATTCCCTGCGGAAGAAAAGGATAAAAAAGATATGCTCAGGGTAAAAAAAGGAGCGAACGTGGTACCTCGACACCCCAATATATTTTTTTGCGGGACGTTAAGTTTAAGCAGCTTTTTTTTAAAAGATTTTAACCAAGACATCCCTTGGGACGTTAGGGGGTGTTGTCGTCATTCTTCGCCACTTACCATGTGCATAAGACCGACGGGGGACTCTCTCTGGCAAATATTTCTACCCCCGCACATTTTTATAATGGCAACGTCAAAGAATCTGCGGGAAACACGTTTAAATAATTTGACTAATCCATCCCCCGGGAACGGGGGATAAAATTTTTGTACGAAAGACAATTGAAATCCTCTTTTGACTCACCTAGTTTTCGTGAAGAACCATTTCAAGATAACTGAATTTTTTTCATGAATTATTTTCTTTTGCTTTAATTATCTTTAAATATATCCAAGAAGCCAATTGACGATATTCATTTTCAGCTGCAGCGTATCCTGGTCTCTATCCCGGTGGATATGTAGCAGCCATGGCGGCTGCAGGTGTCTCGCTTCACGGTCAGCCGACCTTTTATCACACGGGTCATCCTTATCACATGAATCCAAATGCGCCAGGAGTCGGTCCTATGGGAAAACGGAAACGTCGTCATAGAACAATATTCACCGAAGAACAATTGGAGCAGCTAGAGGCTACCTTTGATAAGACTCATTATCCCGATGTCCTCCTCAGGGAACAACTGGCACTTCAGGTCGACCTCAAGGAGGAGAGAATCGAGGTGAGTTTCATCCGTAGGAATTAATGGCTAAAGCTACTTTTCCATGTAAACCAAATACCGTGTACTTCGGTAGCTATGATTATACATAGTTAGCTCAAGCCACACTAAGCCAGAAGGGGTGAAATGTTTGTGAAACCCTTGAAATTTCTTTTCCTTTCGAACTCAAACAGAGTCTCGTTACGGTCGGGCTCTTCTCAAGAATAAAAAAATGTCAAGAGTTTTCATTTTGACTTTCTAGGCACGACCGCACGGAACATGCAGGACTGTCTTATTTTTTCTTCGATTTTCTCTCCCCAGCCCTTATATCAAGGTATAACCAGAATAATAAAGATAGTGTGCGATGATCTTCATATTTGTAAAACCCTCAAGATTTAGAGCTACCTGGTATAATTCTAATCATTAACGGTATCCGTGACAGTACTCATAATTAAATATAAAAAAATTGCCTGGCTTTAATTCCTAACGTATAAAATTTATAAAATAAAAAAGGGCGCGCGTTTCAAAAAATTACTTTAGGAATCAATCTTTCTGAGGGAAATAAAAAAATGCCATCCCACTGAATATTCTAGCAACATCGTGTGGCATCTGACAAATTGGTTTTTTTCAACCCTTAAGATATTGAGTTTCGGCTTGACAAATATTTGAAGGCCAGTCGGTTTAGCCGCCACGCACAATTTATAATGCAGGTAAACTTTGCTCGCTGTCGGATGTCAACTGTTTGTTACTCTAATGCACAAAGCCTATTATGCTTGTACGTAGTCGCTAAAATGTTTCTTTACCCACAATATATATTAATGAGCGACACACTATTGTTTACCAAAATGCCGGTGTTTTCGATTAAAGGCTTTGGAAACTATACACCCACTGCGATTATTGACTTATAGGTTATGTAGTTTAATGTCGCACACAGCCATACATGAATAAGCACACAAGCCAGTGTATACTAGTGATACAAATTATAATCGTATATAACAACAGTAAAAATAGAAGCAGTGATAAATTATTATTTTATTAATTATAATTTCACTGTCTATACAGACTAGACTTTGTGATGTTAAAGGACGTGATTTTTATTTCACTGTACGGATATATCTATACTGCATCGATATCATTCGAATTTCTTAGGCATCTAAGATATCCTCTGTGGGAAAGATCCGAGAGGATTTTATATGTTCTCTGCATCATTTACACCTAGTATTTTTCAAGACCACCCACGTAGGCGGCTTGACCAAAGAATCCCCATTCTTCGAGGAGCCTTTAAGACTTTGAAACAACATATACCTACCACCCACACCTGCCTCAGAAAGCAACCTCCAGCTGTTTATTCAGAATTAGTCGAGAAATGACTTTCCTGGGTGACACCGAAAGAACAAATTGAGAAAGAACAAATTGAGAAAGAAAAATTAAATTTTATAATAGTTTTGAAATTTAGTTAAGGACAATTATTTATATTACTTTTCATTTTAACTCAAATTTTTTTTATGCCGATTTTAGAAATACGAATCGTATAAATTCACTCTTTTATTGAACAAAGGGACAAAATGTACCTACTCGTATTATAAAGGATGAATCGTCAATCATCTCCCCGAATTGAATCAGACAGGCGTAATGGACAAATGCTGATTTGAAATGTGGGTCGATGCTGTTTGATCTTCCCGCCTCCCACGAGTCTTGTTACTACGGACTACCATTAATGGAGTGATACTGATTCAAGTAACAACCTAATTGAGTTACGAAGTAATTGAATTATTCCACGTTTTACTAAAGCCTGATAGTTATAAATTTTTTAATAATTATCAAATTACATTGAAGTCAATATGAAATTACAAGAACTATGCAATCATATCTCAGTGAAACTATTTAATATCAATCTGTTAATTAAAAAAAAATAATTAACCATCGGCCGTCATATATAATTGAAAAGTACTGAAAATTTGATGAAATTAAATAACTTAAAGGTTATCCATAAAGTAATAGAATTAGGAAAATTTGAAATTGCCGCGACACCCTTAATTTAAATACAATGTATGTAATAACCTTGTATATCGTGTTTCTTATATATACATATACATACACACATATATATTTAATACAGCAATAAGCAACCCTCTAGTTCTTCATTCACATTAATAATAAGCTTTCCTTACTCTCGTTTTAACCCCTACAAAAGCTCGCCTCGTGAACTCTCGGCATGGGGTTAGAAGTCGCAGACGCAGAACGGGAGTTTGAAAATAGGGTGGAACAGCAGAAACAAATTCTCTCCCTTGTTATTTTCCATTTGAGTAATTAGCGATAAAGTATCGTTTCTTCATGGGCTAACTCTTTTCCTTTGTCGCCGTTTTCATTGAGTCGGAAGGAAAAAGGGCTAACGATAACAATGCGCAATGACAGGTCGTCTGGTAGGTTATAACACGGGTAGGCACTCACGAAACTTGACAACGAGTTTTCGTACTCGCCGTAGATGATCGTGGACTCACTAGATATAATTCGGTACTCATCCAGCGATCGGTAATTATTGTTCCAGGTCTGGTTCAAGAATAGGAGAGCAAAGTGGCGTAAACAAAAACGTGAGGAGCAGGAACGGCTGCGAAAGTTACAACTAGAGCAACGACAGCGCCCAGACGAGAACGTGGCGACGCCTCCTATTAGAGTTGCAGGACATTTAACTTTAAACAGACCTCAACACGAACAGGACACCGACAGTTCGGATTTGGAAGTCGCGTAGTGTGATTTTTAAGAAAATATTTATAGTCGATCTACATATATGCATTTTCTTGGGGCATAGAGACATTACTATTTCCTTTATGGAGACGGGATCAACTTGAATTCATTTCTGACGTGAGCCTAGAAATCGTTTGACGTCAATGAATTTTGTACGTCCATTATTATAAATCTATTAATTGCATTTGATCTCCTGTAATGGAGAATGTACATACAAATTAGGGTGTAAATATCCCTGTAAATAACACTAATTATCAATGTGTATAAACGAATAAATTATTGTGCGAATATTTGAATGGTCTTAATTGTTTAAACAAGTGTAACCTCCAGCGGCAAGATACGGCTGTCTCCGAATTTTTAAAATCTCCACTATGCTGTTACAGTGATTGTTCGTATTAAAAAAAATAACATGCAAGCAGCATAAAGTTCCCTAGTGAAAATCTCATTGCTATTTCTCATAAACATTGCATTCGGCATATCGTTTTTAGGTCCAAAAGAACACAATATAACTCCAGCACGGTGCAACGGATTAGACTCGGTGTAGCGAATTCTCGCGATCATTTCGTAACGAGGAAAACGATTTTTCCGTGACGTTTACTTACTCGGTCTGTGTCATCAATGTTGTTGCATACTATAACTATTTTTGACGTTCGGCAGCGACCGGAAAGCTTCGGAACTAATCGGGGAATGATGAGCTGCACGGCGATTAACGCGGTGCAGCGTACCGAAAACAAATGAAATCATTATGGAACGATTAGAGAAAGGTGCGTACTTAATCTGTTGTAAGACGGCACTAGTGATAAACCCATATTATTTTTATCTCAATTATTCAACTATTAGACTTTCGAGCGAGCATTATTTGGTTAACAAGGAAACGAGTTACGTGACAAGCTCACGAGGCTCTTATCTATCATATCGGCGACCGAGGAGATAAGTATAATTTTCCTGAAGCCAATGAACAGAAATCCTTTTATTAGAATCAATGTGTGAACGAAGTGCAAGGACACAAGGTGCGAAAATAGGTCAAGGAAACGTCTGCGAGGGACATTGTAATATGTATCTATGAAAGAGTGCGTAAGAGGTAATCTGTGTCTAACTAAAAGTACGCGTTTTAGTTCTATACGAATATTTCGATGTCATAATTTTTTCAAATTTGATACAATAATACAAATCAGTTTTTTTGAGATTGATGTAAATATTATGTATAATAATTTTAAAATACTCACAGTATAATAATGTCGGCTTATGTGGTTCTGTAGTATCGTTTTAGAGGTTACAGGCAAGCAAAAGTATTATAAGTGTCGAACGTTTAAGATAAAACGAACGTGTCATGATAACTATAGCTTGATAGTGTAGTAAAACGTCTAGTGTTCGTCGATTCGCGTAAACGATTGGCTGCTAATGTGTGTATAACGTTAAGTGCTTTTAAAAATGTATAGATATCTAACTGGTAGTGTAACTTTTCGAGTTTATAACGTGTTATTTATAGTATCGTTAACTTTTTTGGTTTTTATGATTCTGAAAAATAATTCTAGAAATGATAACTCTATTTTATATAACCTTGAACCAATCAGAGTATTAAATTCAGCGGACGATGTTGAAATAATATTAAAAAATGAAGATAATACGTCACCGGGAAATTTAAGCAAAAAAATAAAAACAATTCTGTATTGGACGATGATGTTTAACAGTAAAAATTTTTATCTCGGCGATGGGGACATTTTTCTTGATTGTCCAATCTTCTCCTGTCTTGGTACCAACGACAGGAACTATCAGCCTGTGGAGAATTTCGACGCTATCATGTTTCACGGACCGGAACTGAATCACAAAGATTTACCAAAAAAAAGGTCACCTCATCAAAAATATATATTCATGGATTCCGAAACGCAGATACATCATCCGATACCGAATCATCCGACTTTTAATAATTTCTTCAACTGGACTATCACCTACAGGTACCCAAACATTATATTTATGAATATCAAAGGATTTAGAAAAATTATTTTTGCAGAAGAGATGCTGATATTATGAGGCCTTACGGCGTTGTGAAAATGATTAAAACCAATGATATCGTACCACCATATTTGCCAGCAGTTTGGAAGGATCTGACAGACGCATCGGTACCAAAGGACATTGATTTAATTGTACAAAATAAGACCAAAATGGCCGCATGGTTCGTATCCAACTGCTTTACGTCATCTCGACGCGAGGATGTTGTCGAAAGGCTTCAAAAATATATGGACATAGACATTTATGGTAAATGCGGTAAACTGAAGTGTCCTCGAAAAATAGAAAACGAATGTTACCAAAAATTGAACGACGATTATTTCTTTTATTTATCTTTTGAAAATTCTCTCTGTCGCGATTACCTCACTGAAAAGGTATTTAAAGTGTTAAACTATAACGTAATACCAGTAGTTTACGGCTCTGCGAATTATAGCACTTTTCTACCGCCTAATTCGTACATCAATGCCAGAGACTTTGCATCTCTTGAGGAGCTTGCCAAATTTCTCAAAGCTCTCGTTAAAGACACTCAGAGATATCTCAGCTACTTTAAATGGAAAAGTCACTACTACATTGATACTTCCAAGAGATACATTATTTGCGAACTATGTGAGGCTTTGCACAATAATAATAGAATACCTAATCAAACTTACATGGACATTTATCGCTGGTGGACCATTGGATCAGAATGCGAACGTGGTCCAAAGTTATAAAAAATCAAACTTGCTCTTGTTTCTTCGACAAATATAATTAAAAATATAAATATTATCGATCGTACAACAATGTCAAGCAAGCTTTAGCATTCTAATAGATACACCGTCTGTGAATGCGAAATAGTTAAAATAATAATCGCTCGAATTTACTACCTCTATGACACAAGTCCCTTTCTCGAATCAAAATTCGAAACGAGCGAGTTCTGCTTGGTCCTTGCTTTAATTTTCTTCATCGGAAATCCCGATCACAGATCACCCTTGTTCCTACCGATGCTAGACAGTTGAATTTCACCAGGTCATAGTATACATATGTGATTTTTATTTTTATTTGACAATTTGTTTTTTAATCTTTAAAGTATGGACTTGTGATCCTCCAAAATAATGGACCCACTCCATTATTTAAATTTCAAAAATAGGTTCTGTACTCTAAAGGCTTAAATCAATTGGTGGATGTTTATAAAAATATTCTATTAATGCTTAAGAGCTAATTACTTTAAGGTAATATATTCGTAACTTATTGCTGTGATCTTATTACATACGTAGTAGTTATAAGGTACTTTTAATAAAAGGGAAGGAACTTTTGTTTAAGAAAATTTAATAAACAAACTTCTTATGATCGTCTGATAATTCTATTCTAATCACTAAGAATAGTCCTATGTTAAGATCATTCAATTAATTCCTAATTTTTTTCCATCGAATTTCCAGCACTGTTCCTTACTCCACCACTTATACACGTCTTCAATTACTTCCGGAAGTCGTGGCTCCACGTGTAACTTCCGGCAAAGTTCGCAAAGCGTGTGATTGTTCGGTGAGGTTTCTACCTTGTACATATCCTTCCATCTAAAGTACTCAAGATATCTTTCAGTATCGTGGCTAAGTTCCCATAGAAAGTCAGCAAGAATTTCCGGCGACTTAAAATCCATTATGTCAATATAAGAATGCGGTGGTAATACTCCAGCATAATCAACAGCACCGTACACAATCGGTACGACATCGTATTCCAGAAATTTGAAGGCTTTCTCAGTGACGTAATCTTTGCAGAGAGAATTTTCAAAAGCCAAATAGAAAAAGTACTTCCTCTCCACCATTTTGTAACACTCTGGACCCAGTCGAGTATCGCAAGAAAAAGTACCGCAGGAGCCAAAAACGTCCACCTTGACGTATCGTGTAAGTACATCAACATAATCTTCCCTCTTACTTGAAGTTTTACAATTTGACACGAACCAGGCAATCTGATGTGTTTTTGATTTTACTATATCCCGAGATTTCCCACTTATTTTGCCTTTGGACACGTCCTTCCACATTGCTGGTATATGAGGTGGAATTACCTCACCGGTTCTGACATTTCTGACGATACCATAAGGCCTCATGAGGCTAGAACCACGTCTGTAGGTCATAGTCCAATTGAAGAAATTTTTGTAAATCTCTGTGTCCAGTACAGGATGAAATACCGGCGTTTCCAAATTCATAAATATATAAATTTGTCGCGAGTGTCTTTTCCTCGGTAAATCTAAAATGTCTACTTCCGGTCCATGAAACATAATAGCATCAAATTTTGTCACGTCTTCGGTAGTCCTGTCGTTGGTAGCAATACAATTCCAAACTGGACATTCGGAGAAGACGTCGCCGTCGCCAAAATAAAAATTATCACTCTCGAACATTTTCGTCCAGTAAAGAATTTTTCGTGTCCTCGAATACGAATTTGGATAAGCTGGATTTAATATTTTCAAAATTGACGTATCCTCACGAGGTGTTTGATCTACGAGGCTGCTACGATTCAACGAATTTCGATCTCTGTTCCACTTATGCAACCACAGGATTAGCAACGGACATAAAATAATACAAATAAGCACATACGTTTTTAACGTAATGCTTGAGTTTAAGGATCTTGACAAATTATTAATGAACATATTTTTATTATTTATTATTACACGTATTATCCAACACTAGCTTATCAACTTCCGTGCCACTATCAATTATTATTGCAAGAGAATAAATTGCATTTTTCGTGCAGTAACGTCAATAAAAGGTATACACTGGATATACTGATATGACATTGTTAGAGATTTATTCAAATTTATATATGGGTACGAAATTTATTCTGTCTGGAAATTAATCTGAGTCATTGAACTTAAACCGGCACAATACTGATCAGTTGGTCACTCCTAAGAGTCATATAGGTTATACGTATTTTCCGATTAGATAACATACACCTGATATGGGAAAATGTGTCATGCTATCTATCGACTTATTTATCTACTTTTAAGTTCGTAGTTTTAAACGTTAGCAGTGTACGATAACTATAAGTTGGTTATGGATAAGAGTCATATATAGGTACATGTATCCCGATTAGATATTGAGCTACTGATACGATGATTGCATCACGAAATGTTTTATTTAGAGTATGAAAACTGTGACATACAGTATAGGGTATGCATGAATAGTCACAGAAGGTTGCTAACTATGGACATTGCAAGTTCTCTACGTTTAGAGTTAACTAAGTTTGTTGAGTACATATACGTATATATAAAGTCTCGTGCAACCGAAACTAAGACAATCCTTACTACAAGTTTGAAAACCCCTAACCATCGCAGGGTCTGAGAGCTAAAGACGATCAACTTAAGTGCTCTTTTCATTTTAGAGGCCCTTAGTTCAATTATTCAACTGTCCAAAGTTGGCAGCGCGAACTTAAACTGAAGCCCGAATTGAGATATTCGCATTTTGCGAAATTGAATTGAAAATTGAAACTGTTGATTTCGATAAATTTATTTTCCTCGCCCCTTTCCTTTTTATAACAATGTTAAATATTTTCAAAATCAAAATCCATTCTAACCTGTGTTTCTATCCGAGCGAGTAATGCGTAAAATATTTTTTAATTTACCTGGCTTTATTTAATTTCGCAATATTGCATGATTCGTACAAAGAACGGCATTGCGCCTGACAGTTTATTTCCTCGTGCAAATATGCACGTACAAAGTGCAGGGATTTTAATGCGTCTATTTTTCTTCAGATAAATGTTAACCCGATCCTTCGTACGTGAAAGAATCAAATATTACGCGATACTGTTACACTATAATTCGTCATATAATATGATTATAAATGCTTCTTTATTTAATTTCTATTTTTTATTTTTAAAGCGTTTCTTAGTACTTTCGTCTTTGCAAATTGTTTTATCTATAGTCTTTTTCTCAGACTGATTCGATTTTGGCCGCCACTTTTTCGGATCTGGTTTCTTATCATCCTCGTAAGGACAAGTTACCCTCGTGATATTACTTGATGTCTTACGCCTGTTCTGAGAATCTACTTGCTTAGGAGAATCGGCAGATCCAACTTCAATAACTTTAATAATGTCTATAGGATTAACTGAAAAACGGCTGCATTCAGGCGAGCCAATGGTAAGTATCAGAATAGTCATGAATTTAAAAAACGATGTAGATCTTAGAAGATAGGCAACCGCATGGCCATATTGGAACAATGGCGGCCCCCAGGATTGGACATCGCACATGTAATACGCACCACAAAATTTAAAAAGCCCTACGCAAGTATTTTCGCAGGTAAGTATTCCAAAGTGATACTTGACAAACATTTGCTCCAACGTCTGCCAGAGATACTTGGCTGACTTGGAGTAAAGTTTTCCACAAATGGACGGCAATATCTTAACCTGAAAAAGTGTCTCGCCGATCTTAAAATACTCTGCTAAATATTTATCCCAACAATCCGTGTGAGAGTGCTCAGTCTTCTCAGAAAGCGCCTCAGCCTCTAATTTACTTAAAGTGTAATATTTATCACCGCACATAACAATGGCATCCAAGGTCTTAGGCGTCCAGTATTCCGGCGCAGTTATGCGTGTCATACCAGCGCAGACGGCGTAACAGGCGTATGATTGTTTTCCTCTGTTCTCTTGTGGAAACAGCTGTTCCGTCGGATGAATTTCAGCCCAGAGAGAAAATATTTTATATGGTTCTTCGACGTAATACTGGTGCCATCTTAATTTTACACTGGACACAGAATTATCCCGAACTGACTTTTTCTTCATGGTTTGACATCTGGACCATTTTATCTTGAACGTTTTTAACCAGCTGACTTTCTCTATTAGTTCATCATCCTCGTACTCTTTGCAAGGATCATATGTTTCCATGGGATCTATCGGACAGATATTGACGTTTTCTTTTTTGATATGCTGCATTTGAGGTTTAGGAGCGGATTTTTTTAGTAGATCAATATTATACAATTGAGTCTTATGATAGATCATTTGATAAATCTGAATTGTCAGAACGTCTTCTTTCTTTTCGATTTCATTTACCGTGTCATCAGTGGTTTCCATAGTGTCTCTTTCACCTTGATTATTTTCATTCTGGTCAATTTCATCCGTTTCATTTACTTTGTCGTTAATCTCGCTTTTAGGTGTTTCATATACATATGCTCTTAGCAGAAGTATCATCAAATGCCTTCTAAGAGAATCCCTCGAGCAAAATTTCATAATACACGCATATCCAGAATCATCCCAAAATCCAAACTTGTCACAACGATAAGGATTATAAAGATACCAGAAAAACTCATCTTTCCAAAAAGCTAAGGAATATCTCGTAGTACGAAAAATACAATTCTGATATCGTACGTCTAATTGGTCGAACCAACTTTCTATTGCCTCAGTAGACTTGTGCACTGGTATATTTTGCTGATCCTTTATCTTCTGCGAATTGATCTCTCCACTTGTATGCATCAACTCCTTTCTCTCGAGTTCTAATTTCTTTTTCAAATTCTTTTCCATGTAATCCCACTCTACCTCACTTATCCTAGGCACGTCCTTCGTTTCACATACTAATTCGATCTCCACACTGTACTTATAATTATAGACGATAACGTCGTCGAATCTTTGCTTCTCTCTGAGATTAATGCTACCTATGTGTACATACAGCATCCATGCATGATCATAAATGTAATCTAGATTCGCACTCCACGCGTATTTATAACGCAGTTGAGTCTTAGCCAGGAGAGCAACAAGCGCCTGATAGAAACAAAATTTCCATGTTTTCTCACGGCTACGAGAACCTTCCAATTCCTGAAGATGCATTCCCTTCGTACCACGAAGACAAACATCCGCATAGGTTCGATTTCCTTTCTTCTTGGAGACCAACTCAAAGATCACGTAATCACCGTCGACCAATCCCGGATGTTCACCTGCAGCTCTGTCAATCATTAGATTACTCTTTATCGTTGGACAAGCTGGTGGAATCCTTGCATGGCCGAGTTCCTTCCTTTCTGCAAAATTCTCTTTAGGCAATTCCAATAGTTCCTCCCGTTCGTCCGAAATAAAAGGAGAAGTTTCTTTTTTCTTATTTTTCTTAAAAATCTTCTTCAATTCCTCAATATATTCTTCGTTAGCGCATGGCCACACTTCCGGAAATTTTTCACTCTCTGCTTCCGTTTGCAGCTTCAACTCAATCTGCCGATCAGCATCCGAAATGATTTTGGTCTCAAAACTTTTCCATATTCGTATTTTTTCCTTTCGATTCAATTTGTCAGGCAGCTTCAGGGCGCCGGCTGTATTGAATGCATTTAAATATAAGCAGTCGTATGGAACCGATATGTCCTCCTCGGATTTGACATTCGGCAATTTTCCGAGGTTGGCTGCTTTCCTACGGGCGAACTTATCCTCTGTCTCGAGTCTCTCCTCCTTCTCGACGTATCTGAATAATCAATAATACCAGTGGAATAAAGAATGATTCCTTTCATAAGAATACGTACGACTTCATGTAAACACGCCAAAGCTCTTTCTCATCGCAAAAATCTTCTTCGAGACAACTTCCACCCTTGACTTTTCTCTTGCTCTTTTTCTTCTTCCTTCCAAGATTCGCATTTACCTCTTCTCTCTTTTCTTTAGCTTCACTCGTTCCGTTTTCGTCTTCCGCTTCCGTTTTATCTGCCTTTTCTCCATCCGTACTGGGTGCAACCTCATTCTCAGATGCATAGTTATCTGTTTCTGGGTCGGTTTCTGGAACTGTCGTATTATCAGTGTCAGTGTCGGTCATTTTTTTATAATAGTTTTATCTTTATTACAATGATACAGAATTTTTATAACTTCCCTCTAAAATATCTTATCAGGTTAATGATATGAAGCACGCGGGAATTTTGAAAGAAATATAAAACATCTGAATTTTACCTCCGATCGTAACAGGCTTCACATAGGTTATCCCATTAAATACTCAACGACTCTGATTTGTGGTCTGGTTATGTGATTTTCTAATTATTTTCCTGAGAGCAGACGAAGAAGCCCCTGAACGAATGCAATCTTGCTCGCGAAGCCAAGTCCGTGACGCAAGATTTTCAAAGTGTTTATAAAATTACGGCGAATCACGATGAAAATAACGTGAAACCTTACAGGGTCGGGGGCACACTGAGATCATTATTGGATTTCATGCCGAACCTCATTCCTAGTCAAGGAATATTTCCCTTCCCGCATATTACATGTACATACACGGTCATTCATGTCTACTCAAAACCATATAGTCCATAGGTATGTGTACCACAGAAGAAAAAAGTTGAGTACAGAAAAAATAATGTATAAAAACGAAAAAATAAATTATCATATGAGATATTTCAGTTTTTCAATAATCGTAGATACGATAAAAATTGCAAAGTTATTTAATGATAGTTGATTTTTTTCCTGGTAGAGAAAATCATTCCCCTCTCTGTATATATCCTTCGGGAATTCTAGCTTAGGGAGATTGTGGCGGGACTCCAGGAGTGAATCGAACTTGGAATCGGTCTGATCCCTGAGTTCGAAATGAAGTTGGCTGAGCAAAGCCAAGATCAAGACGATTTCTATTGAAATTTTAATGAAATACATACTGAAACAATCAAACTTTACGGATTCGATAGCACAATGGCTAAATCGCGAAAGCGTTTTTAAATAATTAATCGTACGATTCTCAATACGCTTTCTATCCTTCGGCATGACTTTTATAGGTTAGAATTACCAGCATTCGTTCGTATCCGTGATAATTTGCAAACCTAATAGTGAAACGTGAACCGTGACTGAATCTGAAAGACTACAATGATTCTATAATTCACCTGTATATCAAGATTAGTAAAAAAAAAAAGTTAAAACATGAATATAATATTCGTAAAATGGTGGCTTCGATAAATCTGTTAAACGGATACAATTTCAACATGGAAATATGCTGGCGTTTCCTCTATATTTTCGCTTTAACCAAGGGGATATATTTACGCGAGAAAATCGTAGGCGGATGACGAGACCCAACGAAACCCGAATAAACGGTGCATATACGATAACGCAGAAAAAGTCATACCCACGGCTCTATAAATTATGTGCATATCGCTATATACACGAAGTATCCTTAATTGCTCTACCGTACAGACAATCCAATTAATTATATTTTAATTAACACATCACCGAACAGTTTTCTCGATTGTTATTGTTACTTTAGAATGGCAAAATCCATTGGCCAACGCCGCTTCATTATTTCGCCCTGACAATTCCGAATAGTTGTATCTCTGATTGTTTGGATATATATCCTTTTTTCAGCGGCCATTATTGCTTTTCTATGCCCGTTCGCTTACTATCGATAAACCATGCTAGAAATATCCATTCCGAAAAAAACAAATAACATATCCAACTAAATTAAACCTATTGTCAATAACGTATGGAATATGGTTTAGCCTGTAAAAAAATATGAAATGATAAAAATTTTAATATTCAAAAACTGACATAAAATGACTCTTTTGATATTTAACGAGGAAAGTATTATAGGGAGATGCAGCTAACAGCTTTTATTGAAAGAGTGTGTTAATTTAAACAAAGAACAGAGATTCTCCGGATGATTTGTTTCCATCAGGGAGGATGGTGGATGAGGGATGTTCTTTGGACAGATGAAAAGTACAGACAAAATGTCCCCAGGAGAGATTTACGTGAGAAGCTGCGGAGACATTGCTAGAGATTTAAAGTAAGAATAATATTCCGTACCCCGAGGCCGCCCTTTTAATTACCTGACGTTAAATTCTTTATCTGCCTGAAACAATGTGGCGAACTCGTGTTTTCAGACCAAACAAACCCCATGTTGATACGCGGTAATAGAATAATCTGGCAGCTGATTCCGGGGATATAGCCTACGGGGGTAGAAACCTACGCGATTTCTGCACCCACTACATCCCAAACCAAAATCAACCCCTGGACGTCGTTCAACCCCCATCTACGTGTTTACTCTCTCTTCTATAACCAGACAAATGGTTCTCCCATGCTTCCTTCTGTACCAGCAACCATTTTCATCCCTCGTATCACACTTAATTTCCCAGAGTAACATTCGTCATTCCGTACTGTACACAATCCTAATCCTTGACTGTACCGCATCCCTTAGAATTAAATTTAAAAAGGGTATCGAACTTTGTTGTAAACGCTTCTTTAAAAAATTACCTCATTTCTCTAGATTAGGTTTTTTCATCTACGTGTACGTGCACATCAAACAAGAGTATCTCAGTAGCATATGTGTTTTCCCTGAAGTTTGCGGCCATGCGTCGATTCCAGTTTCACAATGGCGGAATGATTGAAACGTGACATTCCAAGCTTCATCTGTTTTATTGCTCCTCCGTTGCAATATAAGCGTCGTGATTCGAGCTCGTGTTTTCATGTTTCTCCCTGGCTGGCTGGCAACTGTTGCCAACCTAGCAAAGCACCAAAGAGTAAACGGGCTTGAGGGGTGAGTACCATATGAGAAAAGGATTGTGTCTTTGATATCCAGCGACGTGAACCAGTCAGGTAGACGTCGACTAGAAGTTACGAGTGCGTCATTTACTCAGTGATACTTCTGTACGACTTTCTTTTATTTCCGTTTATCAGTTTCTTAAGCCACTATCATACACTATCATAATACCTAGGGAAACACGATTAAAGACTTCCTCGAATATTAAAATTCCTTATTACATTAGGCGAGAGAAGAAAAATAATGGAAATTTCACAAATCACTATAGTTACATACCACCTTTTTCTCCTTCAAATTATTTCCACGATACGTTATCTTTCCTGTTGAAGTTCCACGTATAACGAGGAGTCAGCTGCGTGGAAAACAAGGGGACAGACTGAATCAAAAGGTTTCGTTTTACTTTCTTTACTTTCTTTTTGTCAACTTGACGTTCAGTCGTGTCGTTGTTTAACAAGCGTGTATCTCCTTTCTTGATTTCTTATTCTCGTTGATTTTCTATTCTCCAACTAGGTTTCTTGCGTTGAATTCTTTTCATCTGTGAGACGAGTCCGGTTAGACTGTCTACACAATAGTAAATGCCCATGGGTGTTAACGATGCGATGAATCTGTAAAAGGAAATTATGAAAATCAAAGTATATAATTGATTTTAAAAGAAGAAAATAATTTGAAAAGTATCAAGAAGAAAATAAAAAAAGATTGTTGTGTATTATGTGACCAGTATTCGAATTATGTGTATCCGAAGGATTTAGACTGTAATTAATTTGTAAATCTTTGCCAAAGTTTTTCACGTATATCCACTTTCTATCTAATCGAATGGAGTGTACAGGGTTCTGAAATAAGGATAACGCTGTTAAGCCTTTTACACTTACGTAATTATGTAGTCTTACTTATGTTTTAGCTCAGATGATCGCTTTTAGATAAAATGTGATGTACGTGAGAATATGTGTATATTATTTTTAATCGATTTTATTAATTCATCGAAACGACAACGAACTCCAGGTGACAATGGCTGGCGGTGTACTCGAGAAAACATCGGTAGGGACGTAGCATTTCTCAGAGTCTTCATGTAATCAAATAAAGTGAAGTATGGGCAGGTAACGCCGCTAGTGAGATTTATCCCGGGGGGTTGGTTCCAACTCGCCTTTGTGAAGCTGAAGTCTTTATCCTAGGGGATTTCATTTCCATTAGGATATTGAAGAAATTCTAACGATAGCAACGACTCAGAATGTGGATTGAAGTTAAGAATAAGTTTCATCTAGATAAAGTTGAAATATTATACAAATATAAATTGCTTCATTCTCATAATTTCCACCGTGTAACCCCAGGAAGTTTTTCTTTCGAAATTAATAAGTTACAATTATAAGAAAGCGTTTTCAAAATCATTCGTACGACGTTTCTTTGTGAAACACTTTAGAAGAGATTGAAAAATATTTTTTTTGCCGATTCTGCAATACTCTAGCTGCAAAAGAAATAGGTATTGGATACTCATCCAGGGTTAAGAGACCCGGATTACTTTTAAAGTACCAAACCACTAAGTAGTAGGTACCGGTCAGTTAAGTATAGGAGACCTTGGCTCTGGCCTTGAAAAATTTTCTACCGTCCTAGCTTTCGGCTTTTTGACATAATACATCCGTTTTCACGCCGGAGCTGTCGTACTAACGAGATTGCATTTCAAATCTGCGGTCAAAAGTTTGAGGAATAATTGGCCGGAAGCCGAAGGCTCACTCGGGTGTAACGCGATAGTTTATGTTGAACTTGACTGACCACTAGCTGCTTACGGATAATCCACATACAGGTGTTGGAACAACGTATAAAGGCGCCGTTACAACGAGATTCCATCGAGGGCCTGCGTCAAGAATGTAATATACCTAATGCTGTCCCCCCTGAAGCCCAAGGATTGCAAACTCGAAAGACGATAGTTTGCCTTGAACTTGACTAGTTCAGTAGTCTACATGTTCGTAAATTTACTGTCAGTATCGCGACCAGCGCTGTCTTCTTTTCATCTGTATGTATCTGAAAGCGATATAATTACTTTCGCAGTGCTGTAAATAAAATTAGGAACACACTTTAAAGATGCATAATCTGCGGACAATCTCTATTTTGAATTTAGCGCAAAAAATATTATATGCATTTATAAGATTAGCGTCTTTATTATATATATATCGTTGATTAAGAAATCTATAGAGCTGTGTCCCGCCTAAAAATATATCGAAGGAGTGTCTCAGGCTAATGGATTCATTACCGGTTGTTGTCGTCCAAAGAAACCATAATTAAGACAATGGATAGAATTACCCTAATGACATTCGCCTCACGATATACAGGAAGGTGATGACGAATCGTTAATAAAGGAAGTGCATGAGAAATTGGATTAAATAAATAATAGACAGCATGAAAAAATTATCTGGAGGTTATGTACATATTTTTCTATTGCTCCATCATCACACGTGTCCTATGACTAAACTAAAACCTGGATTAAAAGCACTGATACGAAACGAGTCTAAAGAGAGCAGTCGGTCTCAGGAGGTTAGCCATACTTGTCACGAGTCAAAGCATGCCCCGGCAATGAGTCTTTTATTGAGAACAGAGATGAGGCAGTTAATAGCTGGAGGACAATGGACTTGGGGCTGGATGTTTCAAGGACCCAGACCTACATTAGAGGGTTGGCAGGCGTGACTGTGTGAGCCCGTTGTCGAGATAATTGAGCCGTCAGCTGCACAAGCCTCAGGCGCCATGATAGCGCCACCCTCTTCTTGCTGTTTTACGCTCTGAGAAGAGAACACTTATACAGCAACGGGCACAGGGCTCGAATTACCCTTTGCAAAACCCTCGGGACACCCGAGCACTTGCTCCACAAGACGTGTTCTCATGATAACTGATGATATGTTTCTGGTTATCAAAAGTGTCTCAATAATTCTACGTACTAACCTCACTTTTTAGAATCCTTCACGCAAAACTACTGCCAGGTTATAATCCAGCAATTCCGACGTGCCAAATTTGTAAGAGCACTGGTAAAGGTCGAAACGAACGTCCATTCTATTAAATCCACACGGCAGATATTTCACAGGCAGCAAGACCACTGGAAGATTCAAACTTGTCGACCGAAAATGCGAAGTGGTGGGTTTCAGTGTCGCATCCTGGTGAGATTGACGGGAACGTCGGCGTCCTCCTTCAGAGATGCGAGTGAAAGCTTGCATGGGTAACACGGATCGCGGATTTCACGGCTCGTCGCCGACGCATCGTGTAAAAATATTTAATGCTTATTTTCAACGGTACGACAGCACGCCTCGATGCATCCCGATCTTACTTAGGTACTTAGAAAGTCTTACAGTTTCATTTGCTTCGGAAAGATCTTCTCGGTGGTAACGGAGAAGATTTCTCCTTTTTTGTCCAGGAATATATCTACAAATTTTTATCATTTTATTGAGAAACGCAGTTCACACGATGAATGTTTGAAAATCGCGGTGAGTAAAGAACGAAAAAATTTGTCCATGATTTCTTCTAGATGTGTTCTCTACCTCTGTGGTTTTTTATGTGCGGCGAGTTCCTGTATGTATTCGGTTAAGATTTCCTAGGAACACGGTCGTCCAAATTTCACGATCAAACAGAGAATTTATTAATCCTCAAACAAATACTGTGCTTTATCGTCGCTCTGGTCGTTTCACTGCCGTGCCTTGTTTCCCCAAAGGACCCGGTGAGAAACTGAGAATGAGATTATTCAACCCCTACTAATACTAATCTCTCTTCCGCTAGAAATTGTTTGCGAAGGCCTTCTTTATTGCAGCTCTAAAACTGACGGGCTTGTATTATTTAGCCGAACGTTAATGCAAACAATACCAATGCCGGTTACGTGAAATACTCGACATGACTGAGCGCATCTTGAACTAACCTCAAAGCCACTATTTCGTATATGATTACAAAGTCAATTATTGTCCAACAAGTCGCACAAAATCTCGTACCTTCAAAACCATCAGACATATATTCACATAAAAAATTGTAAACTAGACAAGATTACAAAAAACCTCGCATTGAATAATTTACATGAGAATACAAAGATGCTCTGTATTGATACCGAGAACAATATGGCGCCTTTACAAGACACGAAAAAAGAAAGTATGTACTAGGGCCGATTATCGGTTGCTAGACATGAACAGACACCCTTATTCTCGTACAAGTAAAGTTCAACCCCTAGCTCACTGTGTTCCTAAAGGGGGTTGAGATTCTTTCGGATAAACGGTACATTCCATAGGGTGTCGAAGTGGGGATGTTTAGTTACAGTGGGGATTCGCTTGCCCACGCCTACTACCCTCTGAATCAACCAATAGAAATGCTGCATGAGGAGTGTCAGAGAGTTACCAGTTGTCACTGCGCCGGAATGGTTAGCCATAGAGAAAACGTGAATGCTATAAACCGGGAATTTAGAGCTTTATATTTTTTTCCCTTACCAACGTCTACATACCTACTTCCACAGGATTCCGTGAAACGTCGTGTAATCAATTTCTGTTTTCTCTAAAAAAAAATGTGACAAATCCTAAAAGTCAGAAGGAAAAAAATCTACCTTCTATTATGGGCATATAATAAAAGCTATAATATTCATTGCGCACAGAAAATTTCAATGTCAAGCAAATACAATATTCAAATCATCCCCGTGATTAATCTTTAAAATTCTCTATAGGATTCGTACATATTTCAAAAAAATTATAAGAACATGAGCCAATGAAACCATATATCAGAATAGGAACGATTACCAAGTTTTATTCATTGTAGTGATTCCTATTTGGAATGAGACAACGATTCGCTCTACTCTATATTGAAAACCTCCTGTAGATACGTTAATCAAACCAAGAACCCGACATGGCTTCCTGCCTAGTAACACCCTCCAATGTCTCTCTGTCTCTTCGCATTTACCTTCGAAATAACCAGCCAAAATTTTCAGCTGGCCGATTCGGATCTCTTTGATTTCCGCGATTACATTAAACCTGACAGGTGTTTCAATCCAACCATATACACACACGAGGCAACATATGTATTTGTCGGTATATACATATATATACTCTACCGTTTGATCTACCCTTACACGACGCATCTCTATTATGATACCTGGTCTCCAATGGAACAGTATAGCGCATAACAGGGATTAGCACCCTCTGATTAGAATAATTATGTTAGTCTCGCCCTTTGTGTTCTAAGTGAATATTCGGCTCGGGAATGAACTTAAAATATACTAAGTATAATATAAAAATCGTATGCCATTCATAATACAAAACGTATGTAAGGCAATGATTAAATAAGGGTTAATTTTTTTTGTTATAGGAAAAATTATTTTAGGGTGAAAATAAAATTTATTAAAAAATTCTACAAGACCTTCAAATCAGTCTCTCATCTGATTTGTGAATTACGATTAACCATTTGACTTGATATTTTTATTAGGGGAGTGCTGGGATTCTCGTGAAAGCAATAGATGTCATCATACAGAGATTGTGCATTATGGCACAATGATGGCGAAGGGATGATATCGTTTTGAAGGGGTGTAACGATATACAGGGGTAGTTACCGCGGTAGCCACAAGCGAGACGAGATAATTGCCCTGTCACTGGCAGCATTCTAGGGCGTCATAGATATCACTATAGTTCCTCTAGACAATTATCTATACCCGGTTATTGCTTTGACTGATGTATAACCCTTCAGTACCACAACTTCATCCAATTATGATGACGGCTTGTGACTTTTGACGTTGGGAAAATTTGAGATATGCAATCTTTATTTTTTTGTCACCCTTGGATCTCCTTCGATCAATGAACAGTATAAATTAATAAACAGGAATAAATATGAATTTGATTTAGATTCGTGTGAAAGTCATACACGGATTTCTATATGTATATATTTTTGTATCGTTGCAATATAAATTTATAAAGTATTTATACTTTAATTATATATTTGACAATTACTCTTATTATATATTAGACCTCTTACGTGTAATATTATTTTTACCTCATTGCCTAATTACATCGATGTTATTGAGTTCGTGAAGTAAAACGGGGTTACTAATGGGGCGAGGAATTGAAGCCGCGTTAAAACAACATTGTCGAGTGCGCAGATGCAGCCTCTCAATTCAGACTACAGATGAAATAGGTTTCAGGGATGATGAGGTGATCGACTAATTGCCAAAGACAACATTTTACTGGGCTAAAGGCTTCTCAGCGTTAATCCAAAGATTTGTAATAGCGATTGGACACGTTAAATAAATTGATTATAAATATTTAATTAGAATAATTATATGACTGATGTTTAACGATATTCATTGTGAAATTAGGAAAGATAAGTAAACAATTTTTTTTTCATTAATTCGTTAAATGATTATTGATTATTTATTACTTTCTAGATGAAATTGTCTCTGTTTACAGTATCACGTATACGTTCTTATCTATAGGTATATGTGGACGTGCGATTGGGTAGAGCACTTCTTTCGCTCTCTCCATGTCGTAGAGACGAGTAGTGTGACTGTGAAAAAATTCGATAGCTCAATAGAGAGACACTCTCATCATGAAAGCACCATTAACTCTAGATTACAACGGTGTGGTATTTACTCAGCCCAGGGGCGTAACGTAATATGGGGACTACCCTCTGCGTGTTACCTCCGTTTTAACTGAGTCTCTATCCCTCCGCCCAGTACACAGAGCCTATCGCATCATCCCTATTTGCTCGTCTATCCCCTCGAAATATATCACTTCGCTTCATTTAATATCGTGGGACGCGCACATCCCGACGCCATTGTCCCTGCTGATGGCAGATCATACTAGAATAATACCTGCTAATGGTTCCTGGTTTTAAGCTGACAAATGACAGTGAGACAAATTACACCGATAAGTGCGACGGTATGAGGACTTCGAATAAAATTTTCGTTTTTGCATTAACTTCGTTGTGATGCAAAAGACGATTATATTTTGATGTGATTCTCACAAATGCATGAGTACTAGAAATGTATTTTTTTTAATTAACAACATTTTTTTGCTTATACTATTTTATACATCTATTTTGTTTATATGTATTTTACTGCACTCGATATTGTCGAGCTGGGCGAAAGTCAAATATATAATTTCAAATTTATTAACGGTTCGTTGCTCCGTCGGTAAATTGTAGTTTGTATACAGAGGCCTGTCGGCCGGTTACATGTACTTGGCGGGAGACTCGACCTAGTCTCTTGATATTTGCTCGTACTTTTCATTAGCGTTTGCTGTCAGCTGAGCGGGTGGCGTGGTAATAAGAACTGCTGTATATACTCTGTGAAGAAATAAAGCGGTATAGCGACGACTAAAGGTATGCAAAGAAGATGAGAGAAAAGTGAAGACGCTTTATCGTTACACGTGAGACGTGGGTAGGCAGCGTTAAAACATGGCGAACTTTATGTAATTGGTTTTGTAATAGACACTGCCTTCCATACCTGATAGATCTTTGTGATTAGCCAATTCTCGGAAGAAGACCTTCTTTCAGAATAATCAGTAAGCCAATCTTATTTTCTTGCGTAATTATTTTTTTAAAAGACTACATGGTATGCGTTTAAACTAGTAACTAACTTCTTATCATGGAAAGAACGTCACATTTCTTCGAATCAAGGATATAATTGCATGTATTAATCGAGTTACACCTAGTATCATTACTGGTCCAGCTGGCTTATATTGTAAGAATAATACATTTTGTATAACACATATATATATTATTTGACAAGATCTTATGAAACATTAGTGTTGAGGAACATCTGACATCAGTGAATATATGTATGCAGCGGTTATTTCTCGGGTTACAAACTTAACTCAAGGAACCAAGGGCCGTGCCTAAAACAATATTAGCCGGCGCAATAGGGATCAGTCAAGCATGCATTAGATATTTATTTTGGTGCGCCGGCTCCGTTGTCTTGCTCTTGTTCCGCGGATGAGAACCGAGGGAAGTGGGATAGACTAGTCAGGACCGGTGGGCCTGTTGGCACTAAGTACCCCAACCTTGAAATGTTGACCCAGTTAATAGCCTGGTGTTTGATTTGACTACTGTTGTTCGCTTTGTAAGCCAGTAGTGGTAACGAGAGCCTCGTGGCTTGCCGAGACTCTTTTTTAACATAAGTAACTATATATGCACGCGCTAACCCTGTTTCAGGCACAGGGTGAGAACTTGAACAGCTTATCTGACGGCATATATTTAAAGTACAGAAGCGTGCTATCGTATTGACAAATTCGATTTTACTAAAAACTGTCATATTTTCAGTTCAAAATTCGTATTTACCTACGTGTTAGACACGGTGATGATTTGAGAAAAATGACTCTGCCGATAATGAAGTAAGTGTCATAAGAAATATTATTTGATACCTTTAAAGGTATATACATCGTCAAAGAAAGTTTCTATCCCGTTAAGCCCGTTTTACATCGGTCAAGCTATAGCCAATATTGGACTGAGCTTTCCAGTACGGAAATTCTTACTCCGAACTGTTTACGTAGTTCCGTCTTGCTCCGCTTTCGCGCTTACAGTATCTGTCCGCGTTATCGGGGTTAGTCGATTATATTAAGAGTGAGTAACACTGGTAGGATTCGAGATCTTTTTTCACTTTAACGAAACAGGTAGCACTGTTTTGACAGTACGGCTGTCATAATAACAGTTCCTCTATTATCAGTCTCACTGTCTTTCGTTCTGGTTATTTTCCTGAAATGCTGATGTATCGAAAGTACACCAGTCTGTTATGCCGGTGCATATCTCAATACATCTTCAATGACAACATTTCAGGATAAAAACTATTCGGAAAGTTTTATTCGAGTGATATGGTACACTCGAGTTTCTGACCATTAGACGAAATCACGGATAGCCTATTTCCTGTGATACGATAAAAAAGTGAAAACGATTGTCATTGATAATCATCATCGACAATCGAAATCGAGACGATATTGGTTATAATCTTGACTCGTGTAAAACAAGCTTTATTTTCCGATTGGCTAATTCGTAGCAAATTCGCATTTTCCACATTGCCGCACACCAGAGATCAAGAGTGCCCCCTCCTACTTCGTCGAAGCAATGAGAAATAACTTGGTTGAGCTGATGGCAGCTAATTATCGAATAACAAAGAAGATTCAAGGAAAGCAGACTCCGGGATGGATTGAGATTTCGCCGATAATCACGAGACTCTACTTCATAAGATTAATTAAGCGTAACCCTATGAGTTTATGTATTCTGCAAAAAAGGCTTGTTTTATAATGTATGAATCTCGTGTAATTTAATTATATCCAGCAATGGAAATTGTATATCGCCAATTTAATGAGACTCGTAAAGGATGATGAGATCTCTCATTCTTTTAGATGCTTCAAAAATTTTATCGTAACATTAATTTATTTGATCGTGCGTTTTGATTCGTTAATGCGCTGCTCTATTCACGCTTTATGGCCTACTCACACTCGTCAAACGCGCGTTCGAACGCGAACGCGTGCGCGGATGCAGAAACACAGTTCAATGCGTTTCTAGTCACATTTGTCCGACGCAAAGTTGTTTATACGTAAGTCCACTAGAATGCATGTGTTGTGCAACATTGTTGACCGGTAACCTTCAAATTATTAAAGCGTTGAAAATTAAGGAAGGAATACAGAATGACTGAAAGATACGTAGAAATTAATTGAAGAATTTAATTGAAATTTTATTATGTATATTCGGTGGTAAAAATTTCTTAATGTTTTTGGATGTTAATATTGAAATACTGCAAGATAATATTAAACAGATCGTCTGATCGTGCGTTCGATGCCATCTTGACTTGCCGCATTACATTACATCTGTTCTAATCTTTGCGTCCGCGCACGCGTTCGCGTTCGAACGCGCGTTGGACGAGTGTGACTGGGCCCTTACTGACGACGCTTATTACAAAGGCGTTACGGTGACAAAAGGTACCTTCCTTGCCGACTTATTTGTCGGCGTAAGTCAGCGGCATGCCACACAGAAGATACTAATTCCAGGGGGTAACTAAAGGTACAGCAAGGATCAGTATCCTGGAAGCTAGCAAAAGCCACTGATCCTTCTGTACAAAGGAGTGATCTTTTGCTCGAATGATCAATGGAGCAAAGAAATAGTTAAAGTATAGTAAAAAAAAAACACTTTTCCCAAGCCGACTTATTCACGATCCAATGGCAATGTAATAACGACACTACAATGCGAACTGTGAGTATTGATCCTTCTTCGATCGATTGATCTGGTATTCAGTATTCTCAAATATACTTTAGTAACATGGAAATATCTCATACCAGATCAATTGATATTTGTGATTAGACAGCTGTGTGTACTTACTTCGTAATTTTTGTGCTAGATTCTAATTATTGATGAATAATAACAGAGTTTGACAAAGACTGTATTTACTTCGATCGTTGCTTCGTGCCTTGTTTATAGATAACGCTAATTTTGCGCAACGTAATTATTGATTGATGCGTGAGCAATTTTTAAAAGTACTTTGTCATTGTACAGTGTTCAACCGTCCAAAATGTATCGCTCAATCGAGCGTTGTGAATGCTGCCTTACCATTCGCCGAAATACCATCTGCGCAAACGATTAAACGGTCCATGGATCTAACACCGCAGAGTGTACAAACATTTCGACGTCCTTTCATGCAACGTCAAAGGACGAGACACGCTTCTTGATTCTGAAAGGATCGAGAGCTGATGCTTTGTGAGTCGCCGACATTTTGATACTTAACCATTTTAATAATTCTTCTTGCTTGCCGATAGAGAGCTTTATGTTTTTATGCTTTCAGAGAATTTCCGAGATTTATCAAACTCAAGTTGTAAGAAAATTCACGCTGACCTTTGATGATTAAGATGCACTGTTAAAAAAAATGCAAAACATTTTACCAAGATAAATACATAGCAATCTCTTCGATACTTTCCCTCGACTTTGTTTCCTGATACTCTTGCTATTCAGATATTCAAGCCCCGCAGGGTCTTAATAAAAATATTTGCTAAGAAAACAATTCGTCGAGGGATTGGAGGGCGCGAGGGGGTTATTCTTATATCCAGATTCGTGGGGTATGTATATGACTGGGACGCGATTTCCATAAATGCAATAATTCTGAAACAGAAAGCCCGCAGCTCCTTCAACATTTTATGCTTCGTGTATGCTAAGCCATGTGAGCATTCACGTATTTTACGTTTCGTAAATTCGAGTTCTCATACAGATTGGGAACGATGCATAGTTTGGTTACGAATACTGTCCCACATGTTAATTTTTTAAACAATTGCAAAGTATGAAATACTTTTTTTCGCGATTCAAATCAGACGTCTTTCGTAATGACCACTTTTTTTTTATCTATTTGTATTATGGGAGGAAGAATAAAATCATGACAGATATAACATTTTATTGATTTTATATGTAATTAAAGGTATATTGTAAAAGTTTACTATGATAATAATTACGTTACTCATACATATATGTATACAGTATATGTTAGTCCTTACCAATGTCCGAAACATCATGGTTATTGCTATAAGCGGTATCTTTTTATTAAGATTACCTTATGCAACCAGAATTCCGACAAACCGACATATTCTTAAGACGTTTTCTAAATTTGTACCTTTTACCCCGTTTCATAGTATTCCCAATATTATTCAATTGATCGACGTCGGAATTGAGATCGTATGCCTCGATGTAAGCCTAAATAAATTAAAATAAGCTAGTTGTATTTTTTGAAACTTCACACAAATATACGGCGGAATATCTAATTATTTAAACATTTACCTCATCGTCTTCGAAGACACAAAACATGTTGTTGTATTTTTTGGATACTCTACGAATGCAAGCATACGTGTTATTCGCAGCGTCTTGACACTTGCAACTATAAAATTTGCTGCACGACTAAAAAAAGTAAAATATATTCGTCGATGGTTTATGCGAATGATAAAAGTTTAAATAAAACAGTTTACCACAAGATTTGGGTCCGCGTCAGTAGGGCAGCCTGATGATGGCAATCCAACAGAATGTTCTCCTCTGTACTCAATCAATAAAGTTCTGTCTAAAGGTAAGTTATCTATCAAGGAAGTACCATCGGACGGTGCTTCTATTCCAGCCATCGTTAAAATTGTAGCATAAATATCAACGCTACTGACTGGGGCTATAACAGTTGTTGGTGAGATGCCAGGACCACGAATCATCAAAGGAACGCGTATGTCTGTTTCGTATGGCTGTCGCTTATCAATCGACATACTAAATTGGCCTATTTTATATAATGACATGTATGAAATTTATGTCTACTCTCTGTTACTAAATTCATAATTCTTGTTTGTTATTCATTGATTTAGTATCAAGATGTACATAAACTTACCAATATGATAGCCATTATCAGATGTAAATATAATGTAAGTATCATTTAAAATATTAGCATTAGTTAATGATTTATGAACATTTAAAACAAGCTCATCGACAGCCAAAAGAGTTTCAAAACGACGTCTATAAACCTCGTCCAATCTCGGTAAAATGCTTTTTGGGAGTGGTGATGGTCCCATGCGTATTAACCAGTGTTTATCCTAAGTTAAACATCGAGTAATTGAAATGTTTAAACAATCCGAATTTTTTAAATTAATACCTTTTGCATTGGAGTATTGAAATTTCCAGTTCTTTTAGCTTTTGTGCCCTTATACCTATCATTGTGACGAGTAGCAGGTGTAAAAGGAGCATGTGGTGCTGGTGGAGCTAAGACCATCAGAAATGGATTTTCATCTGAACGGCGTGTCTTAATGAAATTGGCAGCCATTTTGCTCTGTAATGTTTTTAATTCACCATTAGAAAATAAGCTACTCGTGTAGTTCTGGTAGAGATTACATTTAAATATCTACTTACGATACTGTCAGTAAGATAATCCGTGTCCCTGTCTTTAAATGCATACTGAGTACCATTAATTGATAGAGAATAATTATAATATTTTGAGTTTCCTACAAGAGCAGCCCACCAATCCCATCCGGGTGGTACAGAAAAATCCTTATTAACTCCGTACTTCATTGTAAATAAAAATTTGTTAATTTTAATTAAAAGTATATATTATTGAAATAATATAATGACTGCAGAGAAAAAGTAATATAGACCTGATTCATGTATTTCCCTGCGTAAAATGTTGTATAACCCATCCTATTCTTTAACTGAGATGCAAATGTATTTGGTTCAAATGTAGTTTTCCACTGTTGACTGTAACAGCCACCACTAATGCTATTGTTAACAACATGATGATTATGTTGATATTTGCCTGTTAATATTGATGCGCGATTGGGACAACATATTGGAGAAGCTA
This sequence comes from Trachelus tabidus, assembly GCA_030142655.1. Lineage (NCBI taxonomy): Eukaryota > Metazoa > Arthropoda > Insecta > Hymenoptera > Cephidae > Trachelus > Trachelus tabidus. Next base: position 140,047 of record JARQTI010000433.1, on the reverse strand, counting down.
CAAACTAAATAGTAGAAAAGGTGAAAACACAATTAATTTCAAATATAAACTATAATATAATTAAATCCATACTTACACAATTTTGAAAATTCATTCCTTTATTTCCAATCAAGTTTCTAGTATTTTCCAATGGAATCTGAAAAAGACCAAAGTCTGCTTATTCCCTCTGTGCTCTCCTAAGCAAACAAAGAAAAGATAGCTTACCATTCCATCAAGTACAAGGTCTAAATCATCTGCAATGATCAAAATGATGTTGGCTCCTAGTACGAACTTTGTACTAAATATTAATGATAAAAGCGTTATTACGTTCATTGTGTCACATTCGCTTGTGCCTTCAATTGCCTGTGATATGAAAATATGTACTTTCTACCGACCGCTCAAATAATCAAAACGAAGGAAGACTGGTAAAGAGATACGTACAAATAAATAAGCATACAACTTTACAGGGATTCCCCTGCTTATGGCATTCTGAAAGATACAAGCGCAAATCAGGACATGCGGCGTAGTATCCAGTAGCACTATCTGCGGATTGGTGAATATTTTTTCTTCTTCATTGGCGGATTCACATCCGAAAGAACAATAATTCAAGATGCACGCATTACTAACCGCATTCGTCGTAAATTTTTTAGCTTTTCCTATTATTTACATTAAAAGAAGCCAGTGGAAAATACTAAAAACCATGAAGGGAGAGTCAGAAAGAGAGACCACTAATTTTATTTTTGTTCGCAGCTCTAAAATCAGCGTCCAAAAATCTCCCTATTATATCTCGAAAAACCCGGTTATTTGGTACATTTCATTGATCAGATTTGCGTACATTTTTTGTATAACATTCCTAATCTTTAATGTCAGAGCTAGTTCTCCCGTTAAAACAAAAAAGTCATGTGGCAGAATTCGATATTTTTGCACTCTTTGAGCATTACTTTTGTACGCATGTTCATCCTTTTAATAGCATCCTCAACACCATTTTAAATCTGAAAGAAGTAACAGTCGAGATCAGTCGTATGCGACAAGCATATGCTGCGATCCTTTAATTTATGGCAGTTTGTTTAATAGTTATAGATATTCTTATTCGTTACTTTAATTATACTTTCTTACTATTGTTATGGCAGATGCTTGTGAAACACATTCCTCTATCAGGAACATCCAAATATGTAGATCCAATAATCAAAATGTAAATCCAATCGAAACGCAGGACTGTAACAATGTTACACATCCAGTATTCGTAATCATCGCAGTCATTCGCGACCGTCAAATGATTGCCCATTGATTAAGCACCCTTTAGATCTAAAAAGATAAATACATTTCCATGCTATCTTCACACTTAAATTTAGAATTCATTTTCAGAAATAATTATCGAGTATCAATCGTTTCAATTTCCGACTGCACTGTCATCTGCCGTTCAAGTTAAAAACTATATTTTTTTAAGCTTGTAATGGCTTGTAGCAGAGACCATGTTCAACATGAATATGTTCTCTGCTCGTAGTTAAAGTATGGAAGCTAATGTATTTAGTACTGTAGAAGCACGTGGTTTGTAATCAAAAGTTTATTGACAATATACAATAAATTTGAGCAGAAATTTGTATATTATAGTGAAGTATTAACAGATAAAAGTGATCTTGTCGAAATGAATGTCATACCCTGTATAACTTGGGTGAAGAAAGGCGTAGCAGCTGCAGTACCTGATAAGGTTAGTGCATATTTGTAATTGCACTTTATCCTCAGTTCAGTTTTCATCAACCGTGACATTAATCTTAAAAAAAGCTTTCTGATTATAGAACTGATGTTTTAACGTTGTTATATTTTAACACAAATTTAGAGTAATAAGTTTACTGCAGTTTCAATTTTTATACATTACGTGATGTATTCTTATGTTCGTAGGTGCAACTGACTCCACAAGAATTGGAGAATATTATAAAACAGACCGAATCTAATATAAAGTATGTTACATATGACTGTGGTACTAGCATTTATTCAAGCAAACCTATATTAATTTTACTGTTGGTATTAGGGAAATTGAAAGTGATGATGATAATGACGACGATACTAATCCTACAGTATCAAAACAGGCAAATTCAAGTAAGGAACACCAAACTCAGAGTGATACCATGATTGAGGATGAATTCAACTTTGATAAATATGATGATGAAGGTATACAATGGAATATTTTGAAACAGTTACTATAAGAAAGTTATATTTCAACATTTTAATTTACTATGTAGCTGGCAATATTCATTGCAACATTGGTCATCTAGCTGTATTGAATGAAGGTGGAAAAGATCCATTTGTAACAGTAGGTGAAAGTGAAGATGAGGATTCTGAGAAAGAAGATGATATTATCAAAGATACCGATAATCTTGTTCTGGTAGGGCATGTTGATGGAGATGCCAGCATTCTAGAAGTACATGGTAAACAAGCAATAATATTCCAGAATTATTTTTGAAGTAGAAACTCATATTTATTATATCGTTCCAGTTTATAATGAAGAAGAGGGATCGTTCTACTGTCATCATGATATTTTGTTACCTTCTTTTCCATTGTGCATAGAATGGCTTAATTTCGATCCTAGTGATCCAAGACCAGGTAAGTTTTTGGTGCACCGTAACTATAGTATAGCAAATTCAGTACATATCTAAACATTCAACTTTCCTTCAGGCAATTTATGTGCAATTGGTAATATGACACCAATTATAGAAGTATGGGATTTGGATGTAGTTGATTGTCTAGAACCTGCATTTAAACTTGGATGCAAACCTAGTAAAAAACTAAAACTAAAACGCGTCGGTCATAGAGATGCAGTGCTAGATTTGGCATGGAATTCTAATTATACGTAAGTATTACATGCTTTAATAAACTATGACAAAAGTCATTATTCACTTTTCACGATATAAAAATACTATTCTTTGCAGTCACGTTCTAGCTAGTGGTTCAGTAGATCAAACTGTACTATTGTGGGACTTAGAAAATGGTACCCCAGTAACAAAACTCAATTCATTTAATGAAAAAGTTCAAACAATTGAATGGCATCCTTCAGAAACTCAAAAATTACTTACTGGATGCAGTGACAAGTATGTCAACTTCTTTTTTAATAATAATTCTACTTAGTTAAATAAAGCCAAGTTTTATAATTTCATTAAATTTTTAGAACTGTAAGATTATTCGACTGCAGAACAGAGGATGACTTCAAAGCCTGGCAAACAGCTGGCGAGGTTGAAAGAGTATTGTGGAATCATTTTGACCCAAATTACTATTTTGTAAGTATACAGACATTTTCCTGTTACTTACGTATCAACCAATACTAGTTATTAATATTGCACTTACTATATGTGAAATAGGCAAGTACAGACAATGGTCAGATTCAATATATCGATGTAAGACAAAATGACCCAATATGGCAGATTTCCGCACATGAAAAAGAAATTACAGGTATTCAATTTCCGTAAAGTAACACAAATATTTGCAGTAGCTATTTTGTTTCCCGTTAACAATATCTAGTAACGTCACATTAAATTTAAATTTCACAGGTTTGTGCCTTAGTACTTCGTGTCCTGGTTTATTAGTCAGTTCATGTAACGATGGGTTCATGAAAGTATGGGATGTGATAAATCACAACGAAGCAATATTAGTCTGGGAGAAGAAGACTAATTTAGGAGCTTTACAATGTTTAGCAGCAAATCCCGATAGTCCATTTACATTTGCCTTAGGGGGCGATAATAAATCTGATAACATGAAAGTATTCAATCTCTTAACCAGCTCCGCAGGTATATGCTCTATGTCTATATATCTCACAAATAATTTAAACTCATGGATCAAATAGTTATTTCGCACCAATTTATGTTCACAGTATCCGACAGATTTAAAGAGAGGCAGAAAATAAAATTGGAATTTTGTGATTCGCAAGAAACGCAAGCAAGGAAGGTTAAAACTAAACAAGAAATAATGGAAGTTACCGAAGAGATGGAATCTGTAGCTTTGGAAACATCAGTTTCTGGAAGTTTGGGTAAAAAGAAGAAAAAGTGTAAAAAATAAAATGTTCCCAAAAATACATTGAAGCTTTGTATATATAAAACACAATGTTACGTTAAGTTACATTATGAATTTAATACATCTCCATAAGTATAGTAAATACTGTTCCATTATCTATATCACCAATGAATTTTGTGTTAAATGAATTTATTCATAGGAATAATTTTTTAATCGGTCCCTTTAATAACCTGTAAATTTGATGGGCAGGTAAAATTTATACTAAAAAAATACGTCTCTCTTCCACTTAATGTTTGCTGTTTATTCAGCGATTTCCAGCAGTATCGGAAACGTTCGCGTTGATTTACAATTTTCTTATACTTTGTATAATGCTTCGGGTTTCATCTATTTAATAACAAATTTTCCGCCCAGAAGACCCTGTTTGTACATAATTACAACAGGAATAAAATTGACATGAAAATGAATATAAAACTTTGTTTTTCAATATTGTGGTTCATCAGTTTCAATTTGTATTTTGCAAAATCATAACGCTAAAGCCCATAAAATATGAAACAATTATTTTGATATAAACACTCGTATTTCACGATAATTATAATTTTCCACTGCAGAGACTTACAGAACGTTTAAACGAAGTCAACGACGGTAAACCAGAGATAAACGAGTCCCATTTCTATTTCTGTAACTAGACAGTAGTAGAAAGTATATCTATTGTATTTCTAATAAGATACAGTATTTATCTTTACTTGAAAATTAAACCGAACTAAATTATAACTATATTAAGATTTTTAATATGAGAAAAATTTTCTATGTCTTATGTTCTGCACGTAAGATATGCATACACTTTCATTGCTTCATTTTATATACAGTGGACAATTTTATTGTATTTTATTATGCAACGATCAAGTTCAGTTAATTAAATGCCCCTTATATATGTAGTATTTACAAACGATTTTATTCGCAACAATTTACAATTAAACCTTTTCCAACTTGATCATGAAATTATTATGCTATTTATTTTATCGTCTACACCATTTCTTCTTCGAACATATTCAGATCCGACTACCATTATCCCATCAAGCTGGTAAATACAACAGCGATTTTATATATGTATAAAATGAAAGCGCACATAAATCAATATTTTCAGTGAGTTATTAAACTGTCGATAATCTCAATTGTTCCTTTAAGATTTATCACGATTCTCAATAAATATGTATTAGATTATCTTTAAAATATTTTCGCGTATTAACATATTCGTGTCCCTTAATCAAGCTTCAAATCTTGTCAATAGATCTTCAATAATCCTGCCACCAATATAATTATTCGATACTTAATAATAGCGCGATAGCCTTTGTAAAGGCAAAAAGAAAGATGCTACGCACTGACATTTTATCTCATTCATCCACCATTGGAGTCTAATTTTTTTTTTAAAGTGTCCTGTTCTTGACATAATTCTCACTATAAATGTAAAATATAAAGAGAGCATATCAATCCTTTTGCATTTCTTCGTGGCATACAAATGATGTAAATATGTTTCACTGTATTGTTTTTTCATCATGAATACCTTCGCTCATTGGTTCCAATTATAAAATTTCAGCAAATACGCAGGTTAGTGAATCACAGTAAACATCCAAAAATGTTAGGCATTTAGAAAAATCTGCATCCATTGTTATATCTTTAGTACGATGAGTATCAGGATCTATAGACAAGATTACGAAAGCTACACTGCAGGACTACGAACTGCATAATGAAATATGAAAATTAATTTTTCATGTATATACTTCACTTGTCTTCCATATATTTCAATTAATTGCTCGTGAGCTAATTGAACATGTAAACAAGATATTTCTGTTAATTCATACATAATAAAAAACGAAACTATAAATCTTCCATTAACTTGTCGACATTGAATAAATCTATATGACTTCGCTGGTTTAATGCATTTTTACAGCAGTGACTTTTTTACAGATCTGAGAGAAGTTATTACTATTTTAGCTCAGTGTCAAATATATTCAGATAATAAAAAAATAAGTATAATAATTTGACGACGACAATCTAAAAAACTTCCTCTCTGGCAGTAGCATTCTCGACTTAGAGACAAAAGATTTTTTACAGGCAAATTATCCCAGCAATGGTGGTACAGCATGCGATCATTGAAAGTTTCTCCATAAATAGACCACATCAGATATGGCAGTTATGAAGTAATTAAAAAATTTGTAAATACATCTATATCACCGGTGAAATTGTCTATTGATAAAAATTCATTATCACAAGTATGGAATCAAACGTGTGACATTGAAGTGGAATAATTAAAAATCTTGTAGCATAAAAATGAAGTCTTACTGGATGTATCTCTTGGTCTTTGTAACTGATAATAAACAAAGGCACTTGAAAAATTTGATTTTATCGTAGTGCTGCGGTACACGTAAAGCCTTTTGAATTTCAACATTGAAATTCCGAGTGTGATGGCCGCATCCATTGATAGTATAAAGCGCCTGCTGTTTTATAATTGAGACATATAGACAAAACGATAGATCCTGTCGCGTTGACAATGCGATACTAAGATGGTAGATAATATACGTTACATAATATATTAATTAGTAGAATTCACATACTTATTTGACGTAGCATTGAGCTAGGCATCGGTTCCTATATCAAGACTCCTGGAGTCTTGATTAGAATCGTGCTGACTTCCATTTTCAGAGGAAGCGCTACTAGAGAGACCCGACTGATCAGAACTCTTCTTCACTTTAGGTTTATACTCGGTTATAACAACAGTAACATTGTTAACTGTTACTTCATTTGTCTGGGCTGTACTCCTGTCGATATTTTTCAGACGAGGAGGATGTCTATTTTTACGTCTTGGTTTATCCAGTTTGCCTTCCTTTTCTTTTCCAGTACCAGTCGTACTGCCTCCGCTGCTTCCTTCTTTTTTGCCTGGCTTTAGAAGTGGCACATACTGTTGCTGGGCAACCTAAACAGAGTGTTCAATCTTATCGATATGTTTACTGCTTCTCTTAATTTAATCCTTATGCTAAGACTACTTGCTGAATGAGAAAACAGTACGAAATCTGATAGAGCAACAATGTATAAATATAAAAAGAAACAAGTACACACAGCAGAATATTAAAACTGTGCTGTTTGAAGTTAGAAGGGAATTTTTTCAATTTTTTAACACGAACCTGTTGAGCCACTAGTTGCGGGTTGATGCGGGGTTTCCGCGTCGAAGTTCCTTTACGGACGTCACACATGAGGCACTTGAATGCTTCTGCGGTATTTCTATATGTGCAGACACTGCAGTCCCAATAATTGTCTTCCAAAACCTTCGCCTGCCGTTTTCCGCTTCCCGAATGGTTCATTGTTCATCGGAGTCAATCATACGACGCTGAACCTTCTCAAAAGAGACTTTGTCCCCATGCACGCCCTTTCAGCCTCATTAAAAGCAGTTTTACAAATACTTAATACTCTTTGAGAATGCTCTAAAGGAGCAGGCTTAGCTGGCGCCTGATAAAAAATAATCGAAAACGACTAAGTGAATTTTGCATGCATCAACTAAATAAGATGCGTTTCTGCCCAATGTGTTTCTCAACATCAAACTGACCACCTACATCATTTAGCCATACGATTCTGGTGTTGAGCATTGTCCCGACAGCTTAGTTATACCTGCAAAATACAAAAAAATATAAAATTGCATTCTCAACACCAATTATATTTATACTTTCCACTCATGTATATATTAAATAAAAGAAATATACTCTAAAATACTCAAGGAATAAGATGTCAAGATTAAGGTTAACACTGTCCCCTGCTTTATCTTATATTAAACAGGAAAGGTAACAATATTTAACAAGAATGTTAATCAAAAGATTAGAGAAAAAATAATATATGTCATATTCAGATTAGTGGCATTTCAATATGGCCCAGATCTTAACTAAAGACAGATTTTAAACTGCAAAGAAAATGTTTAAACTATTGGACCATATATCTCTCGTACTACTAACATTATTCTTTAAAAATTATATGCAACCTTAGGGTACAGAGAAACATATGTTTAAAAAATCTTAACATCTCTCCATATTGTAATATGAATAAGATGTCCATTTAAGAATCATGCAAAAATCTCACAGGCATGCAGAAGAAACAGCATCATTGCACATACGGACACGCACCCTTTGACAGTAGTTTCAATGTAATCACGTATCCATATTAATATATACACGCATACACATTTAAAAGTATCAGGCACGCGACGTAGAATAGACTCACTTACTTATCTCTTTTAGAGTAACGAGTAATCTTACAGATACTAGTTGCACCACAATATATTTTATGCCGTATGCTCAATATTAGGAATGCAAGACACAAGAAAAATCAGACCGAAACAAAATATTGACAAACAATTCACAGCAGTTTTCTGTCGCTCGCACAGCGGAATGTTGGATTTGAACCAAAATACAGTCGATTTTGTATTTGGCAACGTTGCAGGAGCGGTGCTCCGAAACCAACATTCCAAAACGCAAATTACCCTTTGCAAAAGAAAACATAGATTGTAATGTGGGTGACGCAAATCAGAGATGAATAAGGAGATGCACAACGCTCCGGTTTTAGGCGATATCAAACACACGGCGCTAAATCGTAGCGGCGAGTCCGGGGGTAGGATTTTGTGATCATCGCCTCCGTCGATAATGCATATACCGTCGCAGCCAAGCTTAACGTGATCACGTTCAGTTATGCATGAGGAGCTGGCTTTCAGTGTTGTTTTCAGATTGTGTTTCATACAGTTCCGGGATAGTTCTCCCTAGTACTCGATGTTGGGACCGTAGGTCCGCTTGGAACTACTTTTAAGTAATGCTGGAAGCTATCACCGCATCGCTGCACTCTTTAATGCAGGCAGGTACGAGGTGCTGGCTTTTGACTTAGTAAATCTCATCCAGCTTACACTGTGCACTCCAATTTAAGATTACAACAAAAATATATTTAGGCAATATCTGATGAGCGGCCTCGTTCTAAGGGTTGCTCTGGGAACCAGTGGTAAGTTGCAGAGAACCTCTGCCGGCCAGGCTACACGTTCGTAATCACGTTCAGCTCATCTACGATGAGATATGCATTATCGAGGGAGGCGATGATCACAATATCCTACTCCCAGACTCGCCGCTACGATTTAACGCTATGTTTTTGAATCGCCTAATACCGTAGCGTTGTGCATCTCCCCACTCATCTCTGCTTTAGAGCTTATAGTTTCTTGTCTATGTTAATTAAAATCTCTATTGCCGGTATAACAGACTGTAGCAGACGATTTTGCTTGAATAACCAATAACTCATTTCGTTAAGAATTAATAGAAGTATGTTATTAATTTTTTAGTGCTATGACATTTTAATCTAAATTTAAGTTATTTTTCTAATAATGGTATTATTTAAATTCATTTATCAGGAAGTATCTGTGTAAAATGAACAACTTGTTTCTTAAACGTTTTGGATTCTCTGCAAAATCTATTATAAGGTAAACATTTATGCTCTAATATAATATGTAGATCAATGAATTGATTCAAATTAATATTTTGGTTTCTTTCTGTTTTGTTAAGCATATTGTACTAGAGACAAGTAGCATACATTGCAATGATAATGCAATATTGTAAGATGTTATTTATTGGACATTGATCAATTTTTTGTAAAATTTAAGGGATATACATAGATCTGCAATAATTAAAGAAGGACATTATGAAGATGGAGGGAGAACAATTCTAAATATCTTAAATAAAAGATCCGCAGGTGGATTATTAATTGATTCTTGCAACCGGGTAAAATTTAATCTATACCCATTTATTACATATAATTAAAAGTAATATGTCACAAACAATATTTTTATTGTTGCAGATGGGTTTTACTTTAAACACTGGTGCTTTTCTAGTTGGTCCAATAATCATTTTTCCAAAGGCTATCCTTAGTTGGGACATAGAATCTTCGAAACATATGAATAGGGATTCTCTATGTTTATTTTCAGTGTTGGAACCAAAATTGGATATTGTAGTCATTGGTCTTGATAATGATAAGTATATACCAAATGCCCCATTTATTACAGAAGCTAGAAAATATTTGAAGGAATTACAAATTGCAGTAGAAATACTTCCAGTAAAAAAGGCTTGTACTGTTTACAATTTCCTCTATACCGATAACATCAATGCTGCAGCAGCATTGATACCACCGGTAAATACAGAAACTGTAATGCAAGATCCAAGATTACAAGCAGTTACACCAGCAGGTTTGTTAAATCGGAAAAATTAGCTCATACATTTGAATCTAGCAAATCAACGTATACTAGCAGTATAATTATAAAACTTGTTATTAATGCAACAAATTAAATAATTAAGTCCATGTACATGTACTAGGATAAGAAATTTGTTAATGACATCATTCTACAATATTCATTATGAATGAGTAGTGTATATTACCATAGTTCAGTATTTGAACTAACACCTGTTATTTTCTTTGAATGTTCAATGAAATGCAAATCAATATATTTTACAAACAGGACTAAAAGAATTAATTTTACTCCCGAATTTCACTGATTTTAGCGATAGATTGATTCTTGTTTTAATATAACAAAGATTTAATTTAACAAGAATGTTGCTAATATTTTTGCTTACACAAATTTCTAATCAAATTTTTAAACCATCGTATAAAACGGCCAGAATTCAGGTCATTTACTGTTAAGGTCGCCAAGAAATCCATGGGGCCAGTTAAATCCAAAGGAACCCAAATAATTGAAAGAAGTGCCTCAATGGGGGTGGCTTAAGGGTGAGCAGGTGTGCCGTCGTTTATTTTCGACGCCTTGAAAAAGATGCTAGCGATACAGGCGTATACGTGTGCCTTAGCGTAAGATGGTTGTGAGTCCGGACCCTTTTTATTTTTGCGTAAAATGGAAGCCTCGACGATTCCTCCTACAGCCAACACCTGGCACGCTCGGCCCTCACCTGCCTATGATGGTGTATTGCGACTCTTTACTGTGGGATTGAAAAAGGATTATAAAAATCCAGTGAGGGAATTTATATTTTTCCAGGATTAGAACTATCCCCGCAATATATTAGAATACATTCGTTACTATCATTGTTTTTAGAAAAGTATTTCTAACAGGAAAAAATTTAAGTGACGCTCGACTACAATTGAAATATTTCATTAGCAATCGAATTATTTAATTACTTTCGCTATTTGTTTAATCTGTTAAGACTTGTAAAATGCACAAATCCAATGATAATACATTTAAATTCTAGCAAGATGTCTATGGGCGGTACCGTACCTGTGAACCTTTCCTATTTATATTTAAATGGACGAAAGCTTTACGATCACCGTCTTATAATGTAACTGTTTGTAGAACAACGAGTAATACATTTCATTTTCTTTCATTTAACTGTAAAAATAATAGGATTAAAAAATATCCCGTTATTTGATGGTCACCAACCCAAAAATCGGAATTGTATTCCTATTACAGTTAGTTCTCGATTGCTTAGATGTATATGAAAGAAAATTTTCGAATTACTTTTACTTTTTAAACATTTCGAAATTAGTAAGGAATAAAGGCACCATGGTTTTGTAAATGTTTGATTTTTTATTTAAATTAAAAAATACATATTGCATTGTTTATTACATTTTAAATACTTTGTAACGTTACGTCATATCAATATTTCACAAGTTGACAAATAATTTAGCACCAAATTTTATATTTAATTATTGGGATATGCCTTAGTTTATAGAACTATTAATACAATTCATAATGAGGGTATTGATATTTAATGTTGATTAAAATTAACACAATTTATCAAATTTTTACCAAACTTCGTATAATTTTTTATAAAATGAAATTATTTACGCTGTGCCCATTAGATACTATCAGCATATAAATCTAATACATCATAGTTACCATATCATAGATGGCTCACAATGGTTTTTGTAAATTCGATCATTTTAACATAACCCTATATATAATACAAATTCAATTAAGTTATTTTTGTGATTTATTGTATCCGTAATATTTTAATATATTAATAATGTGTTTGCGTTATGTAATGTATTTAATGTCTATTCATCTATACTTCTTGCATTACTAACGAATTCAATTCATCCTCTCCAGGGCATAAAACTGAGTCAATATTATAAAGTGCTGCATGAAGTGTTATCAAAAACCATGATACACCTGAAAACGAAATTTTTTTAAAATTGTTAATTGTATCATGCCTATCATTCTTTGTAACGTACCAAGAATCCAAAATAATACATCCCCAGCACCAACCATATAAAACACAGGCAAAGAACAAATGCCAATTATGGCATATACTTGTGCTAATGTCAACTTATGGTTTAAAACCATCAATTCTTGCTTAGAATGCCTTTGGGAAACCTTGTAACAAATAGCAAGAGCTGCAGCAACAGTCAGTAACACAAGGGGAGAAGTAATTCTAGAAAAAATATATCATACGATTAATAATATACATAATAAGATATGATATCAAACATCAAAACTTTACAGTCCTTACAAGGAATATATAACCAATCCAATAAATACAAAGAGATAATTGCTTTGAAAGTATTCAATATTTTTCATGACTCTTTTGCTCAATCTTGGTATGCTTGGTGGTGGTCTAATGTTATTCGTATTTAAAAAAAGAGACCATGGTCTGACATTGGCTCTCCTACGTTGTACCCACTCCTGAGCCTTTGGATATCCAAGTTGACCAAGCAGAAGTGGTGGTAATTGCAGGAACTCATATCTATTTAACAAAAGACATTAATCAGCATAGGAGAGTGATGAAGAGTTCAAAGGGGTCCAAATGTGAAAACTTGACAAATGTTTTATGTATCATAACCACGAAGAAAAATCTATAAAGCTTTTTCAGTCTTAAAAGGACATTATTATTCGAAAAATTCTGTAGTACATTAGTAGAGTTTTCTGAAAAGTTCGCATTGGCTGAGGAAATCCTGCAAGGTTAGAACAGTGTTGATAAGCATATGTACAATATGCATTACTTCATGCCGAGTTATGTCACGTTATTCATGATCGACGTCTTGAATTTACCCATTGACAGATGGATTTTGCTTTTGATAGGGTGGTGGTTGAATATCACCCATTATTGGAATCTCCACGTCAGCCATCGCGTCTCTTTCGTGCCAGAGACTCCGGAATCTCCCTTGAGCTGCAGATGATAAAAACAACTATCGCGTGGATGCCTTTTTGTATATACTATATGGAGTGCCCTCTTGCACCCCTCCACTCGTAAGCCGCTGGCTCTACAACCAGCCAGTCGTGGTCAGTAAAACCTCCTCGCATCGTATCCACGCATCGTACTACGTCACCCTCCTTACTTCTCGCCCCCCTTACGTGCGCCACAGGTTGCAGCTGCCTCGACAAAAATTCTTTTATTGCCTTTACAAACGCCCAACGTAAACGGGCCCTTTCAGGCCAAAAACCATCAAGTTTCAGCGGAAAAGGGTGAAAACTGTACCCTGTACTCTGTACTCCCTCGGAATTTCATCTAAGCATAGTTGAAATGATACTGCATATATTATGGGGGGAAATGGTCGAAAGATAAGAATAGTTTGAGAGAAACATGGTGCAGAGAGATCGATGAATTTCTAAATTAGGGGAACAACTGATTTCAGGAACAAAGACTTTTCTCCATCATCGCTGGTAATAGATGCTAGAATGTGTCTCGTATGCATAAGGATAAATCCTGCGTCTGATACCTTTACGAAAATAGTTTTGCTTGGAAAATGTTCAATGTGGAATACGTAGAACGATTTTAATCAAATAAAATTTTAGCAATACTTCCTGAGATTTTATTAATTATACGAAATAATAGATTTTTTGGGGCATCTTATATATTGCTATGATGTTACATGAAACAGTGAATATTTTTTTGAATATAGTAAAATTTGGAAATTTGATCAATTGTATGAAATTCGCAAAACGTGTAATGAATTTTATTCTGGAGAAAAATTCATCGGCAGAGCGGGAAATTGTATTTGAATAACCACAGTGCATGGGGTTTTCCTTAAAAATGTACAGGAATGTTTTATCAGTGATCTCATAAAGAAATAAAAACAACGTACAAAATTATTCTCGTAGTTTGTTGCGATTAGTGAGATTCGGCAGCCGAAAATACGAGGTGCAGATGACGCTACTATGCGTAGCCATTGTAAGAACGGGGAGCCAATCGTGTAACGTGTTAGAGTTGTTTCCATGGGAGTCCATTTCTAAACTTATTTTTGATTGGTCGGAAACAAATTCCCATCTTATACCGGGCCACCCGCCATAACGAACATAGCGTGGTACGAGCGATTGTGTTTGAATGAACGTGGTGCAGTTTAATTGACAAAATTCGTTGATCAGTGTTGATATTCGCGTAGCATTTGAAGTGTAGACGTGCTTACTGCATATTCGTGGGCTTATGGTGACAATTTGAAGATATGGAAGTTGCGCAAAAGCTGCATTTTGATTCGTTCGACATCGAAGACGAGGAGTTGAACATCAGCTGTCGCACGAACAGCTCGGGTTGTGATGTCGAGGATGTTTTGGACTCTTCAGCCGAGGAGTTTGGATGTTCACCACTTCCTCAACCAAGGAAACTATCCTTCAGTAACGTCATGGATTGCAGTGATAGTGAATCTAATCAACCCGTTCCAAGTAACATCAACAAAACCCCAGCCACAACAATGACAGGTTAGATTATATATTAACTTCAGCATAATTGAATACACATTCATTCCACATTATTGAAAGTGCAATTAAAATTAGTTCTTTGAAGAGAATGCGTATATCATTCCAGAAAAAGTGGGGTGATTTTTATATTAGTAGTAATATTATACTTAGTAGAACATTTTTGCAGTGCTTCTATATATTTCATGCATACCATTCATTTATGCTTCCCATATGAAATTATGTGAATCATAGCATTTGTAAACTGATATATTCATCTTTTAAAAACTTTTGAATAAGTACTTTCACTGAGTTTTAAATTTCATGTTAAACGATTCCTTTTCAAATTAAAGGTAACTACAATTGTTTGAAGCATTTTATGTGGCTTATAGTAATTGTTTTATTTCAAAAGAGGTAAATTAATATTTTGGTTGATTAATTTATTGAATTTTTTTTAGCATAAAAGAAAGTTATTTTATGAACATTACTAATATGATACAATTGATAGCACAGTAATTGGTCCAATTCTTCCATATTAGTAATGTATAACAAAGAATAAACTAACTTAGCAAGTGAAAAAGTATGTAAAAAAAAGAAAAAGCTACACATATACACAAGCATTGAAAAGGATAAACAATATTAAACTGCATATTGTATACATTGAAGATAGCAGAAAAAAATATTGTACAAAAGAAAATATAAAAATATATAAGAACCTACAGAAAGTAATACAATTGAAGAAAAACAAGGGAAAAAGGACTGATATGCAAAGAATATTAACAAATAATATAGATGTTTGCAAATGGTGTGAACTAATTGATACAAATAATATTGAGCCAATTTTTTCACATATCACAAACTACTATTATTATTTAATTTAAGCATTTTTTAAAATTATTTAAATGCTTTCAATTTTCTTATGGCCATGCACTTTTAAATGTAAATGGTTTCACAGATGAAACCACTGTTATTTCATTCGTGAATTAATCATTTTATTTTATTTCTTGAATGTTGAAAAAGAATATAGCTTTCTTTTAACATTTTGATCATAAACAGTTTTACCCCTTTTCCTATCAAATAATATGGAACTATCTATTCTGATTTAAGATATATTATATATTATGTGTTTATAAAACTGAATAAATACTTTCTGTATACAACACATCCAATATCCTACTCCATTTTGAGTTGGTGTATTTAGCCAATTTTCCTGTACCATAATTCTGTAAGAATTTTTGCTAAATGTTCATGCAATAAAAAGAAAACAATAAAATCATGCATACACTCCACAGCTTTTTAAGTAAAATAAGCAGATGATTTACAGAAGCACAGTCCTAGTCATCGTTAGAAAAGCTACATCTAGAGCAAATGGTAATTCCTCAAGCAATCAATCGATTTTTATAAATTTTTGTTCGTAGGTTCTATGGGAATCAGGATTCCTCATCGTGAAGGTGGACCACCATCAAAGATGTCAATGGCATGCAGTCCACCTTACAAACGCGTCAGGGCACTTCGCCTATTTGATTCTCCTGCTACTCCGAAAACGATAATAGAAAAGAGTGTAATGCATACTCCTTTACCTTCCAAATGCACTAGACTGTTTCCTTTAGACAAACCTAGGGCTGTGCCATCATGTTATCCAAGTAAATCTGATAAACCTGCAGCTAACGTCAATCCATTTACACCAAATGGAATGTTATTAACTGCTAGGAAGAGGACCAGATCCAAGCGCAGTCTTAACAGGTGAGTACAATGAGATGAGCCTTGTATCAAACAAAACCCACTTGTGCTTCCCTTCGACAATCCTTAATATGACTCATGATTACATAATGCAATCAGTATATGTATTCACAATACAGATATACATTTTGAGCGCATGATTAATCTGATTTTGTATATGCATATGTATTCTATAATATTTAATTTTCAAAAACATATATATAGCCACTGTTAATGAACACCTGTATAATGTCGTCTCATAAATGAGTTTAACATTATGGTTTGACAAAAACGTGTTGTTTAACAGTTCCATTATTCTGTATCTCGTTAGCTTATAGTTTTAACGGAAACTATTCATTCCTTTACATGATAGTTCCCCGGACATTCGGATACCGACTTTCGACCTTGTCGATTCCGAAGATTCGGACAATGAGGTGGAACATCCCACGAAACGTGTTGCACTACAGGAATCAAATATACCAAGATACCATCAGGAATTTCATGAGCTTGGATTAATAGGTACAGGTGAATTTGGATCCGTTTACAAGTGTATTAATCGATTGGATGGCTGCATTTATGCCATCAAGAAGAGTATCAAACCTGTTGCCGGGAGCGTCAACGAGAAAAATGCACTGAACGAGGTATACGCGCACGCTGTGCTCGGCAAGCACCAGCACGTTGTGCGGTATTATTCCGCTTGGGCAGAAGATAATCACATGATCATACAAAATGAATACTGCAACGGTGGTAGTCTCGCGGATGCTATATCCAATCTCGAGGTCGAGAAGAGACATTTCTCCGAGGCTGAGATTCGTCAATTATTACTACACGTTGCAGAAGGTTTGAGGTACATTCACAGTATGCAACTCGTGCACATGGACATCAAACCCGGGAACATCTTTATCTCAAAGGAAAAGAGATTATTGGCGGTGAATTACGATTCTGCGGACGATGGATTCGACGAGGAGGAGACTGTCGAGGAAGAGATCACTTATAAAATTGGAGACCTTGGCCATGTTACATCAATAAGTAATCCGCAAGTTGAAGAGGGCGACTGCAGATACCTGCCGACGGAGATTTTGCATGAAGATTTTACTCATCTGCCTAAAGCAGACATTTTTGCACTTGGTTTAACAGTTTACGAAGCAGGAGGCGGTGGTCCTTTGCCTAAAAACGGACCTGAATGGCATGACATCAGAAATGGAAATCTGAAGGAATTGTCACAATATAGTCGAGATCTCAACGAACTGCTTAAGGTAATTTTTGTTGCGTTATCATCCATTTTGTATAGGGTCTACTATTATTGTTAACTTGTACATAGTCGCAGCATAGAAAGTTTTTAAGAAATTTATAAAACACATCCGGTTTTTTCATTGCAGGCAATGATTCATCCAAATCCGGAAATGAGGCCATCTGCAGTATGCCTCATTCAGCATCGAGTTTTGTGTCCTTTCGGTAACAAGACAAAAGCTCAGCTACGTCGGGAGCTGAATGCCGAAAAGCTCAAGAACGAAATCCTATCAAAGCAACTCCAAGAAGCAGCTAAGTGCTTGAAAACGATTGCACCAAATATGGCGGCCATCAATGGCACATTGAATCCCGGGGGCTATAGATTAAGACCTACACCCACAAGAACCTCATCACGAGCCATAGGCAAAAAAGTTAACCGTAGCAATAGCACAACAAACTTTTGACAGTCATACCTCAGATTTGCCTTGAGGAACGACAGGAAACAAAGTGCTTAAGAAGGTGTGGTACCATATCGGTGCCTTGATATTGTGATATCCAATTAATCCTAGTTTATAAGAGTAATTTCAATGAATTTTCATATAAAATCGTATGCAGGGTTAAAATTGCACGTATTTTTGCTGAGACGAGAATGAGATGTGGCGCTAACTCTAATGACGCATTATATCTTCTCTTGTAATTCGCAAAACATATAACTCTGTTTTCTTTACTCCTTTATTTACAACATTTAAGTACTTGTTACGGTAGCTACAAAAATTTTTCTTTTGTTCTTGTTGAAATCGTGTGGCACCTTTCTTATTAAGGGTTTTTTTTTTACCCAAACACCAGATTTCTTGGCCATATTCATGGTAAATTTAGCGTAGCAAGTATTGCATGATTGCTAAATATTTTTTTTTCAGATTTGCTAAGGATCGAAGATTCTGTTGTATCAATGTTCTGCCGTGTTATGTCTTGTGAAATTTCTCATATATGAAGCAACTGCTTGACAAGCAAAATGTTACAGGAATCGGCATCCTTTTTTTATTTTTTTTTTATTTTACTTATATATATGAGCACTAGGACTTTCTACAAATGTTTGGCCTGCTGTGCCAATGCATCTTGGCGTGTTGTATTAACGTGGTTTCCTTATACTAATACTCATTTAGCATTATCATTGTGCCAAAGGTAATTTCACAAAGCACGTACGACATATTTGTGTATTTAAAAATTTTCTATTGTTAGAAAATTATGTCAAGTTGATTCAACATTACCTGCTTATCGTTGTTCCAAATAATTAGTTCCAGTGTACATAACAATGATACACGCTTAAATGGCCAAATATACATTGTGTCTTGAATAATTGCATACTATATATTTGCAGAGTTAATGCAAAAAAGAGTAAAATCATTTACTGCTAAAGCGTTTTGAGAGTTACAGGAAGAAGTACATAGCATCGAGGTTTATAACAGAAAAAAAATTGAATCAAAATTTTTCATTCGATGAATGTGGTGAAATAAGCTCACAATTTTACATGAGCTTTTTCACTCGAAATATCTTTTTCTTTATAATAGAGC
Organism: Trachelus tabidus; assembly: GCA_030142655.1. Classification (NCBI taxonomy): domain Eukaryota; kingdom Metazoa; phylum Arthropoda; class Insecta; order Hymenoptera; family Cephidae; genus Trachelus; species Trachelus tabidus. The sequence goes on along the minus strand of JARQTI010000433.1, from coordinate 120,862 downwards.
AGTTGTCCAAATCTTAATATCATTTACAGTTATTGAAATAACGCAACTTTTATTATTATTAGCGTACGCTTCAAATGCCTCCATTATTAGAATTTTTCAAAGACCACGAAATATTGGTGCTAATAATTTGAACGTATCTCGGCCGAGAATAGGAGCTTGTTAACTATTACATTATGTTATGATTGTTTTTGGCTTCTCATATACGATTTCATGATTGTTACCACAACTGGATGCCCAATGGAATTTGAGGTCATTGTGAACATTAAGACTGTTCCCTTCTTTTTTTTTTTTAAATAGATTTTTAAGATTACGATTTTTATGTATGAAGGTACGAACGTTTAATGCGGTATCAGTCTTTTTTAAAGATTCTGTTGATACATACCCCTAGAGACATCGCACGTTTCCACTACGCAGAGTAATAATTACTGCGATACATAACACAGGCGTAAAATTTCTCGTTGGACAATTAGCTAATCAGCTTTTATGACACTGACTCTAAAATAATATTTTTTGCAGCAGCGGCAGCTCATCCTAGATGTAAAACTTGAGCATTAAACATTACGCTGCATTTTGACTCTGCATACAGTAAAAATTCCAGACAAAATCGATGGCTTAGAAATCGCTAGTAGCTCGAGCACGGTACGTCTCGTAATTAACGAAAAAGAAAAAAAAAATTAACGAATCTAAATTATTTTATAACACTTTTTTAATGGTCTCATCATTTACAGCATGCCCTGGAATTCCTATTAACCACGTATTATTATATCGTCCTATATTATATATATAGAATAAATATCGATGTATATTGATTAGAAAATAAATTACGTTTCTTTTTTTTTCTCTAGTTGTACCAGAGTTACTAATTAGAAGTTTCGTTATTGCTTAATGATATCGTAATCTTTGTAGAAGCGCGACTCTTCTTTAATTATCATAACGTTAACTGTGTAGCAGTCCAGAAGTCCGTAAATAATTGTTATCAGTTTTAACGAGAATCGTACCGATACCTAGATCTTCCTGTAGTCTTATATTCTTTAGTCTAGATGAATTAGTTAAAAGAATACGCTACAGGCGCATCCGAAAGCGATAATTTCGTTGAAATTTATTCTTTTTTTTTTTCACTATTGTATCTTGAAAATTGTTCCTTAGACAAAAGTGCGTTTAGTTATATCTTACTTTGCCAAAGGTATAAGCTAAATTTTAATGATGCCTCCTGCAAGTTACTGATTTTTTTTTCGTTCCCCTCCCCTCCCTTTCGTTTTGCTATGCTTTTATATCTCCCCGAAATGCTGCTCGAAAAGCGCAATGTAAAAGTGTAATTGTAAATTAAATTATATTAGGTTTATTTGCGCACTTTATAATTACGTCGTTTAAGTAGCGCCTTATAAGCGCAATTCTCTGTGCCTATGCTATAGCTATAGCTTTAGGAATAACCATGTATAGAATGTTAAGTCCGTACTTGTAAGATTAAATATGAGTACTTGGAAGAGTACGTAAGATATTGAAATTTCGATGAACGATAACGCCAACCAGGGTGGACCCTTGCCAAATGGCGATAGGCGCTGCGATGTGACGCCAGATTTAGAAACAATGAATTGTTCTTTAATTATTATTATTATTATTATTATTATTAATATTATGAATATACGTATACGAATAAACTAAAGAAATAATGAATATTTACTCGTTCCATTTTTATTTGTACCACATTCAGTACTTGCAGAATATTATTAATCATTTTATATGACTATCTATAGATTTGAATATTAAAAATTATATTTTAGATTACGCTGAATGAATAAAAAATGAAAAAGCTTTTGAGTAAATTGGTGATTCGAAAAAGAAACGAAATTATAGCGAATGGTTTTAAAAAACTCGTACAGTTTATATATTGCAATCATAAAATTACGGAGTTTACTAGTTAAATTAAATTGAATATTTAAAAAATCTCTATCCATACGTTAATTGTTTTTTACATTGTGAATCAAAATAGAAATGATATTTGATTAAAAGATGCGCAAGGGAAAGATTGAAAATTGAAATACGACATGGAAGAAGTGCTAACAAAGAGAGCCAACCTCATGAGAGTCAATGTGCCACGATATGTCAGTTATATTGGACCGAAAGGTAATGTAGTGTGCATCATTACCGAGTTCTCTCCAAGCTCGATAAATTAGAGCTTGCAGAAATTAAGCTTTATGGATGTAACCATTTATAAAATTACGTCGTTGTGCTTCGAATTATTTTTGTCGTAAGAAAATTTTATTCGTTAACGTTATTTATTTCATTGATTTCCTGTATATCTTAACAAGCACTTATTTAAAGAAATACCTATAATCATGTACGATGTGTATATTTTCTACACGCGGCTACAGCAAAAGCGTGCGACCGGCAAATATTCTATTGGATGTGCGGACAATACTTCTAGCAGGCCAATGAAACATCATGTTTTTGACTGGTTTCGTGTACGTCATAACTTAAAGTGCATTCGATTCGTCAAGCTTAAGTGGGGGTTCACAAAGAACTCTCTTTCTCTCTTTCTCCAATTAGGTCTCGTTCTAGAGAAGGAGTCGAAAGAGCTTTTCACGCAGTGGCAGCGACTCCCGTGACATTTTCTAGAAACCAAGTCGGCTATCTGTGTACGGTTCGCTGCGTGTAGTGGAGTGAGATTTCAGAATGGCGACCATCTCTACTTAGGAGAGTACTTATTCCCGCCCAGTAATCGTGTAATTGTCGTGTATCCTGACAATTTCCATGTGCTTTACGTCGCGCAATCGGCGAGAATGATTATAGAAAATCCTGATCAATTCAAGGCGTGGCTCACTGCCGTCCTGGAGCCACTGTAAGTAGGCCAGCTTGTCCGTTTGTAGCCCTAGCTGTGTGCGTATGCATTTGATATTGTAAATGATGTACATGTGCCTGTGTTTTCACCTTGTGTGTGGGATGATAATTACATGTGTGCTTCTGTTGCCTCCACCTGACCCTTGGGAGACCTCCTGGTGCGGCGGGCTCTCGTCTTGCGCTTTATCGGCTTTCTGCATAGTATATTAATCGCTATTCTCACGCTATGCAAATTGTATTATAAACAGAGCTCAACATTCTGCTGAGCTTGCAAATTTAAAGGTCACATTTTATTATTATTTTTTTCTTTCCCTTATTGTTGATAATTTTCACCTTCGATATGCTCATTTCATTCTGCTCAACGAAAGCATGCCTTGTCTAGACAGAATTTTACGATCACTTTGTAACAAGCAGATTGTTCCACATTCTTACTATGTTCTATACAAAAGTGGGCACAGATACTGAATATTAAAATTATAGTTCTATAACTGAATTTTTGTGTGCTCTTAACTATATTTATTCAAATATGACTGGCATGTGATTTGTACATTAATACATTTTCAGATGGTAACTAATTGGATATGTAATTTTCTATATTAATTATACCTCATTTCTCTGGTATAGTATATTAAGTGTATATATGAGTTTATTCAAATGCAAGGTACTTACATCCATAATCTTATTTGTATTACTATTTTTGAGAAGAGATAAGATTATCTTACTGTTCACTTTATCTTTAATTTACACTTTATGCATTCTTTCACTTGATCACTGTGTTTACTTTTAGCAACAATTGCTTTTATTTACTTTTTTTTTATGCTTATACTCATCTACTTTGTCATGTGATCGTTAACAGCAATCATTACGAATTCCACGATAAGTTTATGTTTATGCACATGCTTTTAAGCATATATTGTAAGCAAAAAGATTATCTTTCATTTTACATATATGAATTATTTCTGAGTAGTACAAGTGGTGATATATTTAATGTTTCAATTCATTATATAGGTGTGATGCTGATCCTGCAGCTTTGGCCAAATATGTTTATGCTTTGGTCAAGAAGGATAAAACACTGGAAGAATTGCGTGGAGGCATGGTGGAACAACTTGATGTATTTTTACAGCAAGGTATATTAATCACTTATGGTAATGCACTTTAAATGTGTATTTTTCACGGGTCATCCTTAAGTCACTGGCACTCACTTATATTTATAAGAAACTTTACATATAAGACTGATATTTGTCAGATGCATAATTTCCAAGAGTCATAATCAATTTCAAGGAATAAAAATTTTGTATTACTGATCTTTCTTACGACAGAAACCAAAAATTTTGTGGAACTGCTGTTCAAAACGTTGGAAACACAGGAGTATGTTCTACCTGTTGTAAAAGGAGAGCCTGATGGCGGCGGTACACCCCCAGGGGTCAATCCACCTCCACCACCGCCACCACCACCACCACCACTGGTTGAAAAACCAGTGGAGCCTACAATTCCTATGCTCCCCATGACAACGAGTCCTATAGCTTCTGTTCAAATTAATGGATCTGCACCGGCAGTAATTAACAAGCGCGAAGCTAGAAAATCAGACTCTGAAAAAGAAGACAAAGAAAAAGAGAAACGCTCCCGAAGCCGGTAAGTTTTCCTTTATTCTGAAGCTATCCTAGAATATTAATAATAATCACTACATATCTTACTTCGCACAGGAGTGGACGAATGAGATCGAGAACAAGATCGCGGTCACGTTCCTGGGAAAGAGATAGGCGAAGATCCAGAAGCAGAGAACACATACGACGTGACAGAGAACGCGACAGGAGTCGACCCTGGAGAAATAAGTCACCGCCTCTGAATGCTAGGCGACACGATAGAAGGTACGTTACTTACGGTAAGACGAAATCAAGTATCATATTTATAGATTATCAATAAATTTCTTTAACTCTAGAAGGAGCAGGAGTCGTAGCACATCACCTTTACGGTCAAGGGTGCGCGATGGCCCTGATAACCGTGATCATAGGGCACGATTCCGAAACAGATCTCCAACGCCATTAAGGTCTAGATCTCGATCAAGGTCGATCGATCGAAAAAAAATTGATCGACCAGAAAGGACAGAGGTCGGCAGATTGGAGCGGCCCGATGGTAGTCCTGGAGGTGGCACTCCTACGCAGGATAGTAATCATGGCGATGTGGATATGCGACTCTCTACTACAAGTCAATCAATTCAAAGTGTCGTTGCAGTTGCATCAAATATTCCAAACAACCAAACAGGTCCCTTCCAGCAGAAGAGACGATGCAGAGACTTCGATGGTAAGCATATTTAAATATATCAATATATTTGGTACTGTAGAACACTTTTCGTTTTACAAATTTATTCACATGTGGTTGGGGTGTTGACTCACAGAAAAAGGATACTGCATGCGAGGAGATTTGTGCCTTTACGATCATGGCACTGATCCAGTTGTATTAGAGGATGTTGCTCTCAGTCGTGTATTAACATTCGGACCTCATGGACCTCAAACTCCGGGTACTGTACCTGTACCTTCGGTGCCTGAACCACCGCCAGGACCAAATGGAAATGCACCACCTCCGCACCTTCCACTTGCAAGTTTACCACCGCCCCATCTTAGAAATCAACATCATTCTAATATGGGTAAGCATTATATATTCTTCTCGCCAAAGTTATCTCATTTAATTGGATATTTCTTTCCATCGATGTATTTATGCGGACAAATAATAAGAGAAACATATTAGATATTTTTGCAGAGTATAATCCAGACGCACCTAGCATGGAACCTCGCATGACATGGGGCAGGCATCCCCAACCAGGTCCCGGAACCTATGGAAGAGGACAACGAGAATTAATAAGTGTACCGGTCATTCCACATACGAACCCTTCGGAAATGACTCACACTCAAAGTAATCCGTTGAAACGCAAACAAGCTTTTGATTTCAATCGGCTTGGACCGAAACAACGTGTGGTGCATAACCCTGCCAATTGTTCTCTTGAACTGAAGAAAGTTCCGCGTAGTCTTAATAATATAACTCAGTTAAATAATCATTTTTCGAAGTTTGGTAAAATTGTAAATATACAAGTGAATTTTGGCGGTGATCCCGAGGCAGCCCTAGTTACCTTCCAGCTACCAGCGGAGGCGAAGGCTGCTTACCGAAGTACTGAGGCTGTGTTGAATAATAGATTTATCAAGGTGTTTTGGCATAATAATGTGAACAATAACTCATCCGGTGGAGCCATAGAGAATGTACCACCAGGTAAGACTTTTTTCAATGTTATCCTAATTTTTTGTCATTATCTATTGTACCTTGCATTTCTAGTTTTGAGATTGTTCATTTATACTATGATCGATTCTATCGTTGAATTTGTCACAATAACACTGTTCTATCATTCATTGTTACAGGATGCCGACCATCAGTTAAGGAACGATTAGGAGCTGCAGTTCCGGCATTAACGAAGTCAGAGGACAACGAGTACGTTCCGACTCGACGATCAAGTGAGGAACAGGTCACACAGACGGCGGTACCTGTTTCGCCAAAAGCTGCTCCTGTCCAAACTCGCGAAGACAAGGTATTAGCGATCAAAAAGACCCAGGAGATGCTAGCCGCCAAGGAGACTTTAAAGAAGAAACAGGAAGAGAAACGAAAAGAAGCAATCAAACTGACGGCAGATCTGCGCAAGAGGAAGCAGGAATTACTGGACAAGCAATTGGCAGAGATACGCTCATTGATAGAGCGTGCTGAGAAGAATCCTGAACAAAAAGATGCCATAATGGCTACAATAAAAACAATGCAGCAATCAATCGATAATCTGCGTAAAGACTTAGCTACCAATGGTCAAACTGGAACGAATAAATCGCAGACGAAATCCAGGGAACAGACACAAAAGGAGATCCTTGATGCCGAATTGGATCTTATGACGGCTCAGCAAGAGGGCCAGGACGCTGGGGAACTCCAGAAAAGGTTAAACGATTTAAAAGCTCAAGCCGCTGCGTTAGGTCTTAATGCTTCAGCTGGCGCTGGCAGAGGTGCAAGGCCTACCCGAGTGATACGCGGTGGACACACTTTATCATTTCGTGGACGTGGTAGAGGAAACTTTGCTCATGTTTCTGTGGACCATAGACCCACGAGTCTTCTAGTATCTGGATATGAGACAGAGGAGAAGGAAGAAGTCTTAGCTCACTTTCAGGTATGGTGCGATTAGCAGCATTATCTTTATTTTATGAATATTACTGTGAATAGCAGTTAAACTGCAATCTGCTGCTTTATGTGATGTGAATTTTGACATATTCCGTCTGTGCAGCAATTCGGCGAGATAGTGAATCAAATAGTAGATGACGCTACACCTTCTATTGTAATCAACTTCAAGTCAAGGAAAGAGGCGGAGGTTGCGTTGGTGAAAGGTCGTACTTTTCAAGATAGGCTGCTATCGGTGACCTGGGTTTCCGGGCATCATCTCCATCGTGGCGGCGGTGGCGGCACGAATTCCGGAGCTTCTGCACCGCAATCTACACGCTCTGAACAAGCACCACCTACCACCGATGAGGAAATTGATCTAGAGGTACTATTAAATTAGTCACAATTATTTGTGAAATTTACCAATCGATGGTTTATTATCTTACGATATATCTGCCAACAGTATTGATTTTCCAACGCTAATTATGCCTGGTCACTGTAATGCAATAGCTGAACTGTTTGTTCTGCAAATCGAAGGATTTTGTTATTTTTGAAAATAGAATATGTTCGTCTAGGGCGCCGCGGAAGCTCTTCTCCTCGAAGAAAACGAAGAGGAGGAAGAGGAAGACGGCGAGCCTCGTAGCTGGCGACGATAGCAGCGTCATCGCCACTTGTGACAGCAGTTTCGTACAAGATTGAGTCACAACGACACCGTCTGGGCAAGTCAGTGTACGTTGAGCACTTGCGCTATCACTGCACCGACGCTTGATGAATTCGACGCTATGGTTTTAACGAAAGAATCAGGTTGCGAACACATCAACTGTTATTATGAGTGTTATACTATTTGTTATATTAAATATACTATGCGCACCATAACAGTATAAAACGATACTGTGTCAAATTGCGCATCACAAATAGACAACCACTATGCAAGTTTTCAGAAAACAACTAACCAAAATTATCCCATTATTTGTAGAATAAAATCGCTATGTTTTGTATGGGAAAAAAAAACTCGAATCCTTGTTCTGACTTGAAGTCCTTTTATTTCGTACGCAGAATTACGTCCTTGTCATAACGATTTTTAAGACTCAAGAGATTGTAGTCAACGTTAGGTTAAGTAGGAGTCTATAATATTAAGAATTTCGCGAGCGCAAAGTGTAGAGACTTATTTATAATTTGTACAAGGCGATTAGTTTATTATTTAATTCATTAGCGAGATCCTACGTATGACGCTGGATGTGTTATAATAGATTTCGCATTTTCATGCAGTGTACTATCTGAAGATGGTTCTTGAAAAGATGTACGTTACGATGTATGATTTTTATTTTTCTCTCGTAACATATATGAAGAAACAAAGATAACTAAACAATTTTCAATAAGTAACTCATACAGTTTTATTTTTATGATATACCACATAAATAATATCATTCTAAAGTATACAATACTTTATGTAACGCGAGGGTAAGTATAATATCACTATTATATATTGCCATGTTAAAACGTGTTCCTTTGTTTCCTTCAATGAAGTATACACGAATATTTCTCACAGTCAGTTATCACCTTTTCTTTCTTACTTAAAAATTGAATTCATTAAATCTTCCTAGATCAATTTTGTATACGCATAACTGATTCGTATACATATTGAATTTATTATCTCTTCTAGCAATACATATTTATAAAACTTGAAGACTCCAATACTAACTTTCAAATATTAGTTAACAAGGCTATCTAGAGTATATACTTAAGATCATTTAACGTTAAATTGATTACTCTATTTTCTGACGGGTATTAGAATAAAACGAATAATCCGTTGAATATTATTTAGGAGTAGTTGAATCGAGACATTCTATCTAAATATAACTATATTTATATAATGATATACCTATCTCGTATTTCTAAGCACGCTAAATTGCATGGCTTATTAAATGTAGTATACAGAGAAAAGATCAATAATGAATGACTTGTTTGAGTTTAAGCAATATGTTTAGATATCTTTTTCTTTGTTTATGTATCCTATTACTTTTCTCATTCTCTTTGAATAAGAAAAATAATAGTGATTACATGTTCCAGTATCCTGGTATAAACATACTTTTTTGCGAATCAATTAAGTAAGCAAATATTCTATATGATAATATTGTATTATCAATTGCTCCCATGCTTACTATTTGCAAAGAATTTAAATTCCTGTATTGGTTAATATATTCGAGCTTTTTTATATTATACGTTAAGAATTTTGGAAGTCATGGTAGCTAATTCTTTTTTTACCGTACTACCTTACGATTGAGCTTGTCCCTAATTCTATATCTTTGGAATTAGCAAACTGTTGAGTTTATAACTCGAGGAGCTTTTATGGTAATAAATTTGTCGCTGAACTACACACTACCGATTCTAGAGGTTCAAAAATCCGTTGCGTTATATCCGTTTGAGGCACTTTCTTTGCAAAAGCAATGTTATGTACCCGACGTCAAGGGCTCAACCAGCTGGCTAATAAACTTCCCAGCAAAAGTTGTGCTACAGGTAATACGGATACTGGTAAATTGACAGCTGGTCCATGGGCTGAGCCATGATAAGCACCGCGTAGTAACCACCCTCCAAGGCCAATGGACTTATGAGTACTGGTGAATAATGCCGCTAATAATATTCTTCGTGGTAACCAGCGGGAGCATAATATCCACCATAGACCGATTACCAACATTTGCCCAAGACAAGCTTGAAGATAAAGTGTTTTCAGAGTACATTATGAATGTGGTTTGCTAAACTTGCAGTTTTTAGATATCCATTAAAACTCACTGATCAGTATACAAAGTAGTATGTCAACGGCTTGCAACGAAGATGCGTCCGCTGATATAGCATCACAGAATGAATGGTAGGCTGTGAGTAATAATAATCCTTGAGAAAGCCATTCTGTCCGGATACCAAAACAGGAGTTACACTTTTCGTTAGATAGTTGCAGAAGGATGCCGACACTCAACGGCATCAGGGTACTGTATACGGCTTCTCTAATATTCACACCAACCAATGGTGGTGTCGATGCACCTAACTTTATAAATATTATACGTAAGACATATTTATAGAACTACTTAGATTACTCTTATGTTGTTACCATGAAATAAAGTAAAACCGGTGAGATAAATAGCCCACAAAAATGAGACACTAAAGTTGTAACGACGCTTGTAGGCAAATCGGCGTCTGCTAATCGGCTTAGGGCAAGACTTGTGGTGAAAGGTGGTGGCATACAGTAGAGTACCTGAAATTGGAATGCGTACAATAGAGATATTTATTAAATAAAGATGAACTGCGACAGATAACAATTTCTTTAAAATATCTAAGTAGAAATAAGAATCAGTAAATATGAACAATTTGTAACAATCTTTGGGAGATACTCATAATTCAGATGAAATTTGTAACATTGTTTAGTCTATTCTTACTGGGAGAATACACACAGATAGAAATGTGCATAGCTTTTTATACCAATTAGTGCATAGTATATGTCGCAGATGTGTGCGTTTTCATGTATTTACTTCCATCCCTTTGAGGAGCCACACATTAACCCTGGCATATGTTAATAGGCAACTTGCAACTCGGGCTAGTAATGGCATTAAAATGTATATGAAGCTTAATACAAATATCAAAAGATATCCATCACTTATTGCCATGTAAAGTGATTTAGGACTACATAACAGTCCTGCATCTAAGTACGTCAAAGGCACTGCAAAATACCACACCACTATATTGCCATTGATAACACCTGTAAAACATATATTTTGTTTTACAGAAATATTTTGAAAGTGTATGGGCAATGAATATTGCTTATGACATGATTTTATACCATTTGCTCCACCAAAATTTGGTCGTATTGATGCTAATAACATACACAGAAGTATTAATATAAAGAAACTGTATCGATAAAAGATTTTATGTTTAGATACTGTTTTCTTGTGTCTGGAAAGCATTGTGGTAGTTATGATATCGAGTGTCTAAAAAGAAATAAGAATTATTAAAATACATATAAAAAAATTAATAGACCTTTACAAAGTAGTGTACAATAATTCAATTAGTTTTAGATAATTCATTTTTCAATTTCTATTGAAATATATTCCCTTTTAAAATGAAGAAGTATAGTTCAGCTTTAAATGAGCACATTCAGTGTTACAACCAGTACTGAATAGTACATTTTCAGTAGTGAAGGTTAGTGCTTACCTTTGCGCGAAAAGAACAATTACATTATTAATGACTGATAGTCGATCACATTGATCAATTAGATAGATAATAACGGTAACGCTAAAAACAATACTTTTTCAAAAATATCACCATTCATGCAATTACAACCAGACAATCAACGCTCGCCGCTCTGCATGAACGGTAAAACTGCGGCGATCGATTTTCCTCTGAAATTCTTGTATACAGTGCTGATTTATGTTGCAAATTAAATTTTCTATTAGAAAATTCTATACATACCTGATGTCATACCATACTATTCAAGAAATTGTTTACTTAAATTTGCCGGTATTGTCCGTAAATGTCATTTGACTTTAAAAAAATGTATGGATTCAGGACCATCAAATAATAGAACAATATTAAATAACGTTGAAAAAAAGTAAGATACTTTTTTCGAGGTATTATGAACATATTTATTTATAAAAACAACTAATTACAGTACGACAATCGCACTATCCGGTGGTGGAGTGTTTATCGAATGGATTTGCCCATTAATAAATAAAGGATATACATTTGTCAGCCGATTGTTTATGCGTCAACAAGCGTGGGTTTCTTCTCCGAAATTTCCTTTTCTTTTTGCGTGCTTTCGAAAGTGTTCCCTCGACTTAATGCACTTTGTATTTGGCCCACATCAAATTTTTGGTGTACCCAATTGTGACGACAATATATCCAGTAGAATAACGTAACGGAGATAAATGTTCCAACTGCTGCATCGCACGATAATTTTGTTCTACTAGTGAACAAAAACATTGTCATACCTCCGACAATACCACTCGTTATTCCGTAAAGGAAACTGCCTCGGAAACATGGAATCTTCGAAATATCTCTTCCGAATAACATGACAGATTTTGTTTCATCATCGTCAACCATATTAAATAACTGTTTTTTTCAAATATAGGATTATAATAATGTTTCAATCTGTTCTCAACTGAGCAGGTGTTTAACCCACGTTTAACCTCACGTAAACGTGATTAAAACGTCGTAGGACTTTTATATAATGATAATCTGCCAGTATTTTGTTAAATGGCGCCTACGAGCGTTGTATTATAATCCTAGAAGCATATACTATAGTTAGAGGAAACACTCTGATTTTTGAATTACATTATGTCAGTAATAAAAATTTGGTGAAAATTTGATCTCAGTCAAGACAAATATTATATTTTACAATAATAGTACCGATTATGGCTTAATTTTATGATTATTTTCATAGATAACTTATTTTCTATGTGCCATACATACTTGCTCATAATTTAAGACGGGTTTACAAAGTGATAACTGTAGGTTCGAAAAGTTCCGCACATATCACCCACGTATATTTGTGATAACATTTTTGCAGAGAAAACTTCAGCATAGACAGAGTTCATTGAAAAAAATATGTAACGTTGTCCATTTTTTAATCTAAAATGTTTAGCGAAAAACGTTGAATGAAACTTTACTTATAGCTGTTAACAGTTCAAGGAGCAAGTGTATGTGATAGTGTAAATGAGACTTTAATTTGTAAACTTATAACCTGTTGAGTCTCAAGTATTCATAGACGATTGATCGTTCATACAAATTCGCGGGTACTAAGTTTGTCCATCATAAACAAAAACAGGTCTTATTAAATGTATATGGCTTACTTTTGTTTTATAGAAAATTGCAATGTCTTTATGGAGGAACACAGTGCCTGTTATCAATTGCAGTGAATAAAAGTAACACATTTTGCATTCTGTGTAAGAGGCCCGTTTAATGCTAAACAGTATACAACAGAAAACTAAACAGTACAAAGTATTATTTGAATAGTATTTATGTTTATTCTCAGAGTAAAAATATAAATAATAAATGTGCAAGCCCAAATGCTTTAATGCAAGCATTTTGTAATTGACGTACAGTGCCTTAAAGTCAAGTCTAACCAAGACCAAGGAGTAATATTCAAAGCAACGTAGGAGTATTCTTCAAATAGTCAAGATGGATCAGATGCTTCCAAGTCCAGGATTTAGTATCCCTAGTATAGGGACGCCTTTACATCAGCCTGAAGAAGATCAGCAAATTTTACCCAATGCTCTTCAGCAACAGCAGCAACAACAACAACAACCCTCACAACCATACCAAGTGCAACCTATGCATTCAATGAATTCTGCCGGGCAAGGAATATTGATGAACACTCCACACAAGCAAATGCATACATATGCACCAACTCTAGCATTTGCTACGCCACAGAGTTTAATGCAACCTCAGACTCCGGTAACTTTGAATATTGTAACTGTTAAGCTTTATTGACACCTCTTATTTCTGTGTATATCCGTCTTCAATATTATTATTGTAGCAAAACATGATGTCTCCTATGGTACAACCTGCAAGCCAAATTGCTCCACCATCAATAGGCCCTTCGACACCAGGGCCAATGACTCCTATGACACCAGCTTCTGCAGATCCAGGAATTTTGCCCCAATTACAGTGAGTTGAATAATAAATTTGTCACTCATTGTACATATAATAATTTAATCTGCCTAAACAGTATCCATTATTTACTAGGAATATCGTATCGACAGTAAATTTGAATTGCAAATTGGATCTAAAGAAAATTGCTCTTCATGCAAGAAATGCTGAATATAATCCAAAGCGATTTGCTGCGGTAATTATGCGAATTCGAGAACCCCGAACGACTGCCCTTATATTTAGTAGTGGAAAAATGGTTTGTACTGGTGCAAAAAGTGAAGAGGATTCTCGCCTTGCTGCTAGGAAGTATGCGCGTATCATACAAAAGCTTGGTTTTCCGGTTAGTATCTCTCATTCTATTTATCACATTATATCATGAAGTTTTCAACTAAGCATTATTATTATTAAAGGCAAAGTTCTTGGACTTCAAAATTCAAAATATGGTAGGCAGCTGTGACGTTAAGTTTCCAATTAGATTAGAAGGATTGGTATTGACTCATGGTCAGTTTTCTTCATACGAACCAGAACTATTCCCTGGACTTATTTACCGAATGGTTAAACCACGTATTGTGTTACTAATATTCGTATCTGGCAAAGTCGTGCTCACTGGTAAATATTAATTATATATTTTCATGACTTGGAATGTTTATATTTATTTTATTTGTCAGACATCAACATGTTATGTCTGTTTACAGGTGCTAAAGTAAGACAAGAAATCTATGAGGCCTTTGATAACATATATCCTATTCTCAAAAGCTTCAAGAAACAGTGACATGATCTGAATGTGGACTTTATAGTCATTGACTCAATCTGTACGGGATCCCCGCGTCTCGTTCGATGGATGTTCTGTATTGTGAAGGAAGTACAAGTAAAGTGATTCAATATTTTTATTTGTACTCCAGTTCATCGAGTACTTTATGGTGGGATATAAAATAAACACTTTAGTATTACCGAATGTTCAATGCCAGATTGTTGACATCTACGATTACAACGATCTTGTTCTTTTACTGCGATAAGTTCAAATGTGCTTTGGCAAATTGCAGATGTCTCTTTAACAATGGATTATCCTATATAAAGGATTGGTTCCGAATACTGAATGATGCAACAAAACAATACCGTTCTTATTTTAATAATTAATTAAGATTACGAGTTACATAAATTACTTATAAACACAATTAGAAAGCCTGCACGTTAAATATAACTTATCATTATGAGTGTAAATTGTATGAGTTAGAATATTTCAAGTTCCCAGAGGGAAATAGTTGCCAAACAGAAAACACTGTTCTCAAACGAATATCAGTTTGATGCAGTTATTTTTTTTTAATATAGTGCTGTCGTACAGCTTACTGAATCAAATCAGAATAGTGTTACATTGAAATACATGAATCATTGCATAAACCAAATTATTTATATTTGGAGTTTCTAATGGAATTTCTAATAAAACAATTCCAGCTATATTTCTACTGTTCGTACTTAAAGACTAACTCATGCTCATATCATCTTTTACTGGCTGATTTTCAGTCGAGACAATACTTTCTTCAACTTCCTCAGCCTATTGGAAATTAGAGAAAATTAGTGTGTACTTCATTGCTTTTAATATTATCTATACTGACTATTACCTGTACCAATACAGGTTCTTCACTCATAATGATTTGTTCAGTAATCTCTGCTATCGTAACCATGGCATATTCTTGTACAGTTGTTTTACTTTCCTCATTCATGTTTACTGGTAATTTATCCGATAACCATTTCATTACGGCATCTATACCTTGGCCATTTTTTATCAGTTGTACTAATTCATTTTGTATTTGTATGTTCTCTGTTTTTATTCCCATATTTTCCAGCAACTCGTTAATTTTACTTTTGACTTTTGCATCAGGGTCTCTATCCTCTGATTTAATTTTTTTGGATTCAGAATCTAAACTGTAATAATAAAATATTTTGTTATATAATAGATTATATCACTTTTTTGTCATACGATTATTTAATCACACCGAATTATTATATCACTCAAGCTCTCCCGCACTGCTTGACGCATAGCTTCCATGTTTTCCGGATTTCCCTGTGGCAACATTGCTACAATATTCTCCACGCTTCGCTCAATTCCTGCTTCCAATTCATCACGATTGCCGTTGATTGGTAAATTTGATATGACTTCGTTTAAAATCTCTTGTGCACTTTCTTCCGCTTGTTCATCGCCCAGAGACATTTCAATGATGCGAGATAAAAGACGATGAATCTGTAGTTTCAGTATCACTATACAAGTAGTATAATTCTTAGAGCTCTCTTCAAAAATACTAACCATCATTGCTGTGTTTTCACTGAAATTGAAATCTGTTACTTCCCTTTCCTTTGTATCATCTTCTGCTTCTTTTTCTTCCTCAGACAGCTCCACCTCCTCTTCGACAGAATCATTAGATTCCACATCATCTAGTAATTGATTTAAAAAATTATATTTATATCTAAACATATATGACCATTCTTTCCCCGGATTCCTAATATGTATACATAGATATGCTACACATGCCTTTAATTTTTATTTGAGTTTTATCAGTAGTATAACCATCTCCTGTCTTAACGTCGATGACCGCTAATATTTGTTTATCTTCATGTGAATCTGTTCTAATTTTTTGAGACTTCTTTTTGGGGCAAATTGGTGGTAAAGGTCTTGATTTGAGGCTCAAATTTCGAATTTCGTTACGAAATAATTCTTTTTGATGCATTTGACTCTTCAGAATGGATTTTAGTTTTGATATATCATTCTGATATGTCAATTTACTTTGTTCTATTTCTTCCTGAAATCGTATTTAACATATTTTTGATATATTAGCTGGTATTATGTAACTACATATACGTATAGTTATGTTTACCTCAGTCATAGGTACATGTTTTAAAATTTTTCGTAATTTTGACTTCTCTTCTTCCAAAACTATCAGAAGGTTCAATTTCTCTGTATTATCCTGAATAAGATTCTCCAAAATATTCACCCGTTCGGCATATGCTTCTTTAACAGCTAAAATAACATGCGTTTGTTAAATTATGAATTGTTTCAATCCGTCTAAAATAAATGATCACAATTATCATTTACAATTAATTTCTTTCTCGAAGGAACTTATCATCCCATTTATATTAGCTTTAATGTCATAAACCATGCGGCGCAATACAGCTTCATATAATGTATTCAAAGATATTTCCTGTCCGAATTTCTTCACCATCTCTTGTTTTATATTGTCCTTTAACTTTTTTATCTCAACTTCCATATGCTTACAATCTACATTCATTCTGAGAAGATGCATTCGATTTTTCCTATAGAGTAAGAATATAAATATAGAAAAAAAAGCCCCATCAATTATAATGATGTATTTCACATGTGCAGTAGACTAAATGCATACTTATGCTTTGCTTTCTGATCAGACGTCTCTTTTTGCAATTCTTCGACTCTCGCATATAAATGCGATAGTTTTTCTTTGTCAAAAACGGTGCAGTCTTGTATCTTAGCTACGGTACTTGGACTAGCGAAATGTTGAAGTTGATGAAATTTCAAAATCACAGTGATATCAATGTCATTTAGCTTACGTTGCTTCTCACGCTGTTAACATAAATTTCATAAATCATGCCTATACTGTTAACAGAATTGCATTTTTTTACCATAAAAGCTTCCAATTCATCTTGATTATATTTCAAGTTGTTCTCAATCGCTTTCATCTTTTTAACGTCATTTTCAATCTCCTTCCGAAGAATCTCAATTGACTTCTGCTCCTCCTTAACTTGTAACTCATACTCGTAACGTCTTTCCCGCATTGAAAACGCCATTGCATATAATTCCTTATCGCAACCAAGTGGACATATATTTTCGTCAAAATGAATAGGACCTATTTCGCGACTGTCAATGCTGCCTGCCTCGTCATCGTCAGTACTGGATTCCGTGGTGGATGATGAGGACGCAGAAGATTCTAATTTGCGAATGAAAATATATCTTAGACAAATTCAAAGATCAGTCAGCAACATGAAATTTCTATAGATCAAAACATAATCGCGCACCATCGTCAGCTTTCGGTGGTTTATATTTCTTCTTGAAGATTCTTCGTAAAAATTCATAAAATTTATTCTCATTAATCATACTCATGAACTCAGAAAATACATCTTTTATTTTCTCTTGGACTTTTGCAATCTCTCGAATTTTTTGTTCAATCTTAATATTCATGGCTTGCATCTAAAACATGATGTCAATAACGTAAGCTATGTTATTTGAATTTTAACTACGGATTAGGGTACATTGGCTCGCAAACCTTTTGCTTTGCAGTAGCTCTCTCCTTCAATTTTTCGTTGACCTTTTCTTCCAATGTATTTTCCATTGCTTCAAAGTCTTTAAGAATAATCAGTTCTTGATGTAACGTTAACATATAAAGATCCATATACACACTTTCCGCAACAATTTCAAGTCTTTCATGCTCAAGCTCATCCAATTGATTGTCCAGTGCTTCGTAACTCTCATTAATATGTCTTAATATAGAATCTTGTTCATAAATCTTACGCATAGCACGAGCTCGTTTCATTTCTCGTTCACAGGGGGTTTCAATGTGATCACTCATATTCAGATTTTGAAGAACATCCTCAGATATCGCAGTTGTGACTTTATATTTTGTTTCAGGAACCACTGATGTCACTGTAGACTGCATGTCGTCATCTTCGATGTATATCAATTTCTCATCAAATAATAATACTTCATACTCCTCATCGTTAGGACTAATTACGATCTCAGCGATTAATGATTTTTTCTTTCGTTTTGCTTCCTTCACGCGTTCTGCCATTGACGTGTATTTTTCAAGCTGAAGAGTAGCAACAGTGAGTTATTGCGATACTCCTTAAAATAGTATCTACTGTATGATTCACCTCTAAATTTTTTTCAGGAAATTCAATGCTTTGATCAATTACTGGAATTACTGGCAGAGGTTTTATTCGTTCCTCAGGTATCTCAGACTGAATTGCTTTTAGTTTCATTACCAATTCGACTACTTCATTAAACAGTGCCTCCTTTTTGCTTCTTACTTCACGTAACTTGGAGTTGAAGTCTTCTCGCATGTGATGTGCCTGATTGGTTAATTAAAACATAAAAGGGAATGATCAGAGAACATCAGGATTCTTATTCATACCCTTTTTCGAGAGTCCAGAAATTGCTTGTACTTTGTCAAAGTATTTTCACGTTCTCCTTTAGGCGGATTAAAGTCTGGAGAAATCTTTAATTTATAATTGCCAATTGTTTTTTTCGCTTCTTCAATTGCCAGTACATCATCCGGATGATTTACGCTCGGATCTGGTTTACTGGCGTCCATAACTTTCCACTGGAAAAATATTATGTCATATTCTTTGGTTAGTGGCAATGAAAATGATTTTCAGACTCTACCTCGTTGTAACGCTCTTCCATTCTTGCCTTTCTAGATCTATATTTTCTTAGCATATGATTAACTTTTACTCCCAATCGATACTGAATTGTTGATGGACTTAGACCTTTGAGAAAACTCTCAATTCCTTGTACTTTTTGCTTCTCTTCATCTTCTTCTTCTTCCTGAAGGGACTTCTCTTCTACCATTCTACAAACATTTATTGGCTCAGACATAACGCAGTAACATTAATTAGAATGAGGATAATTATAACTCTAAGGCATGCAAGCATTCACAATTTTTTCTCAAAACCATACTCTTTTGCTATTTGGTCATTTCGATTTTGACATTCCTTTGCATTTACGTTACGCTGCAATTCCGCTTCTTATGGGTGAAAATAGCCGTATTAAAAGTTAGACAATTAGCAAAATATTAAATTATTTATGCGATTGTCAGTTTGCATATGTCAAAATATCGATTCGTGCTTAAAATCGAAAGTTACCTGCCTGCTTTTTCTCTATCGTCAATACGTCTTGTAACTTCATCAAGAGTCGCTGTAAATTCATCTCCTAGTTTTCGCTCTCTGAGTGAGTTCACCATTGTGTCAGGTTTTCTAATATAAAAGGAAATTATAATTTTGCTAAAACAATGTAACATTAATATTATGTGTACAAAGTCTTACAGTATTCTGCGCACTGCAAACGGTAAGCACGTGATAGGCTCAATAAAGTGATCCATTAATTTCTTTAGTCCCAGCTTACTCTTCTCTACTTTGAAAGCTAACTTCTTGTGTACTAAATTCATTTCCGCTTTGAGTTGTTGGTTCAAATCTTCCGTAATTCTCGGATCCAACTCAAATTCCTCTTGCGGTATTTGTTGAGACTTGACCAGATAGCGATTACTTAACAGGAAAGTATCCATCAATATTATTTATCGTGCACTCTTAGGTGGCTATATTACCCTTCCATAATTCTGCCGTATTCTTCAGCCAATTCGCGTAATACGGCAAGAGTACGATCTTTTCTACGCTTAGCAACAGTCATAATCCTATTGTATTCTGCTTTCACAATGACTTCCTCCAAAGTTGGATAATCGGCTTCCTCAATATCCTCGACGTTAACTTCGGGCTATTCGTTAAACATTAATCGTATAATAAAATTCCGAATAAGGAGAACCATTTGCTATCATGGGTTATTTTGCTCTACCAGTAATAATGGTTCCTTCGGTCTTGGTATGTGAAATGTTAAATGTGGAGTATCATCGTTTATTAGAAATGAAAACAAATTCCCATCATGTCCGCACGTTAAAAGCATTTTCTGATCATAGCTGAGTAACATCTTAGGAATATATCCATTGTAGTTATCATGCATAGAAAGTATCCAATAATCAGAAAAGTCTGTGTGATCCTCTGGGTTTACACGGCATATCCGTATCTCACCGTGTTCCATACCCAAAAATAAGTATTTCCTGTTTTTACTACGAATGGAGAAAATTTAAATTTCGATACCAAATTGTTATAATTAAACTGTACATATACTATATTTGACATACTAGAAGAGACAGCTATTTATTTCTGTATCATCAGCAGCATACACCATGGTGCTCTTCGTGGGTTTCTTGTTCATGTAATTACCAGGTAATGGGTCTGGATATTCATAAATATAGCCAGCATCAAATCCACTCATAGATAGCCAGATTGTTCCACTGGGTGTATAATTCGCCATTAAAACACGATTTGGTATTTCTGGTATATAAATATCTGGAAGTACAGGCTCCTCCTCAGAGTCCACTGTAAATTACAATGAGTTAACATGATCACTTTGGAACTTTTGAATTTCATTGCATTCTCTAATGTTAATTACTGAGAAAAGCTTCCTCATCGATGTCAATTCCAGGATTGTCAACACGTAATTGTTCTAGTGCTTGTATTTTCTTTGCCAACTTCTCTTCCTTTTTCTTTTGAATATCAGCCTGGATCAATGCTCTCCTTATAGCTGATTTAACAGATTGGAACTTAAATATTCTGAGTTCACAACGAACAAGTTCGTAGGACATTTTTGTATAATTTTGTGGAACGTCTGGTAAAGTTACTTCTACGCAGTCTCCTCTTAAACATCCAACCAGAATTGTCATATCCTGTGTAAGTGAATAATTAATTTGTCTTGTAATAGATTAAATGAGTTATACACTTACATGATTTGGCTTCCATGTCATACAAGTAACTGGAGAAGGCACTTTAACGAATCCAATAGGTACAAGAATGGGATATGTTTCAGTGGTATTAACGGAAAATACAAATATCGTGTCATCTTCACTTCCAGTTACAAGCAAACTGTAATACAAATTATTATAAAATAATCAACAATATTTCAAGTAAGGATATTCTACTGACCTGTGAGTATTGTTCAAAGACATTGACATAATAGGCATTTTGTGGGGTCTAACAACTTGTATTAATCTAACGTAATCGCCTTTTATATTCTTCGTTCTATTGGCTTGTAAAATAGACACTGTAATCATACGAATAATTCCACTGCTAAAGGCGCAGACAAGTGTGCATCCTGTAGCTTCCACCTGGAAGATGGAAGTTATGACGTTTGTATCGTTAAATCTGATAACATGAAGTTTTCTTACCCCGCATGGAAACCAGATGACTTTGCTACCGATGTCATAAAATTTGTGAACTAAAATTAAGGTCTTATCAAAGTAATTATAAACGTGAAGATGTGCGTCCCTGCCAATGGTCGCTACAAAGGGTCCCCAAGTTGCAACATCCATATCAGTTATAGGACCCGCATGGCAAGTGAAAATCTTTCTGGGTCTTTCAGGCGTTTCAAAAGTACTTAGATCGATTAGCCATAGTCCACCATTACCATCCTAAATTAAAATAATGAGAGTTAATAATTGTTAATCGGGTTTAGGGTCCCCAATAAGCTTAGGACAATAGATACATACTTGAGCATACCACAAATTTTCTTCAGGATCCTCAATGTTTCGTTTTTGAATACACATTAACATGGAACTTTGTTCAGTGTCATCGTCATCTTCATCTCCTTCAGTAATATGAAACTCATAAATCGGTTCTATTTCGAGAAAATGATCCCCTTCTGGCGGATCGGCTTGATCGATTGTTTCGTAAAACCAAATTCGTATCCATCCGTCCATTCCTGTGAAATTGCAATGTATATAAGTTTACTTTAGTATTAGATTATGGATATATATAAATATATAGATTATAGATATATATAAATTGTACTATTTGCAGTTATTTTCTTACCTACGGATGTCAATTCGCCATTACTGTACTCGAATTGGGTAATTTGTTTATCGTGACATGTTTTTTTGTTCTTTTTACATACTTCTAGCTTAATCAGTCCTTCGTCCCATAATAAAATATTACCCCATTCGCATCCAGATACGACCTGAGAGTTTTACAGAGCGTTAAAATTCTGTGTAATTACATCTCATGGTGGTCTGTTAATTTTATATATTATTTTATTGATACCTTCTCGTCTGGCATTGGATAAACTCCGCTTATATCGGATATTTCCGTCTTTCCAAATCGACCCAGTTCACCCTTTAGCTTGAGTCCAGTAAAAGTTTCAGCCATTTTCCAAAATTTAATATGTCCTGAGCCACTGGATGTTAAATGTCCCTCAACCGTGGGAGAGAACATAACGTTAAAAACATCTTGACCAGAAGATTTACATCTGAGCATAATTTTGGATTTTTGCCAATCCCACACTGTGATTAGATAATCAGGATCTCCTCCTTGGGAAACCATCAATAAGCCGTCTGGACTGTAAATGATTATCAGCTTAGTATTTCAATGCTACTCCATAAAAAAAAAGGACAATATAATTGTATCAATTTTCATTACCTGTATGCTAAATGAGAATATGATCTTGTAGTACCTTCATACAATATTGTAACAATTTCCATATTTGGCCATTCATAAATTATGATAGGTGGATTAATCCCATTCTCCCCGACAGCGATGTGATTGAAAGTTGGATTTTTCTGGTACAAAACAAAGATTGCGTAAGAATTAAAGCAGTTGAAATTTTACTTCATAATAACTTACTGTAATATGTCCAATTCCACCTCCTGTGGATCCACGTCTAAACCATAGTTTATTCTGGGAGAAATTAAAAAAATTAATTAAGTTCCCTGATACAAATATAATTGTATTCGGATCTGCCACGCACAGATTAAAATTTTTTTGACAATCGTATGCGTAGGAATGACTAATTTTTAATAAGGATCAGTGCACAAGTAGACATTAGTATCGTAATTTGAGAAAGGATACTGAAATTCTAAAATGTTCATTGGTACTGTTCCATTCTCTGTTCGTTGAGGGCCGGAAATATAATCCTGGCTGTTGTAATGAATAGGAGGAATATCTTGCTCGTCCTCGTGAGGTTCTGCTTCATCTTGA
Source organism: Trachelus tabidus (assembly GCA_030142655.1). Classification (NCBI taxonomy): domain Eukaryota; kingdom Metazoa; phylum Arthropoda; class Insecta; order Hymenoptera; family Cephidae; genus Trachelus; species Trachelus tabidus. The sequence continues at coordinate 97,390 of JARQTI010000433.1, read as the reverse complement.
AATTCAGTACCTGAAGTGAATCACTTTTATTGTATAAATAACCGAAATGTCTTAATGTGAAGTCGAGCTTTTTTATGATATAAATTTACCTGTTTCAGTTTTAAATATTTCACTTCGCGTCGCAATGTCACTAGTTTCAGATACCCGTGTATTTGACTCTGGATCTTCTGGAAGATTTTCTGCGTTTTCTATATCTTCATCGGTATCGTCCATTGTATAGTTAATATTTATGTGCTTTTAATATAAATTGAAATCATCTGGCATAAGAAATGCACAAATATGGAAACTGTTTACAAAGGCGTTGCCATAGAAAATCAATTGATGTACGAGGAAATCCTTTAATTTAGGGATGTGTAATTGAATAAGATTTAAAATCGCGTTTTTCTAAATATCATTTGTCAAAGCGCTTTTGCATTTAGCTTGAAAATTTCGTTCTACGGCCCTAATGAAATTTTTCATAATTAGGACAGGCTCTTGATAACGTCTGACGAAGCTTTTCAGCTTACAAAATGTGTAATGAAATATACTTTGTTTAGAAGGTTTTTAGAAATATTATTGTCTACCGTTAATATCAACAACGATGGTTAATAATAAAAAAACATATTTCATTAGGAGAAAAATAAAATTGATTTATCTATATTCGTTAACACTTCTTCTAATTATATACAGTTCTTATTATAGAATTATTTACTACTCATTTTTGGCGTATAATATATCACTTGGCTATTCTGACATAGTATTGTTCACAGCTAATTTGCGTATTTTTTCCTTAACTACATTAAATTTACTGGAACAGACTTGGTTTAAAGTTGCAGCTACTTCATCCTCAGTTATGTTCCGATAAGCCTGTTCAGCTGAAGCAGAACAATAAATCCTTTACACGATGGCCATTACACAAATAACTAAACAGCATCGATATAGCTACTAACATCTTATCGATAAATGTCCAAATAGTTCACATACTGCTGGAACAAAGGATCTGGTATCCTTGATACCAATACTGCTGTTTCTTGCCCAAATGTACACTCTTAAATCATTATACTCCTTATCTTTGCTTTCCATTTTTGCTCTTGTGATATAGACATTATGAGCGATTTCGCTTTCCTGTAAATAATCAACAATCCTATACGCCCAATCAACTAATTTATAAATATTATATCCTGGAAAAAAGGATAGTTTCAAACAAAATCCTTTAGATGGAAAATCCGTCAAGCAAAATATTGGTCCTGCTAATTGTTGAAGGCCCTGAAACAAGAATGTAATTATTAGAATGAAATATTTTTTTGATTTAAGAAAAATTAGAGAGATAATTTATATTATTCTTCTTACGATATACTCCAGAAGCATCTGATGTTTCAAATAATACAAATGCCAATGCAAATGATTAACCGATGCATGTGCGCATAAACTGTTAAAAACTGCGCGTAGATATCTGAAATGATAAAGTCAAAAATTAATGTCTCTCGATAAAGAGTGTATGTTGTCAAAAGATATCATGAAGAGTTTATCATATTTACGGCGAATTGCTCAGAAGCATTAGCTCAATGATTTTGTTCAGGCTATACTTCGTTATTCTCTGTGGTAAGCATTTAAATCTCTCTGGTACAAACAAGCAGTGGCCCCATTCGATTGGACTGACATTCACTATAATCGCATCATTACCATCTTCACTTCCGATATAAAAATATATTTCCTTGTCAGATATTTTAGTAAAATTGAAACGGCCCGGGTCAAATGATTGCTTCATGGATGAAATATCTTCTGGCTGTCGTCTGTTCAAAGCTCTGTCTGTGTTCAGCTACATATTTATAAATTAGTTAAAATATAACTAACATGATATTAAAAAATAATAATTAAATTACCTGAGCCAGGAATCGATATTGTCCTTCTAATATTTTCCATTCTTTGATATTTAATTTATAACGAAGAATACCGTTCTCTTCAGCTTGCTCCCATTTTTCTTTTAACAGAGAATCAAATCTCGAAACGTCTCTATTGCTGTCGTCAATTATATAATGAAAATCGTTTGAATCGTATTGAAATATTGGAATATTTGCCATTCTTGTTTGTCCTTATTACTTATCCAATTTGATCTACGATAATGCCACGTTTACTTACATTTTTTAACGTAATAAACAAACCTAACCTATACTTACCTTTTCCTGTCAAACTGCTTCTGTTCATAGGTCTAGGACGCATGCTGTGGCCATATACATAATGTATTTATTAAAAGTAATTTCAAAAATATTTAAAGAATTATACATGAATTAAATGCGATATTATAATGTTTGTAAAAAACTTTATTATAAAATAAGATTGTGTTTGTATTAATATAAATTTGTCTCCGTATACACACGCCATATGTGAGCTATCAGTGACATACATTGTACCTTTACAACAATCGACCAAATGCTGTCTTCAAACTATTTACAATCGCCGAAGTACTATTACCTAACAAAATTGCTATTACCTCTCTTTAAACAGCCGTTCGCAAGTGCTTCAAGCAATTGACAAAAAGTAATATAAATTTTACAGTACCACTGCATTAAAGAAAAAAAACCTTTATCTCAAGTAAATAATGCCTCGAGCAATACATTCGCGATTCAAATACATAATGTCAAGAGTAAATTAACACTGAGTTTGGAGCAGCAAGCCCATCGTTAATCTTGAACGATCAGGCCCGATTATATGCTTTATCAAAAGTAGCAATGTTACATCTTTAAAAAAAAAAGATTTAAAATAGTAGTTTCACTGCAACTATGAACGGTCCTCATAGGCATAGTATCACATATTCGCACGAGCTGTGTTACATGTTCGGATAAATTGTGTAATATGGATTCTTAAACTGTTTGGCATTGACTGTATAAACATTTGGATCATCGACGGTAAACGGTTGAATGATAGTAGGCATTGGTTTTTGATTATGTACGTTTGCGATCATGAATTGAGGAGTTGGCGGTACCTGTCCTACTGGAGTCTCCTCAACTAACTTTCTTTGGGAATAAATTAACATCTGGGGTACAGGAGCGCCATTTGGATGAGTAGTATTGTCCACGGAAACCGTATAGGCTGGCACGACACCAGATACTTGCTGGGCTTTACATTTCTTAGTATGCGCATAAAGAGATCCAGCATTGTTGTATCTCTTGGTGCAAATTTTACATGCGTAAGGCCTTTGACCTGTATGTGTATAAGTATGCTCGTTTAGGGATGTTAATCGCCTGAACGATTTCATGCATATCTGGCAATGGTACTTGGCTTCGCCAGTGTGCATCGTTATATGTCTGGCTAACGTGTTAGCGCGCGCGAATGCTCTACTACAATACTGACATATATAAGGCTTTTCCCCGCTGTGGGTTCGCAAATGCAATTGCAAATATGTGCTTTTAGTGAAAGCTCTACTGCATACGTTGCACACGTACGGCTTGACACCTGTATGAGTACGCATATGAGCGACCAACGAACCACTCTGGGCGAAACACTTACTGCAAACTTCGCACAGGAAACGTTTCTGAGTGTCTTTCACTCGCTTATGTCGCTCCATGTGGTTGGCTAATGATTGAGGCTGAGCAAATGCTTTTGGACACAAAGCACACTGATGCGGTCTATTGTTTTTTTCCTGTGAACCGAATTAAATGTTCTGATTGTTAATGATTATCGGAATGGGCAGTAACAAGCATCTTGACGATGTGCATTTATTTCTTGTGTCAAGCTGTAGGATCGATAGGAAATTTACCTTCTTACGATTCTCTGAACCATCAGTAGCTTTATTCTCGTTATCCGTATCGTCGTCATCATCGTCGTCCGACCTGCCAAATATTTCCTCCTTGTGTTTGGACTGCTCGTGTTCTTTTAATTTGTCTACCCTTGAGAATTCTTTACCACAAGTCGAACAATTAAACTTAAGACCGCTGTGGGTAGAAATATGTCTCTTAAGGTTTCTTTTGGTTGCAAATAATTTACCACACTGTGTACACTGCAAGCCTTCTAAGGGCATGTCGTCGTCATCAGATTCATTGGCCTTGGGACTTGATAACTCGTTACGACTTTCCAGTGATTCTTCCAGAGGACCCGTTTGCTCACTGATTCCATTGAGCATTTCAGGCTTATACTCGGGATGACTTCTTGCATGAGTGATAAAGGACTTTTGATAGGTGAATTGCTTTGCACAAACTTTACATGTAAATTTATAATTTTTCTTTTCTGACTTTTGAATGTCCATTGCCACGTTACCATGCTTTTCAAGTTTTTCTAAACTCTTTTCCGAATCTGATATTTTACTCGAAATATCATCGGCTGATGATTTATCTTCAGTTTTAGAGGAATCGTGGCTGTTACCTATGTGACTTTTTAGTTTTGCTACATTGGAGAATTGTTTATCGCACATGTAACACACGTATCGTAACTTGGTTTTATGTTTGTGTACAGTCAAGTGTCTCTGTAATGCTAATCTTGAAGCAAACGTTTTTATACAATGTGGACACTTTTGCCGCTGCGTTCTATTTATTAAAGGCTTCTCTTCTTCATCACTGTCATCTGCATCAATTTTCCCGTCACGATCTTCTGTTATATCTTGACTTGTAATGTACGATGATCGTTTTCTATTTTTCTTTTCTACTAATGCTCTATTAATTTCTGCTTTTACTGTTGAGTCTTCAAAACTAACATCGCAACCTGAATTATCATCAGCGTCAGACAGTTCACTTTCTTCAGGTAATGATAATTCTTGCTTAATTTGCTCAGTTTCTGTTCCTGATTCATCATTCTGTATTACTTTTTCAGTTAAAATATCTGAATCTTCTGCAATATCACGTTTTTCATAATCAATTTCCTTATCATCGATATGAGTACAAGCTACATTTTCATAATTAGTTACTTCAACAGTGTCACTTTGAGACTCCTCCTGATTACATCCATCAGTCATTTCAAAGATGATAGTATCACGGTCATTAGTAAAGTTTTGTACAGTAAGATGTTCAATAGCTTGGACGGAGGATCTTGTATCAGATTCCGATATGCTAATAATGTTGGAAATGTGAATATTTTCAACGTCAAGGGTGTCTGCTTCTATTTCTTCATGTGGTAGTTCATCAGCTATAGCTTCCGTAATAACAGCGTTAACCGACTTTGTGAAGGATGTGCTCATAGTATCTACATCTACAGTCTCTTTGCAGGTTAAAAATTTTCGTAGCTTTGCGTCCGATTTTTCTACTTGGCATTTAAAGTCGTATGATACGTCTAAAAGACGGTGGCAAGGATAACATATTGTGCTTGGAAGGCCATCACCCTGCTCCACCTATAACACAGAAAATTTAATTACTAAAAAATGAACAGTATATTCATCGATATTCTCCATAATAAAATCAAAATATCTATAACCATGACATAGTGACATCTAAATTATTAGATATATTTAAGCAAATGAAGACACTCTCATTCGTTTCATAAATGTTTAATAAATGCAGAATAGACATCACGAAAAGTACGTTGTAGACTATAATACAAGTTTCAAAATCGTTAGTGATCCACAGAGAACGCATCACACAAAAGCTAACCTGAACAGCAGCAAACGCCATTATTTTTTGAGGTATGTCCTCCTTGTTTTCGAATAATTCCAAAAGCTCTGAACATTTTTTTAGGCATATACGACAGTCTTCGCCAGAACTTTGAACTGTCCGTCCAAGACTTTCAGATGTTTCACCACTGTTTTCCACTTCCATTTCTTTCACAAGAAACACGGTCGCGGCTTTGAGCCCCTTTTTGCTGCGCCATTTGCTACCCGAAACATGATCGACTTTCGCATCTCGCACTTCGCTTTCGATAGGTAATCCTCGATTTATCGATGGAATGTGTTGAACACATCATGAAAAGGGGTATAGCCAAAAGGAGTAATATTTTGGTATTTAAAATTTTTTTCACTGTTTATTTAATGAGAATAAGTAAAATTTTAGCAGGTGCCAACAAGGTATTAATGAAATAAATAGTAATCACAGTTGGAACCATGAAAAAAATGATATTTATCACTAAGAAACGATTGCACTGTGGCATTATTACGTTTTCATTTTACATAGGATTAGCTGTGTTTCGGCAAACAGTCTCGATTATTATGTCCATATTGTGAAGATTTTTTCGAGCATGGGCAGCAATTTTACCTTCTGGCAGAATTTCTGGTTCATACTTCAATAATTCGTATGCTTCTGATAATGCCTTTTTGGATTCCTTAGTAAAATAACAATTTATTAAGTCAAGTCCTTTTGAGCATTTTTCTACCTATGTATACGTACTATCAGTATCCCTGCAAGCTCGTTTCTGCTTTGTCTTCTACCAAACTCAGCGATAGCTGCATGCATTTCAAATAGAACAAATCCTCTGACTCTGTTTTCGGCTATAATTATATCAATTTTCTAGGTATTATATATATAGACAATTTATACTAATTAATTTGCATGTACATTTACTTACCAGGAACAAGTGTTTTAAGTAGGTCATTAAGTTTTTTACACAGTATAATTTTTTCATTAAGTATCTCATCACTGACCATTGGCAGACCACCGTCTTGTTGACCAATTATTTGTGCTAGAGCTAATTTCACATCTGTGAGATAAAAATGATTTTCATGAAGGACGTTAGAGTAATGTTGAATGAATGTTCTGCACGCTTCAACATCATCTTTCTTCATCTCTGACAGATCTATTCCAATTCTTTCCATCATTCCATCTATCGATTCCCATGTTACAGAATTAGTGCATTTATTACACAGATAATTTGGTAGTGAATTGTCATTTGAGATAAAAGTTGGAGGAAGCATATAGCCTTTGCAATCACTATGAAATCATTGATAAACATATATAAGCATATAAAAATTAATAACTTGTAAAAATAAATGCCAATGTTTGTACCCTTTGGTGCATTTCACAGCATTAAACATTGTTCCCATTTCTGTAGGATCTTTACATCGTTCACATGCACACTTAAAGTATTTTGTTTGCATTAAATGATGTCTTCTATTAGTTACACCCCATAGAGGATCCGTATAACATATCGTAATGTGATCGCCTGCAAATACATTATATTAAAAATATTAAATCACACAAGCTTTTGCTTGTAATTTTTAGTGTACCCTTAGCTATAGGTATAGCAGCACGAATCACAATGCCACCCTTGTTTGTGAAACTTTTTCTACAATTAGCTCTACAGTTATGCTCTAACATTGAAGCAAGGTTGTATACTGCCACATGAGGTACTTCCGTAGTTGGCACTTCATGACCATTAATCTGAAATGTAACTTCAGTCATTTAAAATACAATCCAAATTTAATGCTTAATTTGTTTGAATAAACCTGTAGGATTCCACCAATTCGAGTCACTTCATCTTCAGTAACATGATCTATTTTAAAGAATCTTCTAACAAACTGTGCAGTATCACGTGGTTCATCAAACATATTTGCCTTGGCTTTTGCCAAAGAATGATCCTCAAGGTTTATAAATTTCATATAGGTCTCTGGATCATTTTCTCGAAGCCATAAAGCTCTAATTATAGGCACACAGCGATAAGTTGGATGAGGATAGTCAAAATCAGTAATTGATACCTATGGAATACAAAGCAGTTTGGAGTAGTTAAATGAATACCAGAATTTATTTATATGCTTCATTATTAGTTCACTTACCTTTTCTTTTTTATATTTACAAGTAAATTCGCATTCCGCACCATGATTTTTACAATCCTTACACAGTGGCCAACCACACTTAGTACAAGGAACCGCTGTCTCTGCATTGAGAGGACAATAACAACCAAGACAGCCTGGAGATATACTCTGTAAAGGACCTGTTACTAGAGGTTGATCCTCTCTCAGAATGACTTCGTCTACTTCAACTTTCCTGAGTGCTATGTAGTGACGACCTATTTCAGGATTCTCTGCAACCTTCAAAAAAATAATCCTTACATAAACTTATTATTTTTTTCAAAACTTCAAAACCACTTACCCTGAATGGTCTGCATGTTTTAGAGTGGCTCTTCCAATGCTGTTTTTGATGTTCGCGATTACAGTAGAAGACGCTTTTGCAAGCGCTGCACTTTTGCACAGCAGCAGCATTACACACTGCACAATTTTCAGTCGTCTCATTCATTTTAACTTCAAGAAAATGAATGCTTTTAAGTCGGACTTTCAAGTCGAGTGTAAAAGAAGGCCGATACTATCTGTACGTGAAACCTCACGCTGCACTATTAATAGGTGAACTGAAACGGTCGGTTGGCTGACCCTAATAAAAATATTTCTACGAGTGAATTATCTAACGACGCTATTGCGGTTTGTCTAACAGTTCTTAAATAGTCTGAAAATCATAAACCATAAGTAATAAAAGAGATATCAAAGAAGACATTTGAAGTATTTCAGATTTCTTTATATAAGAGTTCTGAGAGTCTTCTTCCTCCTCTTCACCTCCTCAGCAATTTTCTTTGGTTCACAATACTCTGTAAGTTTATTCACAAGTTCAGAAACAGTTGGTGTGAAAAGACACCAATCTGGATAAAGCTCAGGGTAAACCAGAGCACGAGGACATAGAGGGAAACATCCCAAGTAGATTGCTTCCAGTCTAAGGAAATTTTATTTGCTATCATTTATCTCTTAAATTTAATAATGTTATTTACTTACATGGCAACGCCAAAAAACTCGTGTTTTGACGTAAATTCGACAATACCACAACTTTTAAGAAATTCATAATACTCCTTTTTCGAATTTATATTTCCAAAATGTACAATATGATCAGCCAATTCTTCCTTAGCAATTAGAAAGTCTTTTTCATACTATGTGCATGATCGAATTCGATCTTATGGAAGACTTAATTGTTATCAGTCCCAGTTTTTTAAAATCAATTGGAAAATATACAACTTTGCACTTTAGTGCCATTTTGTCTCTTAGGTTCTTCACTCAGAAATCCGGTTGCTCCTTTAAAATTGATTGTATCATATATTATCCAAGAAAGAATCCGCATTGTCCTTTGAATTGAACAGAGAACATCAACAACTATACTGAAACATTTTATTCGCAATGTAATATTCGATAATATCTAAACGAGTATCATTATCTTCAGTTAAATTCATTAATAAACTGGTCGCTTTCGTAGGAAATTGGTAATTATCAGATTGGTATCGATAGAAATGGAATGCATCGAAACTCACCCGGATAGTATTTGATTGTAGCCATATTGAAAATCCCGCTCCTTCTCGCTCTGTCTTGGATATACTAGTTGATTTTCATAAAAATAAATAACTTTTCTGACACTGCGGAGGTCCTCACGTAAAGCTACCAACTCAGCTAAATTTAAAATAACCGATGAGAATAGAGTCCTGAAAGAGAGCGTAATAATTATTCCGAAAACATAATGCAGTGAATGAACTTCCAAATTTTCATATTACACGCCGTTGCGCTAATAGTCCTGTACTCAATGGCGATATACTTTTGATTTCCTCGTCCATTTTCGTATATTTATACATTTGTGGCTCACCTATACCGGTGATCTGTTGAAATAATTTCTGAAAAATTAGAATTTCTGAAAAAACTATACCAATTACAGTCCTTGCAAGAGAACGAGTAAATTAATTAAATTATATCGATAAAGCACCGCTAGAAGAATCATTTTTGCGTACTTGAGCAAAAATTTGAGAAGTAAAATTTGTATGTTTTCAGACCTTCGTGTGAGTCCGTACTTAAAGTAGTTTCTTTAACATTGCTTCAATATAATGAATTGTAATGAAACTCAATGGAATTAGAAACAATGGAGATAACATAAAAATTGTATTGGCTACCTTCGCTTAGCGTGTCAAGGAGCTGTTTGTGCGAGCCCCCATAAAAAAGACTCAATAAACAGTATTGTTTTGTCTGCCATTGATTAGACAAAGGACCTACATATACACTGTTCTAGTATATATCCACGATATTCTGAAACCATTTTGAGTTCGATTATATACCAGCAGTACATATTTTCTTTGGTCCTTCGTTCCTTTCCTTGTGGCTGCCTCCTCTATTTTCTTTGGTACTGAACAGTATCCTGATGAAAAAGGAGGCAACCATCGACTACGTGACTTTAACAGCCCGTATACCTTTGATTTGTATTATCGGACTTGCGCCCTGGATACTAGTTTCGTGAGGGAGTCATGAAGATGTCTGGGAAATACATAATGAAAGCAGGGGATTGTCGTAAATTTGCTAAGGTAGCAAACTCCTGTATATAAGAGAAGATACGATATTGCACAGTGCACGCAGGGTACCCATAACGCTGCACAGTCATAACGGTTCGTCTACAGTGTCCAGGAACGTTTATGCTGCCATCTTATGTCAGACGTGAGGCAACGTCGATAACAACGATCCAGGTTGTGATCGACACAGTAAATTTGTAGGAATACATTTGCGCTCGGCCAAACAGAAAATCCAAAGCGAAATATAAGTAATCCTGATTGATTCTAAACTACTACTATTAATGGATACTTTTAAATAATGTGAGTGAGATAGATACGTGAGCCATAAGAGAATTTACAACCGATCTCTCGTCGAGTTTCTCGCGAATAACTTTTCGCCGTCGGGACGTAGGACAGATGAGGGTTTACGGTGTCGCAAAAGATTAGAGTCGTTGAATGAGCAGAAGGGGTGCAATATCATGCCAACGTCGCGACGGGGAATAAAAATAATCTAAATAGAATCTGCGTCTGCGAGCCAAGCTGTGACACAGGTATATTCCGTAGCGAAAAGATTAAACTCGCGGTTATGTCGCCACGTAGAGGCAGGAAAGATCCATTTATCGCCCACCGGATATTCCATTACTCAACCCAAGAGCACAAGGATCGCCATCACGCCACATAGGTAGGTCCACCCCACAATATTTGGACCCTCGATAGAGACAATCATTCTCCGATATACTTTTCACTCGAAATCAAGCACTGGAGTCCTGCTCGTCTTTTAGCTGCCTCGCGCAATCAGTCAAGTTAGATAATCCTTTTCCTGCCTCGCTTTGGCTTACCGCTAGCTATAAATTTCAGTCGGTTGCAGAACTATTTCGTTTTAGCACGTCTATATGTACTCGCTTCGTACCACTTTACCGTCTCACCCGGAATGCATTGTAACAACTTGTACATACAGAAGAGTTGAAAGGGAGGCGAGAAGTACAAGGAGGATAGTTGCCGACGGAGAAGGAGGAAGAGAATATCGTTCTATCCAATATCGACGTAACGTAGTTGTTTATACATGCTCAGGACGACATAAAATGGCACTCCGTTGCATAGGTATAAGATACAATATCCAAGGCTTTGGTGTATAAATATTATCATTCGAAAAATGCAGAGAAACTTTCGCGAATATAACTGCGAAAATGATTTTCCGTCATCCAGCATTATATGGCTGGATCCCTGGATTCCCCATTTCTATCTAAGAACTCGAATAGCGGGTGCCGCGAGGTCTGATACTTCGTCGCTGAAGAGTTGGATATAAATTGGTTGTACAGAGAGGTTGGACGAGATTCCATTAGCCGCGAGGTTGGGATCTGCATTACCTTCTGTGTATCTTGAATATCGCATCGCTCAAAAACCTCTCTAGATACGTCACGTCAATTGCATCGCGGCGCCTCCCGCGGAAATAGGGACTCGTGTAATTTCAACAAATGGCGTCTCGACTTCACTTGACTATGCTGACGCGACTCTGCGTCGGGACTGGGGTATTCATGCTTCCCCAATTCAATGATGTAGCTAGCATACACCAGAGACTGTATTCTTGGGGCGGCCATAGCCCAGTGGTTAGGGTAACGGATTCACGACCGAAAGGTTCGGGGTTCTTCGCGCCCAGCTCCCAGTGGCATTCACCAATGGGTTTTCATATGAAAACTTAAGTGAGTATAAACTTTGTAGGTCCCCTCAAGCTGAGTTGAATAAGGCCCGTCTCGCAAGGTACATCGCCATCTAGTGTCGAACTTCCAATCTTGATTATTAGGACCAGTTACTGGCACATGTCCCCCATTGGGGATACAGTAATAAGGAAAGGAAGGAATGAAGCTTCTCCCTGGTCGCTATTGACGGTTATTATGTAGTACGATGGACAGTGGCATATATGCATACATATAGTATACAAATGTTTAATACAGCATCAGGTATATGGTACCTATCTGTATACACGTCTGTAATGAGTTTCACGTACCCATACGTATTCTCAGTGTCATAAAACTTAATGGCAGAAGTTTAGAACGGGTCTTAAGGGGCACCGTACGAGCTTCAGTTCACCAGTTTGGTACACGTGATCGTTACGTACCTTACTTACGAAGGGAACTATACCCGAGATACAAACCTGTACGGACGTCGTTGATATATCTTGATACATTCCTATAGCGTAAAGGTCGCGTTATAACGAAATATAAGCGATAGCCGGCCAGATAACGTCGTTCTATTAACGTTATCAGCCGTTGTTACGGGAAATTAATTCCTAAGCTTTCTTACGTACACCTTGGCCGCAGCGCTCGCTCCTCCGCTTATATAGTTTAAGTGCCGTAATCTGCTCTTAGCAGATTAAGGAACAGCGTATATACTTTTTAACGATAACCTTCGTGCCTGATTTCTTTGACTCATCCCCTATTCAGTCGAATGGGCTGAGAGAGGGAGATGGGAGCTCGTGAAATTTCAAAGTGGAACAAACGTAAACCTTATCCTGGGACAATTTTCCAAGTTCGTTGGCCAGAGTTTTACAGTCCTTGTAACAAAACTCTCTAGGACTAACAACCGTTAGTCCTCTATCCTTACTCTATGAGCTGCACTGTACGACCAGGAAAATTTGCATTCCTCTCCAAGCGAACGGTCACAAGAATTGTCAATGACGTTGGTATGTGTGCACGAACGATGAGTGCGAAGATTGTAAGGAGATTGTTTACCATGTCGACTTGTCTTTAATCTTTTCTTTCCTCTTGGTCCTGGATATATTCATCCTTTATTTCCTATGTAGTTCACCCTTTCTGTTTCGCAGCCCTTACTTACCTTGGGAAGATCTAGCTCCGACGTTTCTGCGAGGATCTAAAAAATATGGGGTGTACATGCAGCTATATTCGTTGGGGCATACGTGCATGTGCACGACAATAAGAATAAGATCCAGGTTTACGTTCGTGTCCTGTCCAGAGGAACTTTTATAAGGTGGCGCAATCCCTTTTCAGAGCAATTTTCCCGCTTTTCCTTGACACCCGGGAGCGTAGCCGCGTACGAATGCACACACTTAGAAGCTGGAACGTGGTCTGCAGACGTTCGGCTGGGCTCCTGGTGGTGAGAGACAGAATGAGAATACCGAGAGACATGAAAGAAAGAGAGAGAACAGAGATATATCTCGAATACGAATAGTACCCGAATGAACGCCGCGTTGCCTCAGCTCCCAAACGGTTATCCCACTCTCTCCCATTAGCATAGAAACATTGCCGGGGAACTTTGCACGAGGCAAACTGTCGCACGCAATTTTCGCAAGCGACCATCCTTAGATCCCTCGAGTTTGTTTGGATGTTTTCGTCGGTAACGGCGAGTAGCCGTTCTACGTTACCGACGTTCTACCTAGCCACTACCTATTGCCGTCCGCTTGGTTATAGGTTATGTCTGACTATACGTGGCACCATTCACCGACGCGAACTCCCAGTTGCATTACTACGGACTCCTCGAAGTACAGGGATTTTCGCAAGGCTACTCTGAATTGCTTGATGAAATTTCTCGATATGAATGGCCTCCGGTATTCTTACTCTCTAGCATTCTCCACCCAGAGTGGCACCCAGGGAGTATACGATAGCGATGCACTATTCTCAAGGATTGAACACTTTTATTGGATATTGCACTTGGCCAATGCATTCTCATGGACGCGTATTTTCTGACGAATAATAGGATTAGCAAAATGGCATCTACGCTTAAAGGATCGGGCGACTGAAGCACTAGTCTCGTCCCTGGCAGTTAATCGCTTCGTAGATCAATCCTATGCCTCTGTGCACATCCCTCTTAATGATAACGATTAATCATATTTCTACGTTGAGAAAATCTGCATTTTAAATATTGATTCCCATTTGTTATTTGCTAACTACTCACTTCTATGCACGCATGCATGAACTTACTGTATTATTCCATGTGAATAACCATAACGTAAAGTGTATTATTTTTTTCCCATTGCTCGTTTTAAAGCGTTATCTCTCCCTGAAAAATGAGAGGCGGTATTAGCCATACTGTTTCTTCTCCTTTTATTATTGCTCTTCTTATATCCGTTCAACTATGCTTTTTTTCTGACGAAAAACGGAAAAACGAACTTAAATATTTGTCTGTTGCTCGCCTAATACAATTCATCGACAGGGATATGCCTCGCGCTATTTGTAAATATCGTTGTGCTTTCTGTATTCGGTTCAGTGGATATTTCAGATTCATAAAACGTAACTCCGCGGCACTGACAAGCTTCTCTTATTCGATATTAATATTGAAGTCGGACTGCACTTTCGGGACGGTGACTTGGCATTGGGAATTTTATATTCAAATTTAGTATCCGTCGGAAGTTGTTTCTCTAGGGAATCGCAACGACCGCCCTTCCGCAATGAAGGACCTTTTATACGTTTCCGGTCGAAATATAATTGTTTCCATGACATCCAGAGACTATGATTGGATGAATTTGATATGAAAATTATTTTTCTGCAATTTCATAAGATTTTCTAAATTATTTTTATAGTTGTATTATGTCTTTTACTACTGATCTTCTTCTGATATTTATAACCCTATTGTTTGTTCAGAAATTTTGTATTTTTATAATATACAAAACATGTCGTATGTTGTTTGCCATTTATTCATTCAAATACCTCAGACAACTATTCGAGTCGTAGGTACTTACTGCTTGCTACTAACAATTATTTTCTCTCTTCTTTTCTTTAGCAACACTTTTTTTTCTTTATTTAAGTATATTCGAGCTGTTCAAATGGAAAGGGTAGGATTTAAATATTTCCCATGAAATATTTTATTTCCGTATCAGTGACCATCTTGGGTATTGAACGTTATGCAGATGTTTGCGAAAGAAAATCCAAGTATCCGTATTAGGATATTTATCTGATATTCTTCAGGAAGGATCGGAAAGATCCGAATCCTGTTTATATTTTCTATACACAGATTTTTAGATTTTTATTTAAAAAATGAGTTCAAACAAAAATGTGAACGTCCAGAGAGGAACCCTTTCTAGTATATTGTCACAAATTTGCATGAATCACATTTTGCCTCTTACCTCTTTACTTACTTCTTGTTACCTTCGAATCGCTGTTCATGTTAGCTTTTCCCATTCTGCTTCTTGAATTTTTATACACTGCCCAACACATTATTGCCAACAGCTCTATACTTGATGACTTCCATCGACTAACCGACGAAATTTCGCTTTATATACCTGAAAGACATGCAGCTGCTCGCACCGGCTGCTTCGCACGGTGCGGCCACTTCTTACTTAATCCTCTATAACTTTTACAATTCTTCGAATTTCGCAATAAATACTGCAACAAAATGTTTTTCAACATTATACAATTTAAGATAATAAAAAAATCAATTTTTTGAAAATTCTTCTCTGGCGCAAGCCCTTAATCTGTAATCATAATACCTTCAGCGTTTCGTTCATAAATTTTACACCGCAGTTGGATAGACTCAAACAGAATCTAAAATAAGCTACTTCTCGCTGTGAAGATAAGTTTTAAAAACTTTCACGTTGTATAACATGTTTTCATTTAACCGCACATCTTATCTATAGACTTACTTATTGTTAGTGCTATTAGCAGTTTTCTATGATTTTATACTAGCGTCGATCATATAAAGCCTCTTCTATTTCCAAATGGTAATATTTGTGAGTGCAGATTACGTGAATGTGCACGATATATGAAATATATCTAAGCCCTTCTCTATATCGAAGTTTTCAAGCGTTAGATGGAACTCTATACAGAAAATCGTCGAACTTCATTGGTATATTCTATTCGCATGAAATTTAAAAATTCTCAGCATAAGTTGACGTTGGCGCAGGATTGATAACAATGTTTAAAAAAAAAGATTTCTCTCAGAAAGTCTCATAGCGCAATATAACACTGGCGACGTATCCATCATCAAGAAATGAGAAAGGACGATTAAATAATAAATATCACAATAAATACTATATACAATTTCCCTCCCCTTATATATGGTCATAGGAGACCCGTCGAACTTCATCAATTTCATTGACACGTCATTTCACTATCACACACTTTTACGAATTTCAATATCAGGTCGTCGTCATTTCTGTGTCACGTATAACAAGAATTAACGCAATCAAAACCAACGAATAAACTTTGATCGATAACTTCAGTCTCACAAGGATAGTCCGTTTCTAAGACCGGCGCTTGTTCAGTAAAAGACGTCGAGAAATTGCTAACGTCGTTTTCATCCACGAGTTTAGGAATCATAGGCGGCGTGACGTATCGATAATAAAGTTGATGGAAATTAAATACCTTAAAAAAATCATGTTTTTTAAGCTCCTCAAATCCGCCCGGCTGTTGACAACCCAGTCTCTTCGACGGATCGAGCTGTAGAAATTTCTCAATAACATCAACACTGTCCGCCGTCATCCACCATTTATAATTCAAAGACGACTTAGTCACGATTCTCCTGTAGATAGTTTCATCAATATCCACATCATCGTCCTCTTGGAACACATCGAAAGGGTTACAGCCCGCGAGCATCTCGTAAATCAGAACACCCAATGCCCACCAATCAACGGCGTGACTATAGCCACAGCCTCGTATAACCTCTGGCGCTATGAAGACTGTAGTCCCGCAAAACGTCCACGTTTTTTCTTCCTTACCGATGTTACATTTGGCGAGTCCATAGTCGGCGATCTTAACGTGTCCTTCATGGTCCAAGAGTATGTTGTCAGGTTTAAGATCTCTATGAATTATTCCTATCTCGTGAAGATAATTCAGTCCCAAACTAATTTCCGCGGCGTAGAATCTAGCTTCCGTGTACGCAATCTTTTTAGTTCTCTCTAGTACCGTCACGAGGTCGCCACAGCGCACGAAGTCTATTGCAAAGACAATGTGAGTAGTGGTTTGAAAGCACGAATGAAAACCAACCAAAAATGGATGTTTAGCTATCCGTAAGTATACGGTACGTTCAGTATACGCCCATTTTAAATCAGATTTCCTCTTTATTGAACATTTTTCAATCGCCTTCAGTGCGTAGATCTGCTTTGTCCCTTTCAGAGACGCCATCATTACTTTACCGTAAGTGCCACGGCCTATGACTTTTAATAGTTCAAAATCGTCCAGGCTGTAGGACTCTGTCTTCGTTGTTACTGCTGCTGCTGTATTATTCTTTGGGATGGCTTTCGGCTGGTTCCCACAAAGCCTTGCGGCCGTCCTTGGTATCAAAACTGCTGCAGTCGACGACATAATTTGTGTAAGCACCTTAACGCTCTTAACCGGATCTTGAAATTTAAATCCTAGGCATTTTTCTTGTAGCTTGTTACAACAGTTTCGGTGCACGTACATCCTACACTTGATGCACTGTAACTCAGTTTGATTTGATTGGAATAATTTTCTTTTACAAGGAAAGCAGAAGGCCCTTTTGTCGAAATTTGTTAATTTATATAATACATGCTTGTTAACTCGAACATGACACTTCTTATACTTAAAAATATCATTTACTGCTGAGCATAGCACATGAGGCATTTTCTTTTGAGTAATGTGTTAAAACTCGAAATTTTGATTTTCACAGACTAACCGTAATTTTAATCTTCGACTTTAGACAGTTTCTGACGAAATCATCAATTGCTTTGGTACTCCTTCTCAAACACGTGAAAAAGACGAGAAACTGATGAAATCAAAAGTTCCTTCGAGGTTGAAAACTTTATTCAAAGTTCGTGAAATTTGTCAGGTCCCTCCATATATAGGTTAGGTTCGGGGGGTGGAGACAATTTTTAATTTATGGAGGGGGATGCCGAGACTATTTCATCATTGGTCAGTTTTGGGACCATCCCTTGGGCCCGCAACCAATTAACGTGAAAGGGGTGCCAAGCTGACTGAAAACGACTCAACTATAGATTCTGTGCAATTTTCGAATTTTCGCTAATATTAACAAACAAAAATCGTATTATTTAACAATTTTTGTAAAACTGCCTAATAATTAACTAAGAAATTAATCAAGTATTTCAGAGTATATCACCTATTTACATACTTCGTACCTAAAATTTTAAATAGTCGACCTGATCAAAATCGCTTGAATCATTACGAGTATAAAATACGTGAAAGTTTCGAGAAGAATAGATACCAGATATTATATTCTCAAATAATAAATTTCTCAATGATCGTCTCGTTCCAGCATAAGAAAGCGAATACAGAAGCGTCGCGACGCTCGACGTATGATACAAGAAGAAATCGAGTACAGTAGTACATACTAGCTTCAAAAGGAATACGAATGACTTTTTTTTTAAATAGCACTTTGTTATAAAGTTGACATCAAAAAATTGTCTGATCACGCAAACCTATGAAGTGTCCTTAGCTCTCTTAAGATAGATTCCCTTATTCCAAGCTCATTTCTATTTTTTCAAGACACACGAAGAAGACCGAAGAAAAAGTTCTAAGACTGTCATATATAAAAAAGATTATCTGCTGAAATAGGAAAAAGTTTGCGCAGTGTCTTTATACGAGTCACGTAATTGAATGAAGTTGAAAAAAATATGAGACAGCCTGTGTAATACATGGAAGAATTAATTTTATTATATATATACACACGTAAAAAACGTGTATATAAATATATAAGTATATAATACAAAAAAATAACAAGAATATATTAAATCTAGAACAACTTTACTACGGTTTTTATATATTCTCTCAGCAAGCATATTCTGTCAGATACAATTAATAGAACATTGGACGGACAAATTCTATGTTCTAATGTTTCCCTTAGAGCACATTAGGTGAAAAGTAAAAGAAATATTATTTTGGGAGATCAATCTAATTAACGACAGCAGTGTTATTTCTGCTTCCCCTCTTCATTTATTGATTTCGTATCTACTAACGCAAGCCGTAACAACGGTACTGATATAAATAAAACATTTCAGAAAATTCAGAATATCACCTAAAAATCTGACCTATTGTCCATTTGGTCAAATGTCACGTATTGTTTAATTGACACGTGCTACATAGATTGAAAACATAAGTCAGGTACTTCCTTAAGTTATTGGTTCGATATTTACAGTAGCTTGAAATCTGTAAAACAATCGACTACTCAAAGCCCATAAACCGTAAGGTATTATTTTTATGAGCAGTCAGTTTCAAATTTTCCCTCCAAAAGCACTTCCCCACGAAGAGAATTTCAATAAAGGTTATCTAATAAAGGCTAGCTCGAATATAATGAACCTGTTGGCAAATTAATAATGACTCGAAGTATCGTACAATAGTGAAAACTGTGTACAATAATTATACAGTCTATACAACGTGCATGTCATTTACGACCGAGTCCGTTATATGGCCGCCATTAGGGAGTTTTGACGTAGGTCAAATGAGCGATTGTATATTTTATTATCCATTCCCTTCAAAATAGAGACCCGTGAGCATTGACAAGTTGGTCAAATTAAAAGTACAATCGAAAGAATACAATGACCTACCTGAGATTTATAAACCAAGAGTTACGATTACCAAGGAATATTAATTACTCGATAAAATATTTTATGGTAGAACCGAAACAATGATTTAAATAAATATTTATATTCCACGAAGCAGCCACGAAACGTGTCTATAATGCAAGATGCGGTTGTGCAATTTGCAAGTGTCCAGAGAAGGAACCGCGAGTCTCGATCATTGTCACATTGTGTGCTAAATAGCAAGTTCTGAGTCAGCTTTGAAATACCGTATATAAAAAGTCAAAAATAATGATCAAGTATTAAAAATCCTTATTAAATCGAAGAATTCCATGTTCCTTAATAATAGTTATTAATACGTTTTATTATCTGTAGGAATTTTAAGATAAAAAAAACTTTATTAAAATTCCCAACGCTATTAATTCCCTATAGAGTGCATGGACGCTCGCTTGACTAACGTAGTCCGTTTCGCTGCAAGGAAACGGGTACAAGTATTTTCCCTGGGAAGAGACGATACGTTTACCGATACGGAAATTCCACGGAAGCTGGCGCGGAAGCGGAAAATTCGCAAGATATCTCACTGAGCAATAGCATACCCGGGTAAACTAAGTCCAGGAGATAGAAAATTGCCTCTGCGCACCCTGGTGCAGAGTTATTACTTGATAACGGACCGCCATGAAATACGGGAGGCTGGGCTATCTGCGGGCGAACCTCTTTTGAAAAATCAGAACGGGTCTCGCTGTCTGCCACTTCCGCTCCTTATTTTTCGCACTTTCCTCCTGATAAAAGTATCGCCTTCCTCGCGTCTTACTGTAGCTACCAGTATTCCAGTAGGAGCTATAATGATACGCATGTGTATATATGTATATACATATACATATATTACAGTAGTAATACGTGCCAGAAGTGGTACAGGGACTCTTTTGCGATTACAATAAAACTCACGGCAATAGAAACTATCATGAAATTTGTGTTAGTCTCGATAAGAACGTAGCAAGAGTTATGTAATACGAGAAGATGGTGCATAAGGTTTTTACAAGGAGCCAAACGCAAAAGCAATGGTATATTGGAATTGTTATGAGAAATCGGGCTACCGTATCTTTCCATGTTTCTTACAGATGAATCCGCAAGTAATAACGAGACTCGAGAGAAGTAATGAACGAATGGTATTGATATTAACGATTCTGATTATAGGACGCCATTCACATATACACCATCGACCAGTCATTTTGGTCTAACGAGCAGAGTATCGAATTGCTGATCCGAAAAGGATAAAAGAGGTAGAAAAAGATAGTGAAAGAGAAAAAGAAAAAATTTAAAAAAAAACGAGAAATTGGCCATCATATCTTTGTACGGTATCCCCGGCCTATACGTTCTGTGGGAATCTCCAACAATAAATCAGAAAACGGCAGCGGAAATGATAACAATAAATACTTGGCCGATACGTCGTTCCACTTCCGCTTAATTACTTAGAAGCTCGCCCCGTCTCTCTAAGAAGACAAAAAAGTGGAGAATAATAATGAGAAAACTGGAAAATAGTTCGATTCTATTCACTGTGTGTATATGTATATATATAATTAAATATATATATAAAGGCCATTGGGCCATTGTTTATGGCAGCTACTGCATTCACCTATATAGAAGACACCTAGCCATATCTACTTTATAGTCGTTTATTTGTTTATTTCCTATTCTCGTAGAGTCCCTATTGCTATCTGTTGCCACCTCTCGAAAACAAATCCATAAATTCCGGGAATGTTGAGTTTAGCACAGTATATAGCAAGGGCGAGTATATGGCCAATGGGCTCTACTCGTGGTAGCTGTAATGGGATTCTCCAAGTAATTTAGATGCGGTACTCTATCCGCAGACAGTGTGTTATAGCCGAGGAGTCAGTTCTTCTTGAGTAAATAATAATAAAGGAAAAAATAAATTCATAATCGATGCTTTTTACCTTTATGCGCTTGATGATCGTTCGGGATCGTTAATGATCAACACGGTAGACACTGCTAATTTGTACAATGGGATTTACTCGAGGCTGATCGTCTGGAACGAAGTGCAGCAAATACTTTATTGGTATATTGCTTATCGTAAGACTTAATTATTCAGAATTTACCGTCGTACAGCACAGGACGGCTTTTATACGATGAAACACAGGAAAGGAACCTACAATAAGGGCAGCATTGTTCTTTTTGTTTCAACGGTTTTCACTACCTCTAAATTATTACCGTCGTGGAAACTTTCTTTCACTTGTAAGTATATAATGGCGGACGTTGAAAGTCCCATAAAAACCTGTACTTCGTCGTCCTGTAATAACGGGAGTAGTGACAGTTTCTGCGAAATGTCCCCTTGCATAATTTTCAAGAAAATTCAGAAGCCTGATATCAATCTCTCGCACGGGTACGTAGCTTATAAGACAGTCTAATTTATTAGTCGCAGGCAAAAGTTACACGTTGCGTGATTCGATAATCGCAGTCGAGTTTCGATAAATCTGAGAAAATTGACTAAGTCGATTATTTTGTCGAAGGTGTCGATACGATTTTCTTCGCTAAACTTTTCCTCTAATAATCGCTAATGTCGGTCTGTTATTTAAGCTCGGTTCACACCGCGTATTATTCTTTTGCATAGTTTATGCCAACCGGAGGTACCAATTGGAAAAGTATAGATTGCGCGCTGCAGTTACTTTTTCAATAGTATGGGCGCCACTGTGGCAGTACTTTAAAGTATAGTTATTATGGCTAGTTTCATGGAATATTTTATTCTATGCGTTGCGGACTAACCTTTAACGTGTCACGATACAAACTTCTCGGAAGTTCTGGCATGAAGAACGAAATTATCTCTATTCAGAGTCGATGCTATTGAGATTATGTTCAGTATTCGGAGACGGTTAGACGATTGTTGCGACGAGCGACGGTTAGTAACAGCAGTCATGAGGTTTCGGAACGCTAGGAAAAGATCGACGCATCTGTCGATATTAATTTTGACAACGATGTTCCTTCAGTCAAATGCAAGTGTTGTGAATTTATTGAAAACACGAAATTCCTGCGAACAGTCAGTCCCGGACAATTCGTTAGAACTAAATGTTTGCGCGAGTAATATCGTAAGGCGCTATGGTGTCGAGCTTAACAATATCGTGATGCTTTCTGGGAAGCGGCCATATTGGATTCCCAGTGTCTTTCGTAATCGTTCCGTGCACAACTTTAATACACAAACTGCCGATATTCCAGCATCCTTAAAGTATGAATCGCACGTAATGATAATACTGGATGCAATGAATATTCAAGATGACATAAGAGTATTGGAATATCTGAAGAAATTTCATCCACGTCCGTTTTGTCTTATTCGTTTGAATAACGGAAGGGATTTAGCTTTGAATATCTACCTAGAAGCCATTGCGAATTATCTGACGAGTATCGGCAGATCTGCTATTATTATAGCGACGGATTATAATCGTGAAACTGACAAGTCGTTACGTCTCTACGGGTATAGTAATAATACGGAAGCTAATTGCGGTAAAGTCAGTCTCATCGATTACGGAAATTGTTCCAAGGAGGAGACACTTGATCGAATCTTCCCGAGAATTATGAATATGAATCAGTGTCCCATTAGAATGAAATTGATATCGCTACCACACACTATGGAGATATTTGAAAGAAATGGCAAGATAGAGATAAGAGGTTACGAGTGGGACTTACTGCAATTTATACTTCAAAATATGAATGCCACGTCATACGTCATACCTCAAAATTTCACCACTGGCAGTAGAGAAACACGAAATGCCGTAATGAATGGAGAAGTCGATGTAGGTTGTGGTATGCTGTTACAATACAATATGGAAAAAGTAGTTTACACCATTGGTTATATAATTTTGGAGACGTATATAGTAATGCCTAAAAAGGATCCGCAACCTTTGTGGATGAACGTGTTCGTGCCGTTTAAAATTGAAGTGAGCGATTAAAAAAATTTTTTATCCCACCTTTTTATTCCAAATCGAATCAATTTTCATTAGGTGTGGCTAGTTCAATTCTCAACGATGATCACGGTGATATTTATCACCCGGATGGTGCCTAGCATGCGCAGAAAATTCTCTCCGTGGATTATTACAACACTGCCTCTTGGGATGGGCGATCCTAAAACAGTGAAATCCACTTCCTTCAGGATTCACTTCCTAGTTCTGGCTCTCTGTGGCTATATACTCACTCAATCTTATTTGGCCAGTCTTAGCGGAATCCTTACAAAGCCAAGATCATCGTCGGAGATGCAAACTCTTCAGGAACTGGAAGAGAGTGATTATCCATTATACGGAGTACAAACAATAAGATTACAGCTGATGGAGACGAACCCCAAGTTATATAAACGCTTTAAGGTACTTTATTATTAATTTAATTGAATACAAATTTGACTTTGAATCAACAATGAAATTTAGGAATTGGACACGAACGAGTACTTTGAGATGCTCAACCGAGTGATAGCGGGTCGTACGAAGGTAGCAATACACGCTACAATGACACAGGTATACAGTTGGATTCTTAGACAGTTGAAAGTCTTAAGGAGTTACGACCAAAAAACAAATCCAATTAACCGATCAGAATTTGTTGTATGTTCTTGGCAGCTACGTAATCTTTAAGCGCGCAAAGTTTCCAAAAGATCGATCGATCGTTTCTATGGTATACGCAGTGTAAATAACCTAAATGGCACGACGCTGTATACAGGAAACAGTCGTACCTCCTTAAACGTCATTCCTGTCCAATTGTACTGATTGATATTTTGACAGATCCAATTTATCAACACTTCGTCCACTGGCATAGACTTTCACGTGATACCAGAGAAAATAGGATTTTACCCCATATCGATGCTACTACCAGAGAACAGCGTAATTCTATCGTCATTCGACAAGCTGATTTCTATCGCGGTTGAAAATGGTTTATTTTATTACTGGATGAAGCGACAACTGAAGGAAGAAAGAGAGAAGAATCTAATTTCCGTAAAGTTGGACAATGACATCGCGAGTAATAAGGAAACTTCGAATGTCAAAGCAATAACACTGACGCACTTACAGGGTGTCTTTTTCTTACTGATAATCGGTCTAGTCACCAGCTCTCTGACATTCATAGGCGAATTGATTGTTGGATCCAAAAACGTACCGTGCCATCAGCGCGACTCGAAAGCACTGCGCCTGAGACGTTTTCGGTAAAGCACAAACTAAAAGCGATTAAAAATATAATCCTGCGTAATATTATTAACAGAAACGGCCAATCAGTAAGAATAATGTAAAGATCCTTTAAAAGGTCGATACAGCGTCAGACAGGATACAGCACGGTTTTACGTCTCTCCTAATATCCCTTTATCCTTCCTCTCTCCAGCACTCTCATGGCTGGAACAGTTTAATTGCCCTCCAACTTCCTTGCGCGAGGGATGGCAACTTGATGACTTGAAAGTTACAGCGTCGATTACGTCCTCGTAAGATAAGCCAGGAGTGCTAAGTGACGGGCAGCATTTGGATCAGACCGGAAACGTCTAAAATTCCTGCCATTAAAATGTCCCATAATACACTGCCATGTGTATGCACGAGCAAAGTAGATACTCTAGGTGCATGCGATAATCTCGAACGAAGGATCGAGGGAGAGTGGATGGAGAATCCTTAAAAAAAATTGGACAAGGATTACTGAGGATCACCTTTAAGGATACACAAAAAAAATATATATCGATTCAAGATCAAATTGTTGATTAGTGTGTAACGTTTATTTCTTACGCAGGCATAGTTGTTACAACAAATTTAATGGCATCCATACTTGTTCGTATATAATATGTACAACGCTGCTGAGGAAAGTTCGTGCAAAAAGTCTGCTTCTACAATCCGGGAATCTTCGACTCTTCGACGAGAGTGACACTCTCTCGACGAAACACCGGCCGCCACTCGCCGAGGTCGACCCTAACGCGCAGAGAGCTCTCGAAGGTCCTTCAAAAAAAGGTCCTTGGTCCTGGAGGACTCGAATAGGCGACCCAGCAAGGATTTCAGCCTGAGAGGAAGAGAGTGAGAGAGCGAGATAAAAGAATAGAAAAAAAAAGAAAAACAGAAAAAGAATTGAGCGGGTGGGCGGCGGCCTCGAGATCGCCAGAGCTCGTCGATATCGGTAGGACCGGTGGTACATGGGTTTTTCTTATATACTAAAGTTTCGATTTTTATATAAATACTTCACATTCTCTCCTCCACATCTTTGCTTCGTTTCGCTTATATCTCTATATATCCACTTTTTTCTTACCTTCCTGTTACATCTTCCACTTTCTGTTTATATTAACGTGATTTTTTTCTTCCCCCCATTGATCATATTCGTATTTCACCTATTGCCTATTCGTAAACGCCTATGACTCCGTCGACGCTCGACTGTCGAAAGTTCAAAAAAGGTTATCTAGTTCGCCGCGCATTTCAAAACGTCACTTTTACTTTAATTCGTTATCACTGTAAATAGTAGCGGTAGTATAGTAAAATAGTATGTATGTATGTACGATGTGTCTGCTGCTTGCACAATATTAATCCAGTTCATTATTTTTTTCTTCAGCTTCTCTCTCCTTTTTTTTTCTTTTTCTTTTTACGTTTCTCTTAATAGGTACCTATTGTAGTAGTAGTAAAAGTATGTATTCCAACGTATGCACGAATCGTATTGTATTGTATGTATGCACGTAATTCTTCAGTGTACAGTATTAATAGTGGTCCATTGCTTCTTTATCGCGACTTCGACAGGCAACGCAAAAAAGGGATTTTCACTTAGGTTAGGTTTATCACGTCGATAGGCGTAACACACCCGGACGTCAGATTATTTCTACTGCGACAATCGGAGCGATACTCGTATATTTTTTTTTTTCAAAATTCACACTGGTAACCATCCACGTGTCGTCGTCGCGTTTAGCCGAGTTTTTATTTATTCATTTAATTATTGGATTCGACGTGACGCAATCGTGGCCGGGATACGAACAGAACGGCAAGACGTGTATATATTTTTTTTAACGAAAATTCATTTTTTTTTTCTTTCATACCTTGGTACACTGTCGCTGTTAATTTTTTTTTATTAAAAATCTCATTCGGTAGGTTTTTCAATTTTTTTTTCTGTCGGTGTAATCCTTATAGCCAATCGTATCGATCGTGATTGCACTATATTTATGTCACAGGTGACGATCGACACGTAATTGTAAAAACACGTGATTATACCGACTGATAGCTGTAAAGTACCAATCAAATCGTTTGGTCTCGACGGAACGTGGAAATTGAAATGAAGGCTGAAAAAAATCAGAAAGAGTGAGTGTAACGATAAACAAAGATGGACGTATAGTCGTAATACGAAACTATTGAGAGAAAGAGAATACCCTAGTAGAAACTTCGTTGTTGTAAAACTGCGAAAGCTTGTCGAGGTTACACTGAAGTCAATACAAGCCTAACAGGAATTTAGGCAGACTCAGGAATATATAAAAAAAAATATCCACCATGGTGACGACGGTGGTATGATAAAACTGTAAGCCGTCTGACGGATTTTCAAAGAAAAAAGGGGGCACCCATTATCACAAAGTAGCATTTACAATAAAAATGTATGATAAAAATTCTTTTTCTTAGCTGTCAGCCACGCGGGACGTGAGAAGGTAAGGTTACATCTCTTAAGAACCTAACCTACAAAAGAAAATGGCGAGAGTCATGACAGCGCGGGAAATACGAACTTGAAAAAAAAAAGATACTCATCCAATACAGGAAACTCGGTGCACGATATATTCATACGTGCCTACGTTCACTGCGTTACAGTATATTTACGTAGTATACATTATTTCTGTCTTTTATTTCTTTCGTACAGCGAGATTCCCGATCCACGACAGGTATGTGTTCCGAACATAAAGCCTCGTTTACATTGACGAACGAGAGCGTGGAATCGCGTCAACTGCCGTCGCCATTTTCGAGATACCCCATAAATCGATTTCTCTCGTTTTCTCCTGCAGAGAATCGATAATCAATCGATATCCATAGTGACAGAGTAGAATTCAAACGTGAATTGTAAATTACAGTTTGTCCTTCGTTACTTCCCACGTGGTCCATATCAAAGAACGCAGCACGTTCGAATCTTTAAAGACTTATGGAACAGTGGGAAAGTAATTGTCAGTCACGAGCCGAGCCTTCCGTTTCAAATATATGTGGACTAACGTTTATCAACTACGGGACAGCACACGATTATTGATAGACAGTATTGTATACCGTGAATTACTTTAGGTATAGGAATACAGGTATAATAAGACTGGCAAATACGTGCTATCAAAGTACAAAAAAAAAAGTCCTGTTTCAGGATCCGTAATAAAGTTTTCTCCTGTATTTATAACCTATACCCCTTGCTACTATGAAACTGTTACATAACCTAAAAAGAAAAGGAACGAGCACTAACCGCATGACTGCCACATTATATATACGTTGACCGAGTGATTCTTCGAGATATCGAATATCGAACTTTTAAGTCCTATCGATCCTAGGCCCAACACACCAAACTACAGAAGCACACGTGACAGATGAGAAGAATGACGGTAGAAAAACAAAGGACTGTCAAAACCAGAGAGATCTTTCGCGCAGCCGGACGAGTAAGAGTAAGTATACCGGAAGAGAAGTTATATTGACTACGTGAGAAAAAATCTACTTATTCAAGTTTATAAAATAGTCTTATCACAGTGGGTGATGAGACTCGATGTGTTCTAGAATCGAGGATCTAGTCACAGTCGGTAAAGGCTCGTTTTTCTCCAATCGTTTGATTTCCGCGCCGTTTTAATCGCATTCGTCCACCCTCCCCCCAACCCCCTCCCTCCATAACCTTTCACCATCCCGACACTGAGATGACGAACGAGGACGAGAGGATATGAAAATAAAAGAGGTTTTGAATTTTCGCGCTTATCATGGCGCTTCGTTATGTCTAAAAGAGATCTGCTGGACGACCGGGGGTGCGTTCAGAAATCTTACTCGGGTTAATTCGGGCACGTTGCGTCTTTTTTCATTACAGTTATTACGAAGAGGATATAGAATGATACTAGACTCGACTCTAGAGAGGTTCCTGGACGTACCCCGGTCGGTAAAAGCGGATTGACGATCCGCGTGCGTTCCTCGGCCTTAATCGAGGCTCGACGAACGCGAGAGCCGATAGTTAAAGTACTTGACTGTAAAATCTTTAGGGTACTCATCCATCGTGGATAGCAAACTTTAACGAAGGAATCGCCGCAGCGATAACACCTCAGAAAGTTTCCACCTCCACTCTATTCTACACTATTACCGTTTATAACAGAGACTTTCCGTTTCGACTTTTACTTTTTCTATTATTCACCTTTCTTTTTTTTCTTTGTTATCTCGAGCTCGAACAAGGATACCGACATACTTTGATTCTTGTACACTCTCTCTCTCTCTCTCTCTCTCTCTCTCTCTCTCTCTCTCTCTCTCTCACCCTCACTCGCCCTCTCTCGCTCTCTCTCTTTAATGCATGCTCACCAACACTCTCTGCATGAATTCGCATTCGTGAATATTTTTTTTTCTTACGTATTCGCACTTCCTATTGCAATCGGACAGACTTAAAGAGCTATCGTTTTATATACCATTTTTTTGCTCCTTCACTTCGTTCCTATTTACAAAAATTTACGTGAAAATTGACACCGAACCGAGAGAAAAAATCGTGAACGACTTTTAATCTCCTCGCTAAAACTCTCTAAGGAAGCTCGTCTCGCGAAAATTTTATGTGCGCGAACTCGCCTTAACTTTACAATTGGCAAGCAGGTTTAGTTACACACGAATCGCTTCGTGAGTTTCCTATTAACGATACGAACTCAAAGAAATAGTAATGTACGTCGCACTCGATTTCATCGCTTTTAAAGTTTGACTTTCTGCTTTTGTGGCTGGTTGATCGTCGTTACAGAAGAACCGAGTTTCTATATGGAAAAAGAATTGATCGCGTGGAGATTGACGATAAAAAGAATGGGACGAACGACCAAGAAATAAAGGTACCGAGACAAAATGAAGCACTGCCAAGGAATCTCGTATTTTTCAAAGAATCGAGTAACGTAACCAAAACATAATACGTGAGAACAGATCGATAGAAATTTTGTAAAAATTATAACGCCAATTCTTCGTACCCTTTTAACATTTACTTAGATACTTCATATCGCGTAGATACTCTAACCCGAGCGCTCCATACAAAACGAGGTGAACGAAGAAAATTCTTTCGAGAACAATCGTAAGACGTACTTTATCCGATAAAGGAAAAAAAAAGTAAAAAATAATAAAAAAAGAAGAAATTTAAATCACATCTTCCTCCTCGAAACGTTAATTCTACCAGGTAGTACAGTAAATAATTAAGATATCGACATCGAAAGCGTATTGGGATATACCGTACGCCGTGGCGTGGCGGTTCTTATGTTCTTATGTTAGGTACATTACGTACGACGTATAAATAACATTTACTTAGATACTTCATATCGCGTAGATACTTTTCTTTAAGAATATGCGCAAACCGAGCGCGTCATTATTTGACGGAGAATTTTTGTAAGAAAAGTAAGTGACAGCAACGAGCGACAGAGATCGAAGGAAGAAAAATAAAAGTTGAAGCTGACAAAGAAAAAGAAATATCGCAACGACGAAGACACTTTGACAGGTAGATTTTATCTTTACTCCAAAAAAAAAATAAACTTTAACAAACCATACAAAAAATGTTCAATGAAATTTCATAGGGCTGGATGCTGGTCGCGAAGAAAGAAAATAATATAAAAGATCCAATTATTTTCTGTCAACCAGGTAAATAGCACCTTGCTTCGTCAAAGACTCGCCACGGCTTTCTTTTTATTTTTCGCATACTTCCGGATCTACGTTCTAAGATCGTCGGGAGGCTCGGTTCGTACTAGGCTCCAATTTGTATTTCTAGCAAGAAAATTCCCATCGAAAATTTCACACTGAAAAGAGCGAACGAAGAGAATCAGGCTTACAATACTCAATGGATATCCTTTATTCTCCTAGTAATCAGCTGTACTCGAGAAAACGATCCTTATCAATGGTCGCGCAGAGAGAGGTCGATCGATCGATATTTTTTTTTGTGTGCAAAAATAGAAATCAAACGAGCCAATCGGAGACTCTGACTTTTACAGCGTTCGATCGCACCCGCTCTACCTCAAACGTGCCAATCCTAATTATCCACTGTCTTATCCAAATATACAGACAATTTGCTTCCGATTAATATCCTTTCCTTTTTTACAATTTCGCTCCGTTCTCTCTTTTTGCGACACTCGGTACACACACGCTCAGTAAAGCTACGTTATTTAAGTAGTACCAAATGCGAATCAAGTGCACGCGCATTCGCGCACGCACGTTCTTACGCACGTATCATCACAGAGCTTTCTTCGTATCATCCGGTCTCTTTCGTTTCGTTATAAAGTTTTACACTTAATATCGACCAATATACAGTTGCACGTGCCTATTAATACGTATACGCGCATGCGTACATATATATATAATTATAGATATCTATATGGTACGTACGCATTAACGAAAGTACTTTGTATCCCGTCGAGGTACAGAATAACAATTTTCCACGACCATGTACTCTTTATTTTTATCACTCGTTCTCGCACCACACACTTGACTCAGCCATCGTCGTCCCATGGGTAAAGCAAGCGAGGAGGGAATATTTCTATCTTTTTTTCTCCTTCATTTTCAGTATTTTTCGTTTCGCTCCTAAAACTGTGCATACCACGGGGACAGCACGCGAGCGAATGAATCGCGAGAAATATAGTGCGAAATAAATTGCCAGGATGAAACCGCAGGGTGGAAAGGGGGGCGAAGAAGCGGGTGGAAAAGGGAAGGGGGAGGACTAGGGGGGAGCGAAACACTAAGGAAGGAAGGACGCGCAGGACGAAGATGATAATTATTGACGAAGCACAAAGAAAAACGAAAATCCTCGAGGATAACGAATTCGCGTTCGAGCGTCTCTTTCTTTTTGTTCCCCCTTTCTTTTTTTTATCTTAGCTCCTCCTCGCGCGTTATCGTTAATATTATTATCGGTGCTCCTCGTCCCCCCATGATTATACATAACGTATAACGGTACAGTAGTAATCGTTACCATTAATATGATTCATATATTTCAATTATACGTAATTAGTGTATATACATGTATATATACACAAGCACACACGAGCTTTGTATTACATGTATACATATACACATATGTATACGCATATATATTGTATTTGTATATCTATATACTTGTATCTTTCGTCGACAATCGCTCTATTTCTTTTCGGCTCTCGTTCAGCGCATAAGTGTGTCTCTCTCTCTCTCATGCCTTGCCGCTTGTTCGTCCCGGCCAATCGCGCGTGTAATCCAATCGCAGATTTACGACGATACGGTAGCGAACGACCGCGTTCCTTTTACCAAAAATCCGAGGCCCTTCGGCACAGCGCTCGTCGACCATTCCTTTTTGGGTATTTAATAAAAAATTACAAAAAAAAAGTTCCTCCATCCGTTTCGCCTTGTTTACGGATAATAGAAGATATTTGAGGAGCAGCAGGCTGGCTCCTCCGGTCGCGACGCTGCACGAGCTTCTACCGTCGTTGACCTCCTCCTCTTGTTTCCTGCAGTCTCTCTCGCCCCTTCTACCGTCGGCTTCTTCGGCTTCAGCCAACTTCCTCCGCTAGCAAAGCTTCCTCGCCTTCACCTCCAGCATCTCTTCTTTCCACGTAGCCGGTACTCTCGATATTTACTCCGGAGCACGTCCTCGAGGATGCCTAAGGAAAGTCTGAACCTTCTTCCAGCAGTTCTCCATGATGACGATGACGACGAGAAGGTCAATAAAGACAATGAGAACGTCGATCCTGAAGGTAGTGACTCTTGAGGAAGGGTTAAGGTATGCGACTACTTCCACCCTGGCGTAATTATCATCCTCCGGGATGAGTGATCCTCGTAGCGAATGCGACGTGAATGAGCACCAGGTTCGTCCGGCGACGATGAGGTAAGAATTAATCCGATTACCGATCACCGTAGATCCTTTGAAAGATCACCGGCTCACGGCTCACCATTCTCACCAGCAAAAGACCGAGAGTTCGCTGCCGTGCTCCCCGCTGTGTCTCCAGGCCGTCACCGCTCGTGCTTTGAGCTGAAACAGTGAAGAGTCCAGGTTATTAATTCCGAACGAGAGAGAAGAAGAATCGACGTAAGGATAAGGAGGAACGAGTTAGAAACAGAGCAAAGGAAGAACCGTAAGGCTAGAGAAATCGGAAGGAAACGGGGTCCGTCTCGTCCGTTGATGCGACTTCCGTTCGTCCTTAAGGGTATTAATTGGTTGTCCGGGGGTATAATCGGAATCGATGGAGCCCGGACGAAATTCGATGCGTGGGCCGCACTCGACTGGGGGGTGGTAGAAACAATAAGGCTGGCTGGCTAGCTGGCTCGAATGCTTCGCAAGAGGGATTCCAGTGAGCGGAGCCTGAACCCGAAGGGTGGGAGTGCTCGATATTTTAAACGAGAGAGGGTCGGGATAGAAATCTGGCCAGGGTGGTGCACGCTTTGAACACACAAGTGGGCTAAGGTTCATCCCGAGCCGGGGTTGGCTACCACCTTGGCTGCTGGAAGCACAAGCTCGCTATGCTCACAGTCCAGAAGGGAAAAGAGGAGGAACTGACGGAGGTGGAGGGCAGATGTAGAAGTTGCGTCAAAACTAGAGGTGGAAGTAAAAGTAGTAGTAGTAGTAGAAGAAGAAGAAGAAGAAGTGAAAGTATAAGGAGGGAGAGGAAACCGTATATTTATACATGGTAAAGACGGTTGGTTGGGCTAGGCTTTTAGCAGGATCGCATTTCCGTGGCTTTGTGCTTTCAGCTTTCAACGGCAAGTAGGTAGGGGAAGCTCGTCTTACCTTCAGCCACCCTCATTTACCATCCAACCCGGGCTGCTGTAGGAGTCCTCCCTAGCGAACCAACCACCTCGGCTCAAATCTCTATACCACCCAGGGACCCCGTTGCTAACCTACGTGGCACAAGATACCCCAGGATACGCGCACGCACACCTGACCCTTCTCTCTATCTCTGTACAACCAATATAACCTTAGAGCCCACCCTCGACACCCTCTCCCTGCACCCTCTACACAGCCGAAGCTCCATCACGTTTCTCTGATCAGTCAACCGTTAAGCCATCCTGAATTCGATAATCAACCAAAATTCTCTAAGGCTTCATAAACATTCCGTACTTTTCGAATTCTGCTCCGGGAGCAAGCTCAGCCACCACGACCACCCCCCCTCGCGCCAAATACTTACTACCTTACCACTTTAAGACATCAGATACCTGCATCAGGACTGTGTCAAAGGCGACTATTGTTCCCAAGCCTTAAAGACCCCAACCTTGGAAAAAGGACTGTCGATTCAGATAACGTTCCATCCCTTAGCGACTTATAAACGAAGAAAGAGAACATCCTCCTCTGCCTCCCACCCACCTCGGACTCTCCTTTTCGCCAGGAAGTAATCTGGTAGATGTATATAACTCCAGGTACCCGTTCAACGTACTCCTTTCGATGAGCTGGATATATTTGTGTGCAGGGCACGTGCTGGGCTCTTCCTGTCGACAAGGAATCGAAAAGCTCTTTCAATTTCCCTTTCCGACTTTCCTACCCTATATAGAACCTGCTATTCCGTAGCACGCGCAATGGTCGTATACCAAGGATATTACGATATCAGAAAGTTTCGGTACAGCGAACCGCAAATATAACCAAAAGGTCCAGGTGACTCTTACGCGCAAAGAGCCATAGGAGGATGGCACCTTAAAAATACATTTTCTTCACGTATCAACCATCGGGCAATGTTTAGTACCCCCGGAGCTCTGGTCTGGCACCTGGACGCTCGTCTGAAACCGGTCGGCAGCTAATGCCAGCTAATTTTACGTACACACGTGTGCGAGCAGGTAGTTAGAATACACGAAGTTCGTTCGTCGGCTTTGAACAGAAAGTTGAATAGCAGCTCGGATTAAAATTACTCTTGAATTGCTACGATTGACGCGAGGGTCCCTGAACTACCCGTGGGACTTCCTGCTGGCTTGTTTCGCGTGCTGCCGTCAACTTTCAAGAAGCATTTGGAATTAGATGACAAGAGAGACACCCAATCGTGCTCGATACTAATGTCACCAGGAACTTGACAAACAGAGTGAATGATCATCGGAACCGGAACTGCTCTCCCCATAGTCTCCTTCCTCCGTCACGAGTCTCTAACCCTTGGAACTCTAAAGTTCCAGTGGACTGGGGCTTAACGTGGAATAACCGGGAAGCCAGTCTGCTGATAGAGATCTCTAGAAGTTCGAGTGAATCTGAAATATCGATTGAAACGGCGATGGAGAAGCCAAAGGGTCAAAGGGCGAGTTAGCGCGCGGATACCCGAGAGGTCTAAAGGGGAGATTCGAAGAATCGCGAGAGCCTCTTAAATTTTCCACGAGTCGTTGGTTAAACGCCCTGGGCGGATCCCGTTCGTTTTTTTTTCCGTTCCCGACCTTCCATCCTGGAATCGCTTTAGAAACGCGGAGAATCGAGAAAGTAAAAAGTCTACGGCAGTAGCGGGCAGCGAGGACGCCGGGGATATGGGTACCGGAAGCGGAGATGACGAAGAGCACGCTTGGAACATATACCCTCCCCCCCTGCTGACCGGAAGTACGGAGATATCGTTTCGGGAGCGAACGGAAGCTTCTTTTGATTTATATAGAGTGCACTCGGCTCCGCGAAGAAGTACGCGGTACACCGTGTGCCTGGAAGAGGAGAGGCGAGGTTAATAAAATAGAAGGAAAAAAAACGAATAACAAGACGATAAAGAAGAGGGAAGAGAACTGGAAGTAGTGATGGGACGAGAAAAAAAAGTAGAGAGAAAAAGAGATATACGAAACGTGCCAATCTCCCCAAAAAAAGGGAGATCTTGGACCGATAGGCCCCCCCCGAGCAACCCTCGGAGCTTTCTTCGTATCGGAGAACGAGAGGGACGAGAGAAGGTCGGGTGTGCTTCGAGATAGGGAGAGACGTCTTAATAGACACGGCATGAATGAAACCGCCCCTGTACCTATATACCCATATATATAAATATATACATCTGCCATATATACATACGATCGCGTACGCTGGGAATCTTTAAAGTTATACACCCATTAAGCGAACCCACCCGGCACGGCCCTGCTCTGATGTTCCTTCCAAGTCCAGTCTCGTTCGATCATACCCAAGGTGAAAGTGGAGTATACCTATATCTATGCGTCTCTCTGTCTGTCATACAATTAAACGAGGACTAACCGTACGAAATGTCCTCTGTCTCTTAGCCATGATCCAATCGCAGGACAAAAATCGTTAATCGATAGCACACAACGTGCAGCAGACGTCTTTCGCCTCGTTAGACAAGAATCCATCGGACGGAGACAGCGTCACGGCGATCCCACCTGGTTGGATGGGTACCCATTGGTAGACAATGTAAATCGAGCCAACGGGTGTCGTGGGCGAAGTTGCGACGCTAGCGACACCTATGCTAGTATCGTACTAGAATCCAGTATAAAGGCGCATCCGCGCAGGAGGAAGGACGGAGGCGTCGGTTCGGTAGCAGCTAGTAATAATAGTAGTATGACAGTACTGTAGCGTAGCAGAGAAATAGTACTGGATAGCAATAGTGCTGGTATAGTATAGCATAATATAGTATAATATCAATAGTGATAGTACTAGACAGTGAGTAGGTGTAGGACGCCGGCAGAAGGCAGTGGGGAGTGCTGTAGTAGTAATATCGGTAGTAGTCCTCGTAGCATGGGCATAGTACGTCGCTGTCTGGCGTGGGTATCTATCTATACTACTGTTCCGTAGTATGAAGACGGGTAAAGCGGGAGGATGGGTCGGAATGAGGGGGAGGGTGGGGAAGGGAGTTAACAACGAGAAGAGCCCATGCAGGAAGCGTAGGGGCAGTTTACATAATGCAAGATGGCCGCCGCCGGCAAGTGGGCGTGGCCAGCTAGAGCTTTCGAGGTGGGGGGAATGGCGGGAATCGTTCAGCCATTCAGAGAGAGTTAAAGGGGTCTGGTGAGAATGGGTGGGGGTAAGCCTCCGTCACCCCGCTGCTCGCCGTCGCCCACGTTCTCTCACGTCAGACGCCCCCTCCACACGACCGACTCGTGGGATCGAAGGAGTGGGAATACTACGGATACTACAGGAGCGTACTATGAGTTGTACTCTAGGCACCAGCACACGTTCACCTTGCCACCATCATTGCCTCGACCAACACCAGCTATCCAACCCCAATGGGGCACCAACTCCTGGCGTACACCATACGTGACTCTCTCTCTCTCTCATCCTCCCTCACTCCCTCCCTCCTTTACTAGCACTGCCGATGTGTAGCGGTACGTCTCTCTATCTCTCTCTGTTTAGTTATACATACGTATATAGGAAGCTAGACGCATATAGCGTCGAATATATAGATGGAGAGATAGAGCGAGCGAGATGGAAGTACCTAACGAAGGTGACGGGGAACAGAGAGTACCTAACCTATACTATTTTCTGTATACCAGTACGTCCCACTGGTATCGCTCTTGGACACTCGCGTCCACCTAGCATCCAGAGTCCGAGTACTTATTTGGTTTACAGGCAATGTCCAGCTACCTCGCTCCGTTTCGCTCTCCGGCCACTATCTAAATACCCCAATGATTCCGAGCAGGTACGCGACGGCATGGGGAACGTATAATGAGATTTAATGCTGCGCTAAAAGCCAATTTATCGCGTGACAGCTGTTCGCTTTTTTTTTTCTTCTTACACGCTATATACCGTAAAGATTTTATTATGATTTTCACAGTGTACTATGTTACGTTGAGGCTAGTACTTTTTTTTTTTATTTTTTTCGATGCAACCTTCGTACATCCAGCTGGGTCTCGACAGTCTGGTACGACTCTTGGATGGATTCTGCGCTTTACAGGAAAAAGACTTCTTTTCCGTCGAGCCGAGGAGGGTGCCGAGAGAAGTGGAATTGGAGGAGGTAGGAGAAGGGTTGGCGGGGAGGGGACGTTGGAGGTGGAGGAGGAGGAAGGGGGAGCTGCCAAAAGAGAAATCGATCATTCTACCTGAGAGACAAGTCAGAGACACGCGCATACACACTCTTTGAGATCGTGAAGTTGTCTGGACACCATATATGACGCAAAGGCAACCACGTGCCTCTGGGTCTCCCATGAAATTTACTAGTTCGCCGCTATCGTGAAATTTACAGCAGCCATAAGGCTGTGCTCCGGCCATTTGAGGCTGTTTCGTTGGTCAACCAGGCGCTGTCATAAGGATACAGAGGGACGTAACGAGGAAGGTTGCGATACTTGGAAACGATAAAGGGACACTCTAACGTGGTTTAACTTCTTCGAGGGATACAAACAACCCGCGTTATGTAACTTCGACGAGAGACGCTACGAAGTATTGGAGGCCACTTCAAAGCGTCTTGGCGTCTGGATGCAAGATAAACAAAATATAAAAAAAATACCCATATAAACAACATCGTGAAACGCGTACACGTCGAATCAGCATATACACCACTGTGCAATCGAACAATTTCATTTGGACTCCTTTGACTCTCGTAAAGGAAATGAAGAAGGAAGAAAAGCAAAAGGTACGTCCAAGAAGAGAATCGATTGACTCGAGATACCCTGGGACTGTTGAGACTCTATTTGAAATTCGAGGATCACTTGTCTCTGTCACCCTACGCTAAGCAAATAGATAGGCAGGCATGTAGGTACGCGGCAAGACTTTGAGACTACCCTGGCGTTGTTCAGCGCGAGAGCTGGGGACGGTGCTAAAACGTATCGTCCTATCTTTCGCTTACGAAATGTGCAGTTAAGTATCGCGTAGGAACGTAGCCGACGTAAGAGAGTAAGGAGCGGCCAGAGAGAACGAAGACTGGAGATTTAGCCCCGGGGTGAGTTTAATTGGCGCGTTTCTCGGCTGCCGGAAAGTATTGTGTTTCGGTACTGTTTGGTATACTGCGCGTAACGGGGGAGAAACAAGGAGGCGACGACGGAGCCGGAAGGGTTGCGCCAGGGATGCTCTATATTTATATTCCGTACCGAGTCGACATTAAAGAGTGGAATTCGGCCGGGGAGGGGATCGCTACTGCGAATTACCCATAAAAGCGCCATCGAGTGAAATTACTCGGTCTCCCTGGTACGCTTCGTATAACTGGATTACCGTAGGGCGGCTCTCTTCTTCGTTACGAATTACGGCCAAGTAGGAGATATCATGTTGCTGGTTTGGCAGGAACACCCGGGTACTGCCATTCAGATGGGATGCTGCGTCCTGTTACGTGAACATTGTCTGGGAGCTGTACGTGCCAAGGGTTGAAACGATGGGTAGGAGTAGAAAGATGAGGGTGGGAAAGGGGAAGGGAGTGTTGAGGGGGGCAGGCGAGACGAGTCGGATGAAATAGATGAAGAAGATAAGGGATAAGATGATGATGACGACGACGACGACGACGACGACGGTGATGATGATGATGGAGAGAAGATATTCCGACTTGAGGGAGCGGGAGGGGGAGGATGAGGGTAACTGTGGGTAAGAGGCGGGAATGAGGGGTGAGTGGGAGTGAGAGTAGCCGCGCTTTACTTTTTAAGGGCCTCATTAAACGCTAATTAGAAGAAGCTAATTAGTCACGAGCTAACATCGTCCCTTCTTATTCGCTCTGGCAACCAACCCCCCTCGCTGGGGGCTGCACCAGACGAACGAGTTGTCTCTTCAAATAGATTTTACCCTTAATCTTATATCGCGAATCCCTTTCGTCCTTGGTCCGTTCACCTTCCCTTGCACCCCCTCGTCGCACAAGACTTCACCCTCGGAAGGTCCTCTTTTTTTTCAAATGGTAAACCAAGGATTATTTATATGCCTTGTACAGGGAGTGGTTATGTAAGAGTCGCAGAGGATATCGGTAGCTGGACAATTTTCGTTGGGAAACCGTGAGAGTCAGGGTCTACGGGTCTGTTTTAGTCTCTGTAAACTGATGTCTACGCCACGTCGACGCCTCCTCCAGGATAACGTTGGGAAATCGTCAGTCCAGCGAGCAGAAGTCGATCCCCGTTAACGTTGGCGAACGACATTCAGTCTGCCCACGAATACACGTGAATCGAGTAACGTACGTAGCAGGCCGAAGAGTGTGTTTGCGAAGGGGAGTAGGAGGCGGCAAGGGAGGGCAGGTATCTATCAACGTAATTTCACGCCCAGTCAAGTGTAATGGAATCGTGTCTGGTTGACCACGAAGGTCCATCGTGGTGTGTGCACACGCGCCAGTATAATAACCTGATGTACAAACAGACAAGAAGAGAGGACAGGATGACTACGGGGGGTCGGTACGAGGAAGTCCTGAAGTGGATGCTCCAGGACGTAATAAGAAAGACGGTGTACTAGACGTTAGATCGTAAAGACAGGGTACCAGGTCTTTGCCGTAGCTCAGCCAGGAGATCCCTTATAAATCAATACCTGCTGCATCTTCTCAAAGTCGAGGCAAGGCCTGGGCAAACGATGAGGTGGCCGATGACGCTTACGAGGACTGCAGGCGCTTACGGCGTCTGCATCTGTCTCCACGTGGTGGTGGTGGTGGTGATGATGATGATGGTCTAGGTGCGTGTGAAGATACGAGTGCGAATGAGTGTGAGGCCTTGGCCTAGACCTTGGCCGTGGTGAAGGTCGCGGATCTCTTGTCGATGCGTGAAAAAGCTTCGGCGGTGGCGACAGCGAACGTCCTGGTTTGTGCGCGTCGACCGGTGGCGAGGTACGAAACTGTACCGGTTGAGAGATGGCGCTACCGCCACTTCCGCTTCTGCTACCGAGGAGTCCTTGTACCTGGAAAATTAATCTGGTGTCAGTACGCGATAACTTCCGGTCGCGCTATGCGACCTCCACGGGTGCTATAGTGTGAATGGCCCATGATCACGGATGGATGAAAATTTCAGAATTTAAAAAAAAATATTCTCATTACAATAAAAATATATTGAATTCCTCACCTCCTCGTCACTCGATCCAGAACCGGCAGGTTCTCTCCCAGCTCTACTGGCCGGTGCTGAGCACGTTGTTACCACTGTGTTGACATCGGTACACAATGACAATTGTTGCTGCTGTTGCTGCTGCGCATGCTGTTGCTGAGGTTGACTCTGGGTCTGGGTCTGTGTGTGCGTGTGCGTGTTGCTACTGCTGACCTGGGACCACTTTCGCTTCTCAGGAGCGGTCGCTGGTCTGCAGCCCTGGCTCGCTACGGTCTTGGGACTGTTGATAACCTCGAGCTCCTCTTCGGAACTGTGCTGTTCGTTGTAATTCAACAAAAGGAGAAGATCCGTTCTCCGGGACTGGCAGGGGTCGAGTAGACCGTTCTTATTAGCGGGATCGACCTCGTCCTCAGGATCGTCAACACCGTCCCGAGGTAGGAAGCCAAAAGGAGGTGGAGGCGGAGCACCGAAGTCTGAATCAGAGGGTACAGCACTGTCTGGAGCGGCCGGACTCCCGAGACTCTCCATGGCTGAAAGAAAAAGTATTATTGCAATTAGCAGAGTGCAGGCCGATGGTTCCCGTTAATTAAAATTAACAATTCGAATTGGTTAATTATAAGCCAAGTGGATCTCATTGAAATTATAATATAATATGACAGTAATAAAAAAAATTCACCCAACCTTCTCTCTCCCCTCCCCCCCACGCAAAAAAAAGATTACATCGTCTACAAAGAACCGGAAGTTCGGCATTCCTATGTCTAAGGTATTCCAATTCCTCCGTCAATACCTATGACCAGAGTCATTAATGTCTTTTGGCGAATGGTACGCGTAAATCGATTCGCACGTCACTTTCTCTTTCGGGCGAATTCGCAGCCGTCCGTCGACACGAAGCGGAGAGCTTCGTGTTTCACGTGGCTCCTCGTGGCTCCTGTTCCGGGTTCGAGGCGCTCACGCGTGGAAATCCTCGAGGATCGACGTGCCCGGCGATAAATCGATAAGCCCTGCGGGCTACGAGAACTTCTCATACCCCCATGCACGAAGCGTATAGTACAGGGATGGCACTGAAGGATAATCGATTTCCCCGAATAATTCTCCCTTCCACTCGACGATCCTCGCTCTCGCCAAGAGAGGACCTCAAAAGTGGGTAGCCGGGTACTCCGACACAGAGCAGTAACACGGACAAGTTAGATAGAGGAAGTTAAACAGTTTCCTAAAGGAGGATCGAAGGGCTTTGCCGTAAAACTAACGATCGGTACGGTTCATTCAATGATCCCCCATAGGGCTTCCGACTCTACGTATATATTTACAGAAGCATGTATACATATAGCTCTGTGCTAGCATACACCCACTGTGCACTGTACCCACTCAGGGCACACAGCAACGCTAGAAGCTATCCAATCTCGTTGACGCCTTGCGAAATCAATCGAGCCGAAGCCCCTTTAGCACCCCCGTCCCTCGCCTCCTTCATCCTAAATATGGTAGAAAATCCTGATTCTACGAAAAGGGATCCCTTATCCGTCAGTCAAGCTCAGCAGACCCACGACTTATTAACCGGGCATTGATAGCGATTCCCAAGTAATTGATAGCGAACAGTCCGAGTCCATCGTTAAAGAAAGAAGGGAAAAATAATAAAAGCGAAAAAGAATCCAAAGAAGAGGTAAGAACGGTATCACAAGAAAGAATAAAAAAATTCATTCCTCACTGAAAAATTATAAGAAGAGAGTTGACTCCGAGAGCGCATGCGCAGAGTATATAGAAACTCTTCCGTGGTTATAGACGCCAAACGTAACGCCACGCCAGTCTCCTACCGATGCGAAAAAAAAGGTCACGACCGGTGGCTCTCTGTCGGTTGCCTGCTGTAAGACTGAGAGAGAGAGAGAGAGAACACGAGAGGAGAGTCCTACCTCCCCTAGTGACGCAACTAATACCTAACAGGGCAACCATAACACGCGCCTTTACTCGCGTTCCGTGAGTAAAGCGCGGCTAACTCGCCAGACAGCCAGCTGGTCTCCGTCTAGTCGGGATAACGTGAGTCTCGCGCTGTGCCGTGCTGCTGGCGCACCCATTGTGCTGCCAGTGGAGCGAGAGAGAGGTATAGAGACCTACTGTGACCTCCCACGTGCAGTATCCACTAGGCGTAACAGTGCGTATAGCCGATAGTCTGGCCCCACGCACCGTTCAGTATATATATGTATACTGGCGAGTAAACTCAGTCTGGTGTAATCGGGTACGGCTTGGCAAGAATGAATAAAGTTTATATGGATACGTAGCCACGGTACTCCATACGTCCCTGTAAGAAGTACACGAGGCAGATAAGACTGTATAATGGGCTACTCAGCCAATGGAAGGTTCTGGAACGTGCAGAGCGCATACAGCCCAGCCCAGAGAGACACCGTGGGAAATACACGTCTTCTCGATGATTTTGAGAAATGGACTTATGGCGGATCCAGCACTTCTTTTTATTCCCTGACTACGGGCTACGCTTTATACGCTCCTTATACCAGTCGCTTTCAGCGGCTCTGGGACAATGGCTCCTGGGTTCTTATGCATAGGAAGACGATAAATGCTTCTAGTCGGAGTAAAGCTGTCGAGGGAGCTGAGCTCGTCACGAGCGAGATGATTGAGTAAAAAGGCTTTCCCTTTTTCTGTCTCTCCCTTGCGTTTCGTTCTCCCGATAATATCGGGACTCTACAGTTTTTAAATGCAATTTACAATTGTCTGCAATACATACGTATACCGGGTGACTTCTTGGACGTACCACGAGTGCTCGAAGTGGAGTGACTGAATTTCGGCGATTAGTATTGCCACCGGTTTCTTTCGTTGTTTGCTGAGATTCGTGAACTTTTTTTTACAACAAATCGGTACGGTCCAACGATTTTTAAGTACCGTCGCGAGCGTCGCGTTGTATATCGATTGGATAATCTCCTAATCGAGATTCAAACGTGACTTTATGAGCGACGGGTTTTATGGTAGAATTACGAGATACGGAAATGGCCGATTTACTTTATACACGAAATTTTTTTTTTACTTCTTCCGCCTCCCCGCTACCTCATTTAACGGGAAGTAATTTCTAAATTGGATACATCGGTTTTATTGTAACGCCAAAACGGTACAATTTTTTTTTTATGATTCAGGTAAAACTTCACCTACACTCCAGCTAATTAGGCGTGCTATAAAAGAAAAATGACACTGCATCGTCAAATCCCACAAGGATCTATCCTATACAGGCTAGTTATGTAAAATTCACTATACATTTTTTTTTCCCAAGTCCGTAAAAATATATTCCAAGTGTCATGCATATTTAATATTTTCTCTATATATACAGAGTGGGTCGATAGTTTGACTGGTCAAGTATTTCCATCTATAACCGACAAACTTTAATTCCGCCTGACACACGCACCTCCGGTTAATTCTCATGAATCATATGGCGCGATTTCGCGCTCATGCAAAGGAAACGTGACTGCCGTCTGACCACGCGTAAAACTCCTCGACGGAATGGATTAAAATTTTGTTCAGTTACGATGAATCCCCGCAAATACAAATATTTAGAATAAAAAAAATTATTTTTCCTCAGAAAAAAATAAAGAAAACAATAGTATAAAAACGTTTTCCATTACACATACGAAAGTCCTTAGGAAATACAAGTACGCGTGGTCATCCCAAATCCGCGTGGCGACCTCAACGATTTCGTAGCACAGACTCCATCTCTCTCTCACTTTCACTCTTTCCCTTTGAGGCAGCCCAAAAAAAAAGCTACAAGACGCGTAGGGTGGGTCAAGAAGCTACGAAAAAAAAAGCACAAGGGGTAGGAGCGGCGTCGCGAGAAGAGTGGAATTACA
Organism: Trachelus tabidus; assembly: GCA_030142655.1. Taxonomy (NCBI): domain Eukaryota; kingdom Metazoa; phylum Arthropoda; class Insecta; order Hymenoptera; family Cephidae; genus Trachelus; species Trachelus tabidus. The sequence goes on along the minus strand of JARQTI010000433.1, from coordinate 52,952 downwards.
AGGAAGGTATACGAACCAGAGTAAAAAATCTAGTCACGTACGAGACAGTCAGCTTAGCAAAGTAGCATAGGTCGATCTTGAGGAAACGTGGCAAAGTACGTTCCGGAAGTAAAAAATCGATCCGTCGTCAAGTTCAATGTGAAAGAAAACACGAAAAGTCGATAAAGCCGAACGATAGGGTGACGATGATTTCGAAAACGTGAATGAATAAAAAATTTAAATATACATTAAACGTCCAGTCGTACAGTCTCCGTAACAAATAACTTCGGTAAACCTGAAACTGGCTTAAAATACCCGCTTTACCGTTGAGAACGCGTTGCGCTATTTCACGTAGACGCCTATATATATATCTCTACACCAGGACTCTAAGAAATGTACAGCGACGTTACCATCCAGCCACGAATTAGCAATAATAGTCATAAGGGCGACAACGATAGACGCGTCTCTAAGAAAAGCGACAGGCGGAATTGAATTTGAGCAAAGGCAGAGGTAGGCGGGTACGCGTATAGAGCTGTTAGTCAAGGTGTTAGCCCCGATGTCGAGAAAGGCACCTGGGGTCCCGGTTATTCCTGCTGCTCGCGGGGCCTTCAGTTTGGAAGGCGTTAAGCAAGCAAGCAGGCGGGCAAGTAAGCATAGCAACGTCGTCTGAGATAGAAAACAGAGAGCAGCTTTCCCAGACGATACTCCGATGGCGAAAGCCTGCTTAAGCGAAGATTCCGTTCTCGACACGTACCTCGGTAAAAAGGTGGTCCCGAAGGATCATCCGAGTAAGGTTGAACGGTTACTGAATTGAGCAACTTGAAGAAAAAAGAAAAGGTCCACTCGATTGAAAATCCAAAAAACTCACGTTACCTCCACATACAACTTTTATCCAGATTGATATTGATAGACAGACTTACACACGGGTATAATATAAATTCAATTGAAAAACGTTTCGAATGTTCAATACTGAAAATAAGCAATTAGCATATTGGTTGCGTAAAGCGACTCCCGGCGTCCCTGTCAGCCGTCGTAGCAGACGCGTGAAAATATGAAGGGCGCCCCGTCGTCTACAGGGAACCCGAAGGTATTCGCGAAACGTTGAGTCGGGAGGGTTGCATAATATGACAGGTGATTTCTACTGCCGGTTTCCCCTGTCACGTTTATAATGCACCTGCTTCCCTGACACTTTCCCAGTCGCCACTCTAATGGAATCGAACGCGGGTCGTCGCCGAGATTTAATATTAAGGCGATTTCGGCCATCGCGCAGTTGCGAGCGTCAAGACGAGGGAACGACGTAGGAGTAAATTGCATAAAAGGGCGTCGTCAGTGTCAAGGCGTAACGAGAAACGTTGGAATATTTAAAGTGACAATTCGTAGCAGGGACGGGGGGGAAAGGGGGATCGTACGACAGGCAATCAAATTTTCCATCGAAACGACCCTCGTGACTGCAAAGACAAAAACGGCTGAGTGCACACGCGACGGATAAAATAATTAATTATAAATAGGCTGTAACCCACATAATGACAAAGAAAAGAAATACCAATAGAGAAAACCTTTCGTTACCCTGTACATTCCAGCCACAGGTGCGCTAAGATACGTGTGAAGTGTCAACGTTCATCCAAAGTATAGCCTAATATAAGTATAATAATAAGTATAGCCAAAGTATATAATCGCCTAACCTTTTTCAACCCTCTAAATTTTCTGTTTCCTTCCACCTCCCCCCTACCCTCCTCCTCCCCCCACCACCACCACTACAAAATCTTTCCCCTCGTCAGAATATTCCTCATCCACTACCTCCGACTCTCTCTTACGCAGTAGAGTCTCTTCTCCTGATCAAGTCACCGTTGCTCCTCCTTCCTCTCCCCCCCCCACCCCCACTCTCACACCTTAACTTCCCCTCTTAGATTCTCTAACTCGAGTGCCAAAGTGCATCCAACCGCCGCCATTATCAAGCCGACAAGGTAACAACGGTCTGGCAATATATATGGCTACGTGAGAATCTACGAGACACGTAGAACTTCTGGCTAATCTGTCGTAGCACACAGGGTTCGCCTATAAACTTAATGGTATATATATATATATATACATATACATGCGTACAGTCGCACATAAATATAAAACCGTCCCCATCGATATCCCATAACGATAATGACCGTGCACGGTTGGTAGCTTTGCCTTCTCTCTCTCTCTCTCTCTCTCTCTCTAAATATACACACACAAAAACGCTGAAATATACGTACAAAAGTGAGAATGAGTATACTAGTAGCATTACCGAGTATTCTAGCAGCAACGGTAGGGACAACGGACAGTCGCAGTAGCAAACGATGGCTGGCAGTAGCCAAAGCAGCAGGTGCATCCAGGTTCCATGAATAAATAAACATTAATGTATTCCTCGTAGTTTCAACGACGTATATACGTATAGACATACCTACGTAACAACGGTAACGCTTTACACGTTGGCGACGTAAAGTCCCCCCCCCCCCACCCGCCGGACCGCCCTGCCAGAAGGGGTCGGCCGGATTTTTTTTCCGACAGATTCGAGAAAACGGAACGCTTTCACGTTATCGATCGGTAAGGAAGATTCCTCGACGGGTATAGCGTGGTGAACCTGTGGCGGAAAAAAAAATAGAAGCGATGCTTGCGTGTCCCAAAGACCACGCCCGTGTAACCACCTCTTATCGGGTGTATATACTTGCCAGCCCTGACCTACGGGACCACCCGGGTTCGACTTCCCCGCGACAGTTTTCTTCGCTAGACTCAAGAGCAGAGAGACGGTAATAATAAGAGGTATGACCGCGCATGAGAAATTACGCAAAGAATAAAAAAAAATGTTACGTTAGCTGATACCATACGATTTACATATATATATATATACACACACACACAGACTTATTCAGTAGAAACGTACCACCTGAAGTTAGCAGGCTCATTCGAGTCTTATGGTAAAACCACGTTCAGGCGGTTCGTTTGGACTGAATAACCTGGTGTGTGTGTGTATGTGTATATATATATATATATAATCGTCACTCGTCTCTCTCGGCAATCTAATCGAACGAGCATTGAGAAGTTCCACAAGGTGCGCACGTGAATGCCAATCAGTGATGTAACCAGATAGCGAGAAATTAGGTAACACGCGTAATGCAGATAAGACTACCGGATATATTTCAGTGTGCGTTATCAGACACGAGGGGACACCCAAGCGAAAAGTTGTCGATTGGAATCGATCGAATTTCTACGAAGTCGCCCGAACGTTAAAGTCAATTTAGTTTCAAGTATAAAAAATTAGTCAAGTCGTCTACGACTGATTGTGAGTCGAATGGACACGTATCTTGGTAGTTAAGGGTTAAGGGACGAGGGGGATGGCAGGAGAGGGGGATAATTTAATTCAAACAATATAACGCGGTACTTATTCTAGTAGGGCCGTATATAAGATGTCCTGGTCGCGATAAATTTAAAGACGAATAAACATGCGCTCTCTATATCTATATATATACATGTATATATACATATATCCGGCCGCGATATCGTCCGAGCATCACGTTTCCGCGGTTACAGTGTTTTCGGCCTGCTTGTCGTTTCGTAGACGAGACGATGGCATAAATTATCTATCGACGTTAAGTGTCAGGGAGGATCGGAGGGGACAGGGCCGACCCTATCGAGCGACGTGCGTCGGCTATTTTTATTTCATGACGGGCATCTCCATCCCGAAGGCTGCTGTCGCGAGGCGACATACTAAAAACATAAATTATCTATCGACGTTATACGCGTCAACCGATAGGCCAGACCCGGTGGTTATCGGCGAGAAAACTACACGCTGGACGCTCTTTCCTTTTATCCATCCTACATTTCCAATTACGTCTATTGCCCCGTCGAAGGTAATCGCACGAGACCGAACCGCCAAGCAAAACACTCTTTGGGAAAAGAATATTTATATGTATACATGTATATATGAGAAAAGTTCCGTGCGAGGTATACTTATATATACCACTGATAGATACTGATACGAGAGAAAGAGAGAGAGAGAGAGATAGAAGCACAGCACGAAGCAAAATAAAGAACGAGAAAAGTGCATCTAGGAGAGAGTAAGACAGAGAAAAAAATTATATAAATAAAAAAAAGTCATCCGGTATATCTATACACTGTACTACAGTCAGGCGCGACATTAAAACCACGAGGGTTGCTCGAAGCTACGTGAGAAACTTTGAAAATTTATGGACCCCCCCCCCCACCCACCCATCCACCCCATTAACCGCCTTCTTCTTCGCCCGCTTCACTGACCATCCTCTTAAATACTCCTCCTCCTGACGAAGGTAAATCGCAGTCCCTCTCATTAAGACCGGTTTACATTGCCGGCGCGGTAAGGTCGAGAGGCCGAGAAGTACCGGTAAACGTTCCCGTAGTCGGGGACGAGTAGTTGCAGTGGAAACGGAAGAAACAGCATAATGGAACGTAAACACGAATGCCCGTGTGTGCAAGCTCGATGTAAATTCTAGGGACGGACGGGGGGAGGGCGCTTTGACGGTTACCGAGGACCTAATAACTCTTTGGTCGACGGTCCCTTCGTCGGCGCTCATGGATATCGGACTTGAGTATCAAGAAGAAGCGGTCGGACCCATAAATAGCCTTTTTAACGGCCAATTTACAAAACGCACAGTCCCGCGTCGATACCTGCCGTATAATTGACGTATATCGGAAGCTACACGTTATTTGTCTTTCCTATCCATTCCAAAGGACACGTATCGGTCTCACCGGCGGATAAGGATCGCATGAAAATTTACCAGCTGCTGGTCAATTTTCTCGCGGACGGCAGAGCCATAAAGTTCCAACTGCCCTGCGCAACCAGGAGTGGGAGGACGAGGGTCGGCCGCGCGTCCACCGCAACATTGTAGGGCGTTGTTATCGTCGTTTGAAAAGTACGAAAATTACGGCGCATAAAAACCCAGATAGACTTTCGCGATAAGTCCGTGGCGCGGTTTACGTTTAGCGTTTACGTTGTGCCCTTAAGAAACACGAGCCAGAGCATTACGACTGGCTAAGAACTGGCAGGAGTCAGCATTGGCCTGAGAGTATCGGGCGACCAGCAACCGAGGGAATTGTTAATGTTGAGCCTCGTCGAGCCAACTGAATGCCGTATTGCACGTAGCGAGTAAGCGTGCTTTTATTAAAAGTGAAACTTCACCCGTTAAAACCCGGCGTTACACCCGTATCGACCGTCCCGTTCCTAGTCCTATAATTAAATACGAAAGGGCATTGATATCCGCGCAGCAGAGTTACGGAATCTTTGAACGATTAGCAAACCCGACTTATTTCTTTAACTACCGGACGTTCCAAAAGTCGCTAAAACTTACATAAGATTCGAGGATGCCACGAATCGTAACGAGTCACAAGTGAGATCGTGGATGGACTGGTATTTGTGATTGTAGGGAAAGGGAGGCGAAGGGAGTATATCGGGGGTTACATGCACAGAAGTAACTGTAAATCGTCAGACAGGGGCACCGCATCAAAGCGTGTATCTATGCATGAAAGCGAAACGAAGCCATGTAAGCGTGAAACAAAAGTTAAATAAATTATAAAGCCTGCACGAGCCCTTCCCCCCCCCAACCCCACCCCACCGCCGGTCGTAGCGAGCCATCAGAGTGTACGGTAGTTACGTAACAACGTCCGTAGCCCGAAGCTACGAAGGGAGAAGGTAAAGGGAACGAAGGAGAGATTATAATTGTGAAATGGTCAAAGGATTCGCGTTCCGTTCGACGTGTTGTAATTAAAAAAAAAAAAAAGAGGACGTAAAAATGTATACCCCGTGTTCGCGTTTAATGGCTGAGCACGATTCGTATTACAGCGATTGTATTTATTGGAGGTATAGCGTTAAAAGAAAATATCCGTCATCCGTTCGGCAATATGAAATCGTAGGAAGCAATGCGCGTTAATGGGTAAGAAAATAGACTTGGCGTTCCGTCTGGAGACGCTGAATGGGAGGTCGCTGGCATCTTAGCCAGGAACGCAGTAGCTGGGTACGATGCTGTCTGACGTCGGTGGACAGGGGCTGCCGGGATTGGTAAGGAGCCGTAGAGGAGGTGGCGGGGCAGGAGTAAGGGGGGGGGGGGGGGGGGGGTACGGGAACAAAAGCAAAACCGAAATCAAACTCAGAAGCAGGACGAAGCCTCGACTCCTGAAGGCTCCGCTTCGTGACCCAGCCATCAGCTGATCGATACACGTCACCCCGTCGCTCGGTACTAACCCTCCTGAAAACATCGGGCTTCCCACAAAACCCCTAGGTCTCCCGTCTCGCCGACGTACGGAGTAGGTAGCACGACGGGGAACCTGGGCGCTATAGGTACTTCGTAGTGGGAGAAACCTCCGCTGTCAACGTCATCGCCACCGTCACAGCCATCAAGCTATAGTCGGGTCCGACCCCCCCCCCACGGGTATATATTCAGCCGCGATCTTGCCCAATGAATTATTTCTTTTTTATCCACACTTACCGACGGCTAGCGCTACGAAGTTAGTTATCCGTCCGTCTTACTGTTTCGAAACGTCTTGACGGTTTCAAAAAATTCTTCCTGCGCGAATCGGGAACGAGCTCTCTCTCCCTTCCTCTGTGACCCATAAATACAGACGACACAACGACGCTCTCCTGGCTCCGTCGATAAACCTTAATGACGTATGCGCCAGCACATCGAGGGATTCGGGCTGAAATGCAAGAAGCACCATTTGCACAGTGGCTCTCATGTTCGACGGCGGTTGGTATCGGAATCGAGAAAGATCGATGAGAGGTTAGGTTGGTCGGTGCCTCGATTTTGAGAAATCGAGAACGAAAAATCGTGCGCACGCTCGACACTGTCACGTATCTGGCTGCAGCTAGTTAGCCATGGCCAACTGTACGAAGGACTGCGCTGCAAAGGAGGCTGCGTCAGGGTTTCGGGTTAACTGGCGAGAAGCTCTCCGCGAGGGTTGGTACGGGAGAAAGTGTGGCGGGAGAGGGGATGGCGGGGCGACGGCAGGGTGGCGGGGAAGGAAACTCGTGGCTGAGGAAGCTGGGCGAGGTCAAGAACGAGGGTAGAGGGATGGTGGCTAAAGTTTCGCGGGCAACCGAGTCTTGATATACGTATATAACGAACGTATAGGTAAATATAGGCGCGCCGTGTAATCGGCGGTAGGAGGTAACTGTTATAGTCGGTAACCGGTAGTGTACGGTGGTGGCAACGAGGATTCTGTCGGGTTGGCATTCTCTCGCATCTGTCTCTCTCGCTCTCTTGAGATCAGACCGCGGCTGAAAAGAGACAGCGAACGCGAAACGGCTGCGTTAATATTTAAAGCCGGAAGGCTGCTGGCCCGGGGGGCTCCTGGCGAATTTCACGGACGCAGACTTGTCGAGTAAATTTACGTGTCTCTCGACGGTGACGGAAGAAAATTTGATTTTTCACGGGGTAAAAGTTATCGGGTCGCGGCACGCGATAAATTTCTGATGACTCTCTTCTCATGACGAATACGCGTAAGAGCCTTGAAGGATGCGATAGTTAGGTTAGGGACGGCAGTTAGCGAGGCCTAATTCAATGTTCGCATGTGGACTGTCGTTAATTCGGTGCTCTAGCACTTATCGGCCATTCGGACGTATTTCAGGCTGGTGTAAGTCAGGCTTCGGCCTTTCTACGGCATCTTTCGGCGTACGCGGAACACGTAACATAATCTATATGTATACACTGTGTACAATGTACATGTTAAAAGGGGGTAGTCCGTTAAACGTCATGCCAACTGCAGATTCAACGATTACGTAATACCACGGTCAATCCATTTTACAAGAGGTAGAGTTACGCGAGCAAAAGAAAAATATAGCCAGCCTTCCGTGGCCCTTGACAAATATTTACCATGAAGTGAGCGTGTTAATCGCACGACGGACATCGCGTTTAACAAAAAGACGAAAAACAATGTACATAACGACGTACTCCGAAGGATCGAGTCACGTATCTACGTTGCTACGTAGCCGCGGCGTAGATAGAATGTAACGGCGGGTAATTCGAATCTCGTTGGAAGTTCCGCGTAAAAATATGTCTCGAGGAAAATCTTTCCCAGCGTATATAAGAGCCAGCGTGAAGAGTAAGCTGCGCGAAACGTGAACATAACCGAAGATTTATTATGCATTCTTCACCCTCCATTAGCTCTGATAATCATGAAGATATACCGGATAACGTGCCGATACGTAGCCATAACCCTTTGTGTCCCACCGGTACTTTTATACTACGTAAACTTTAAGCCGGTATAAAATTGTTGACTGTCAATAAAATTATTGCATAAGGTCGTAAAAATTTAAAAAAAAATTTAGGTACCTAAACCATAAATAAATTTTTTTCACCCAAAGCCACTTCCGTCATCGCGAAGCTGTTCTCGGCAAAACATATCTAAAGTCCGTGAAATTCAGACAGAAATTTCGATCACCGGTATTCAAAAGGATGAAAAGTCGACGGATAAATCCCTAAAAGAATTAAAATCACATTAATAATAAACACAGCGTAGAATTCCCAATGAGTTCGAGTAAAATAAATTCTTATGTACATAGAGATTTAAATTAACGATCGTATATACATATACATGAACCTTTGTATTCAACCATATATATATATATATACATATATATACAATTCATAATACATACAGAGAAAGCCATTCCCGCCGTCGCATTTCCGTTTCACAGTAACGTCTCAATCTCCATGAGCCTTTCGGGCTTCCCGAACCCTAAATCCTTCTTTCAGCCTGTCTCTTGAAGCATCCATGGAACCAGCACGCCACCACCCGCCACCTTCGCAACCTTCACAATCACCATCGCAGCCGTCCTTTTGTTTTTCTTCCTCCTCCGTTCACCGCATAAAACCTCGCCTCCCCCCCCCCCTTACGACCCCCTCTCCGCCCCCCGACCCGCCTCATCCGTTCTCCCCAAACTTCCTGCCCTCTTCAGAAAAGCGACCCGCAGATACGTAAAACCGGCTGGTGCCAGCCATTCGCAATCTTACCCTTCCTCCACTGCGGCATACTTTTTTCATCGAGAACCCGAGAGTTCCCTCTTCGTGTCATCCAATGACCACCTATCGGTCTATCCCGTCCATCCGTTCCCCGATCCATCAAAGCCATTACAATCTTTTTCTTGATAGCGAAGCATAGTCAACCAAAACCTTCCCATTTACCACTGTGTTATAACCTCGCTGTAGGATCTCTATGCGAGTCCCCCTCTAGCAAGAAAATCGCAGACAGTTCGTCCCTGACATAAAGCTGCTGGTAATATCAATGAAAAGGAAGAAATAAAGAGAAGAAGAAGAAAGAAAGCACGCAGGCGCAACGAAAAACAAGGAAACGCTAACCCGAACTGCGGCAATTTGTTCGGGTAATGGCGTCCCATCCCACGGAGCCAAGAGTACGAGCACGAAAAGATACGCGAAGGGAAGGAACGAGCGGGTAAGAATATCTAGCTAGTTAGAGGATTAGCTGCATTCTCATAAATTTCCAAAAGCGTTCTCATTACTTACGAGAGCATCAATAAACGCCCGTTCCATTATCCAACTCAACCGAGGTACGTACCTAACCCATACCCATTCCGAACAACGTACCACGTGAAACACTATCTATCTACTTTTTACCCAGTAACGCCGATCCCTTTCCCAGACGATCCCAGAATCGTTTCACGATACCCCAAGATATTGTCGGTCTACGAAAAACACTGGACAACAACGCCATCCTTAGAGTTTACGGCAGGAAGGTGAAGCACAGATCCCTGTCATAGCGAGGATGTATGCTAGAGAAAAATGACGTGGTAAGAGAAGTTGTAATGTTGCCTCCGTCAGGTAACGGAGAGTCAGACAGTCGAGTTGTCTAACCGAGAAATGAGTAAGGAGGTAAACGACACTGGAACGAAGAGGAGTAAAAGACGGAAAGTACGTGATCTGCGAGCGGCTTGCGTTACGACTTGCCGGCACAGGAGCTACTGGAAGAAGAAGTAGAAGAGCGCGGAGCAGCAATACCGTCCTCGAGACACGGCTCAGGTAGCAGCAGATAAGGTTAGGGTCTTTAGCTCGCTCGGCATTGCCGAGCGTTCCGCGTGCCTCAATGGGGTCCTCCAAGGCCCTGCAAAGTCCTCGGTCAAGGTCGGCTTCAAGGTCGCGCGAATAAACAAATTTAGCACGGCTCACAGCGTCGACCACGTAAGCAGCCACGAGAAGCATCGCTTCTCGTCTCGTCTTCCCCCCTCCAATTTCTTTCCTCTCTCTCTCTCTCGGCCTCTCTCATTCCGCGTCGGACGCTTCATCTCTATCTCTCATTGCACATTCGTTATTAGTCGTCTCGCTCCCTCTTACTCTCGCACTCTCTATCTCTCTCTCTGTCGCTCCTACCTTGATCGCGTTCTTTTCCGCCAGCAACGCTACTCGAATCTCCTTACGTAATCGAGAGCGCAGAAGTTGATTCTCGTCGGAGCGCTACGAATAATAGGGAGCGAACGTTACGTTGTCTCTGTAGTAATGACTGATTCAATTAATTAACGGGAGCGAGAGAGACGCTGATTGCTTAGTGAAAATAACGATTATCATCGAGCTCCTACGTCATGTCTTATCGATGCTTTGAGCTGCTTAATAAATTTATATCTGGCGTGCACGTTCTTTTTCGAACTGAAAATATCGTTACGAAATGATAAGGGTGTTATCGCGACGCTGCATGAAGTCGACACGTTATCGATGACGGTTGTATAATTTCCGCGAGATCGTTTTAGTCGACAGAAGAAACTGGTAGAGTGGCTGGGAAAGTTTTAATGTGCAAGGACGTCGCGTGGGTGCAGCACCGTGAAGGATAGACAAAAAATGGCATAGGACTATGCAAGATAGGATAGAAGTGCATAAGGTAAAGCTAGGAGCGGACTAGGAAGAGAAACAGTTGGATAGAATCGAGTATTTGGTGGCTGGCATGCGAGCAGGCGTTTATATACGCTCGTAAGACACGTTAGTGTGTAATGGCACGAGGCACGCCGGCCGCTTCGAGTAGGAAAGTTCATCATTCATGCAACGTTTAGATGTACACTGATTTCCCAGGAGTATACCCGTATCCCATACATTGCGTATTCCGTATCCCCGTGTCCCGCATCCGTGTCGACTATTCCTCAACGTTGGATATAAGGGTGAGTCAATATGACTCGGAAAAACGTAACACCACTTCTTCTCGTTATTTATTTTACCTTTACTGTCCAAGTATCACGCGTACCAACACCAGAAATCGGCCACCACCGCTCACGAGGCTTCTCTCGTTTCTCTCTGGAGAATCGACGCCAGCGCCTCTCACGTCAAATCCATCCAACAACGACCCGAGTGGAAACATGGAGTGCGTGCGTGCGTGTGTATACATATATATACACACATATATATGTATACACACACGTGCAAATGTGGAAAAATTCATTGACACAGGTATACAATTTTATTAGATATAACTTGTGCCACAGAAAGAAAGAAAAATGACAGCCTGCTGGAACAAGCCGAAAAACTAATGGTTGGCTGAGTACCTGGGCCTCTGCGCGTCAGCCCTAACCACTGTCGTGGAACGAAAGACCGACCATAATAACGAGCGTGACGACCAAGTAGTCTATTTATGCCGACAGCCATAACCGGTTACGGTAAACCTGCTTAGAAAAAGTAGGTACACACTGCCGGGTACGTATACCTAAATTGCTCACTGTTTCCATTACCCAGTGTGGTTAGCCATTTTATCTCAATTTACCTTTTCGCCCGCGAGTTTACACGAATCGAGTGTATACAGAAAGGAATACGAGAGTCATGTCCTGCTATATACCTTTTCGTACGCGTCCACCGTATCCAACTCGAGTGCAGTGTAAAGTTGGCCACTATTAAATAGTAATATGCTCTCGGGTAGAGTACTGAAATGGAAATACAATTTCTAGAAACGTGGTACGAAACAAGAATTACGTAGTAGGTACTCGTGGCAAAATGGCCGTGGTTGTAGAGCCTGTCAAATTCTCCGGGGCGCGAAGCTATCTCGACGACGTTAGTAGCTGACTTGAAAGTGAAAGAGAATATCAGGAGACTGCGGGAAGGAGGTGGTATTCCTGACACTTGGGGTTGCGATCGAGTCTCCCAAGACTGCATTACGCCCGGAAAGCCGTTGCGAGTGTTGCCAACGCTCGGACAAATGTGGGTCAGCCTGAATTCAAGGCAGAAAATGTAACGACTACGTTCGACAACTAGGATCGCGTCAGGAGAGTAGGACCTTGTTACATAGGTTACCTTAATCCTAGCTTCGATGCCGATTACGTCTCACTAGCTGCGTGAAAGTCACTTCGAGACGCTTACTTGACTTTGATAGAGCACAGCAGAAATGCCACAGCCCGCACGTATGTTCATAGGACTTTCGGCGAGTCCCTCGTCACGCATATGCATAAAGGGTCACTCGATGCGCCAAGAAAGCCCTCGGGCTTTCGAGTCATCTACAAACGAGAATCTAAGGCGCGTCTGTACACACTAAGCTACAGTGAAGCATACCTCGGTAAGTTATACGTTGTATATAAGAGCGCGTAGCACGTTCAGACTTGTCTTGTTTCATCGTTTACGGGCAGACGCGCCGCTGTATGCATGGCAGGCGCGGGGGGGGAACTGGTGAGGAGCAAACAGAACGAAAAAGACTTTCCTGCCACACTCGTAGTAGCACCGAGCGTTTGTATCCGACTTGCAGGTTCATACAAGTCATTGGGAAATGGACGCCATGTTGGTTCGCGATGAGACGTGTGACGTGACAATAGATAAAAAAAAGAGAGAGGTAAGTTTCAATAATCTTACTAAAAATTACAAAAATTAATCATGCCGAGCGATAAACGTCCCTCGTAACAACGGTATATCGTGCAGACTCTGAAGTATACATAGGTACTGTATTTACAAGAGATTACACGTTAACGTTAGCGAATAGAATCCTACGGTTAAGCGCCCGGCTTATACAGCAGTCCAAGTTTCTCTTCTCCGACGTGGCAGGAGCATTCCCTCGATGGTTAATGTTTTCGAATTTAAATTTCAAATCCCTTCAGCGTCCGAGATATACGACGGACCCCGAGTACGGCGTTATCCTCCAAATATGATAATCCTTCGTCTCGCATCCGCGTACCAACGTACCGAGCATCCACCTTACATACGTAACACGTGTAATACACGTTACGTACTGCCAGCCACGAAACGAATGCATGTATTCGAAGGAAAACGTAACGACCGCCTGTTTACAGCGTGTTCGCGCCAGGAGTTTTCGACTAGTGCCACTGCTACTTGTTGTCAGTCTACTCGGCATTAACTTGTCTCTCGAGGCCGTGGAACCAGGAGTAACAGGAGAAACACAAAGGCGCGTGAACCCCACGTAGATTAAACTTATCGCGTAGGCCATATTTTCGAGTGAATGCCACAGCCTCGCGAACCGATTCACGTAAAGAGGTATCGAATGCTCTCACGAGATGGCTCTACGGTGAAAAAGATTTTAGTCAACATAACCCCCCCTCCCCCTTCCCCCACCACACCCCCTATGATTTGTCACGGACTTCTAAGCCGTAGTACGCGCTACGCCATACAGTCTACATAAAGCACTAGGCGTGCAGCTAAGTAGTATTAAGCGAAAGAAGTAGGTACGTTACGTACGTACTCGGCCGTGGGGGTACGTGCGTGCGTACGTACGTACAATGCATAAAGGAAAAATCTTCGAGAGGGCTGGCTGACTGGGTAGACTAGACTGGTGAGCCGTACGACGATGAAGGGGCCTACCACTAGCTTACCATGGAACAGTCTCTCTCGTAGATACCTTCTCTCGGGGCAAAGCCTATAATAAACGTCGTGCCGGGTAATACATTAAGTCCAGGAGTTCTCTGGCCTGTATGGTAGTACCGACAGGCTGCGGAACTTGTCAAGATGACGACATTAGGATACGAAGTTTTACACGGATGAATTCATCAGCGGGTACGCGGTCCATTGTCGTGACGACAATGAGTGTCCCCGTACAAAAGGATTGTTTGATCGCACTGATACGGGCCTGGAGCAACTGACGCGTCTGGCACAGGTTAAACTTATAGGTTAAGTTACGTGACGACGTCCTAAGGCGGGCCCGTACACGGGGACAATCGTCTTGCGCCGATACGATCGTATTCAACGTAGCTATTACACGAATTGGCAATGAACACGAGGAATCGCGCGTTACTTTATAGTAATGGCGGTATACGGTCACGACGCTGCGTGATAGATGCCGAAGGAAGCAAACTGGCCGCCCTTGACCACAGGCACCCCTAACAGAGTTACAGCCACTTCTTAAGTTTTTATGGGCCGCCGTCGAGGTTTAACGTTCCGCCGGTGCCGTCCACCTGTTTCTCGAGGTCGAATCGTTGCGAGAATCACACCTGGGGGAGACCGCGTATAGTATAACAATATCGAGTCTCAGCCCGAGAGGACCGACTCCCTCGGCAGAGGTATCGAAGAAGGTGACCGCCCTTGACCTGCCGAGCCGTTTCTTATTCTTGGCGAAGCCACCGATCGGACCCGCCTTCCACTTCCGGGATCGGCTCTTGCGTTACGCTCCGGAGTTCACTTCGTAAAATAACTTTCCCTGACGCTGGAACAGCCGACGATCGATGATTAATGATCTTAAGAAATTCCAAACAAGTTATTTTGACTAATCCCCCCCCCCCACCCCCATCCCCCGGCAACCACTCCCCCGCCGCCTTGGTACATCTACAAAGTCAACGACTCCAAATCGGAGAATCTACGAAAGACGGTAGCGCCCGAGTCGTCGTGGATCTCGCTCAGCTTACGATGACGTAGGGACACGTAACGAAGTAGGCCGGCATACGGGTTAGGTTAGGACTCCCGAGGCGCGATGGAGTTGACAAACCGTGCTCGCGATTACACAGAGGACAAGTCGCGCGATATAATATGTTCACGGATGATTACGATGTGTGACCCTGAACTTGAACCGAGCGTACTGGGCACACATGTGTGCATATGTATCACGATGATGGTTCCACAAGAGAAATTGATAAAGATCAAATGAAAGCGCCAAACGTCGACCGGCACAATAGCTCTGAATAACATAGTGTATACACAGAAAATATATCTATACATAACGCGGAAGTGGGTACTCCGACGTTGTGGCTCTTCCGCAGTCAAGGAAGACTGGTGTGTAAGGTGGGCAGGAAGTGGGTAGGTATAGGTAGCTAGGTAGGTAGGCAGGTAGGTAACTCTGGGTATTGATCAGGTCGCGTTTGCGCTTACTCGGTACCAACAACGAATTCGCCGGCCACCGCTCGTTCCTGGTTGCACGAGACCGCAACGTTTCGACTCTTTGGTAGCCTGGAGCCGAGAAGGGACGTGGCGTTCGTGTAAAGTCCAGCAGCCCGATACCTCGTCCAATGGACACTGGTGCACGTGCGTAGCCCCGACGTGGGTCGCTACGCGAGCCTCACGTTTTATACGTACACGAAACCCGCCAAGCGGTACGAGTCCTCCGTGGACGTAGCCAGTCCCGTGCTAGTACGGTACTGCCGTACCGTATATATGTATATACTAGCATATAGGAAGACCAACGCCGTGTACGAGTCTATCACGCTTTAAAAGCCTCCATTGATTGAAACTACAATAAACTCTTACTCGTAACTGCATAACCGTACGGCAGGAAAGTAAATCGACTTTATTAAAAATGGACAGACATGAAGATCTGTTGAAAATAATAGTAAATGCAAAGAAAAAAGGAAAAAAAATTTTCCTGGGACCCGATATCAATGCACACGGTCCTGCGTACCTGCGTGCTATACGTAAATAGCGTCATGCATTGACACCTCCCCGCGTTATTTCCCACGTGCGCCAGAGAGCCCACCCGCATTACTGACTCCCATGTACAATACGAACCAGCTCCTGCGCGCGGACGAAGGACTACGTGTATATAATTATGTTAAATGCATAAATAGACGTGGCGGATCCAGCGCGCTTTACCGACGTTACCGGCGGCCCACGTTAAAGCCCTCGCGGAGGGACTGATGCAACCTGTGCATTAATTCACGCAACTACGTTCACAGAGTGGCGAACGCACATGCGTAACATAAAGCGCACGGACGCAGGATTCGTGATCCACGTGTACGGCGGGAACACGTGATCCCTAAATTCCAAGTCGCCTCGCCCCCCTCTCCCCCCAACGTCTGCTCGAGATAAGCCAGCGGAAAGGCTCATTTTACTTTCGAAAAGTTCGAAGCCCAGACGACGCTTAGATTCCAGGTAACGGACAAAATGGCGGTCCATTGGAAGATGGACCCTTAACGCGGGGCCGTTTGTCAACTGGAGTCCCACGTTAGCCGCGAAAGAGTTTGACCTGCCAGACTGTATAAATAAATATATAACGCGTGTCCGGTGGAAATGCAGATGTGCGAGAGTCGTGATTATTAGAGCGAACGACGACGAGCGACCGTTGTCACGTCTCTAAACAACCTTGTGTAGAGTTAGGGGTCGGTCGTACCGGTGCAGCGGGACAGGGGCTGGACGGGTTAAATTTTGTAGACAAATCTACAGAAAAAATGGCACACGGGGGGAGGGGGGAGGGGTTGGAACGCGAGTAACTCGGCAAATTTATCGAGCAACGCTCTCTAGTCAAGTATATAGCGTTAGAGGGTGCTATCTCGCTGTACTCTCTCCCTCTACGCGAAAGGGCCTGTACAAATCCATCGATAGAACCTTTGTGACATGTCGATGATTAATACCCAAGGTGGTGGCGGCATCCACGCATCGTCTAGCCTTCCCGTAGAGCTATGATTAATGGCTGATTCCTCGCACTACCCCTTTCTCTACTATAGGTACCAGGACCATCTAATCCTCCTACCCCTCGATTCTCAGGCGAAAACTCGGATTCCTCCGAAAGCGCATGACGACGTCGACCTCGTTGCCGTCGTCTATAACAGTAATATAATATATATGTATATAATGCTTGCAAATCATTCACGGAGTACGGTC
The DNA here is from genome assembly GCA_030142655.1 of Trachelus tabidus. Lineage (NCBI taxonomy): Eukaryota > Metazoa > Arthropoda > Insecta > Hymenoptera > Cephidae > Trachelus > Trachelus tabidus. The sequence continues at coordinate 35,967 of JARQTI010000433.1, read as the reverse complement.
CCGTGCAATCTATTATCGGAAGTGAATATTTATCTGGAAGATACACGAGCGAACGCCATTGGACTGACCCGACGAGGAACGTAATTCGATTAAGCCGCGCGCCCCATTTAAAACCGTACGAGACGACTTACGGAATATGTATGACTGGGAAGCGAGTGGCAGTAAACGCAAAGGGCAAAGTAAATGGACCTCGCGTTCCTTTGGTCCAGATAATCCGATCAGCGTTAAGTGATCGTTACTGCGAGACTAATGGGATATACGAATTTTACCGTTGATTCCGTAAAAGGGCTTTTTACGAGGAAAAATTTATAATGAATTTTTGCGCAAATATCTCTTTAAAAATTATTGCGTAACTCGGCTCTTCGTATAATCGCTGTTAGTTCGCAATCAGCGGATAGCGCGCCGCTCGGTAGCGTCACTCCTTTCGCACGTGAGATCGCGCGAGAGGTCGATCGTCATTTACTACGACGATTTTAAGTACAATGACTGTGGTACTTGTGCGAAAGGGGTTATTTTCTCGGTTAACTTAAAGACACGTCAGGTTTAACGATCCTATGTCGTGGCTGTTACTTATAGATATCGTTATGGTACAATAAAATGACTCGTAACAGTCCACGTCTTTGTATAAATATATACACCGTGTATAAGCGCCACCTAGTGTATCTCGTTGTGATTGCTACTTGACGCCGGAAAAGAATCCTGCCTTGTTTTAATTACCCAGAAACTTTTCTCGGGATACCACGCGGGTTACGCGCGATTTAATCAACATTCGACATTAGTTTTATATCGATCTTGATCGGAGTGATAAATAAGCTTTGTGCGTAATAATATCGTTGAATCGCCGAATAGTCGTTTCGGCTTTAACGGGACTCTTTGTGTCTTGTACTCTGGGCCAATTCGTAATTACACAGAGCGTCCATTGGCTGAGGTAAAATGACACGATACGAATCGATGAAAAAAAATTTTACCGTCAACTAACCGTTAATTTAATTGCTTGTATTTACTCTTTTTTTCACGACAGATACAAAAATAATTTTTAAAACAACCCCACCGAATTACTACGCGAGAAACAAGGAAGAACGTATTGCTACATAGACCAGAGATCGTATCCGATTAGCCAGAAGTATCGGTTAGGTTAGAGCAGTGTTGCATCTATAACGTAATGCAAGTACATAGGCAGCATATACGAGATCAAGTACCCCTTTTGTATATGTATATAACATACTAGACCAGACTGCCTTGTTACGGAGTACGCGCGTGTCTGAACTTGCATATAGGGCCTTTTCTCCCCCGTCATAGAGTATATATAGATATACAGAGATGGCAATGCGACTTTATACGTGTGATCTTGGTATATGTGTATATATGTATATATGATTTAGCGAGCAGCGAGATAACGTCGATCACATCGTTACAATAGTGACGTAACGATAATTGTTATTAGAAACGCGATAAAAGGTACACTTACGACTGGATGGCTCGTCGCCGATACCCGTGCCATCCTGAAACTCGTCGTCGGACTCGGTGCCAGAGTCGTGATCGTCGTCCGTCTGAAAACAAAAAAGAGAAATATTCATTTAAACGAAGGCTTCCTCGCTATGGCGTAGCTGACATTGTTGCAATAACGCCTTGGTGTCTGCTATTGTCCTATACGCCTGTGCCCGTGGAGAAGAGTTTTATGGCGACACGCGTGCATTCCTATCTTTCGGAGGAGAGGGATGGGTGAGATAAAAGAGAGAGAGAGACTGTGAAGCTAAGAATACAATGACAGAGAGGTAAAGCTTCCCGATTTCGCGTGGAATTAATCATGGAAAAAAAGGAAGAAGAAATCTTGCCATAAAACGCGCCCGGCCCTTGCCGACCGTTACGTATTACACCTATAGCGTACGTCGACTCGGGCGGCCACTCTATGAACCCACCTAAAAACATCGTGGCGGCCTGACGAACGCTCCGGTTCCAGTGAAAGAGAGACAGAGATTCCTGGCGAAGAGAAAAATTGCCAGCTCGATTCTGCGTCCTGCGACGGACTTTCCATTGCTCTCGATGATGCTTCTTTGTATATATTCGACAGAAACGAAGTGGCACCGACACGGCAACAATGCGCTATCTATAAATTTGTTCGCGAATAAAATTTGTTTTGACGAACAATCGGCCTATGACTTTTTAACAGAAGAGTGTCTTAAACTTTAGGTTTTAATCGTGAATCGACTGTACCTTAGAGCTCGTGCAAGGTCAAATTACCGACTGCGGCGCGGAAATTCCTGATAAGTCGCAAGTCATCTACCTGATGCATCCCATGCTTTGGTGAAACGATCTATCGCTGTATTCTACGTGGGGAATAACCTCTTCGGTAGGGACGTGTCACTTTTGTGATTGGATGGTAATGACAGTGACGAACGAAAGATTAGAATTCGGTAGATGTGTAAAATATTTATATTGACGAAGGAATGGGGATAAATGAAAATATACTTTAGTCCAGGAAGAGACAGTTTGTGTCGGAGATGTCAGACTACTGGAAAGAAACGAAGGGGAACGACGCTTGGTACTATGTTTATTACGGTACGACCGCCACCATTTTAAATCACGATGCTGACCTTCGTACAGCATGAGAAAGGTTATCAAGCACTAGGAGTTTACCTCCGAATTTTAAATTGAAATTCCTGTTTGGATGTTTTTGATATAATGATATTGAAGTAGCACGAAGTTGGCTTCACTTCGAACGGAAGATTCGTATGATTTAAGATTCAAATTTTTCTATGACCTTCGTCATAGAAGTGTTCGCTAAATGCGCTCTAGGGTTGCTTGTTGAGAGTGTCGAGCATTAGGAAACTTAGAAATATGTACAAACCTTCTCCTGATTTGGATCCTCGTTCAGCGAGTGAGTTCTTAGCTTGTGCGTTAAAAACTTCAGCATAGTTTACGGATTTTACGTCACTTGGCACTACCACCAGCACCACCGTCACCACCGTCACCGCCACAACTAACACTTTCACTAACACCTTCAAGACGAAGATCACCACACGATTCTGCGACACTGTCTTCCTCTTGTTCACGGTGGTCGCTTTGATGCCATGTATTTCCAAGCTGTTTATTTCGGGCAGGAGCACCTTCCGTTTCTGACCAACGACGACAATATCAAAAGCAACGTGGACGACGTTGCCGATGATAATAACGACGATAATGACGCTTATGACAATAACACTGACAAAGTAGAGTACACTTCAGAAGAGGAATGTACAAGATCGTATCGTACAAATTTCAAGGCGACGGAATAAAATCGTGACCGAGTGGCAAGTGGTTACGGGTGCGTGTTGCGTCAGGATCTTTGCGAAGGAATAAAAATGAATGCGTTGTGTAGGACGCCTTATGGATGGATCGTTGAAGAGAAGCCTCTGCTTCTTCTCTCGCACTTTTACTCTCTTCTTTTGCGCCTTTTTTCCTCTTCCGCTTACGTTCCGCGTCCTTCCTCAGGTCTGCACACCCGTCTGGGATACAAACCCAGGCAAAGAGTGAGACACGAACTCAAGGTATGTATACAGGCGAGCGTCTCTGCACGAATATAATATAAAAAAACAAAGAGCAAAGTACGTTAGCAGGACTACACGGCACAGAATGGAGGTACAAGATGATTCGATGAGAATTTCAGTCTCTTCTCTTTAATCGAAAATCCACGACTCACTGACACTTCATCAAATTTTTCCCTCCTATTTACACCATGGCCCGTCTTTTAGTAGATATTTTTCAGCTCGTCTAAATAACTCTAAACGATCAAACTCTTGAGGTTACGAGTGACATTCTGTCGACTCGTGGCTCGATCACTTTGTCCGAGGAACGTTGGTATTTATTCGTCTACCTGACTGCGTGCCCTACCTGCCTTACTGCCACGTCTCGCCTGTCTGCACTGCAGCGAGAAATCAAAGTGTGGATCATGAGGTAGTATGTCGCTACGATTTCGAATCACTGGATCGCACGTTACTCTTTTCTTCTGCTCTCACTCTCTCTCTCTCTCTCTCTCTCTCTCTCTCCCCCCCTTCCTCTCCGCAACTCTAGAAATTTACTCGATGGCGAAGCCGAGCGTCGCTGCTGACTCTCGCGCTCGTCAACGCCATCCCGATGTCCCCAAGATACATGAGCTACCAGGATAATTAAATAATCCCTGGTGATCGTCCCCTACGAAATTATGAATCCTTAGAAACACAAGAACAACTGCTCTGTTGTTACCAACGGCCAAGCTTCTGGTACCCGGAGTAATTCGCACACTTCCGTATTCACCCACAGTATACTGTTTCTCTCCAGTATCTTCACAATATCACAGTCATGAATAGCTTCCTCCTTGACGTAATCATTAAATTGAAACGGCACAATCCGCATCACGCAGCCCAAGCCGCGAATAACAAGGTAGAAAAAATAAAAGGCGTGGAGGAGATAGCTACGATCTCGGGCTTATATTTCGTTCTTCGGCTTTTCACAGTTCCTCGGCTGTTGACTCGCCACCGGAGCTCGTCGAACCGTCTGTCAATTTTGGACGTCAAGCAGACGGATGAGCAGCCGGGCCTGAGGACCGAATAACGAGTAGACTCGTGTCATGCTCATACGTGAGCCATGATTATCGGGGCTTCCGCATCCACCTATTACGTCTACCTGTTCTCGCTATATCTCCCAATAACGTCTACCTAACCAGCTCACGCCACCACCACTGCCACTTCGCGACTGCGGTGGTGAACAGACTGTGCTTCTCCTAGTGCTTCCCCACTATTCCCATCATTATCGCGCCCCACTTCGACTCCTACTAGAACCCCCCCCCCCCCCTCCTCTCCCTCCACTCCATCCTCATGGACCCATACAATCTCACTGATCCCCACTTCCATTGGAGGCCGAGTGTACTTTCCTGAGCAGCGTATGTATTCGTTCGTGAGCTTTCGTGCCTCCTCGTGATATCACACGCCACTGATAAACACCGGACCATGGTGCTACGCTACGCTATCACCCCATGTATTTTATTTGATCACATATATCTATGCATCCCTGTATACATTGATAGTACAAACGTCCTCTGCACCCGCTAGAGATATTCTTTTCATAGGATTAGGTAACAATGATTTTGAAAACTGAAATAATTGCGCAAATAGCTACCTGTATATATATATAGTCTATGGGGTTACATAGGGCAAGAATATTGGAGCCGGAAGACACTTTGCTAATGCTAAAACAAAAATTCGTAATATGAGAATGGAGATAAAGAGGAGACTCGGCTTATTTAGATGCAGAAAGGAAGGTAGAAAAGTTTTTAAGATCTCAAGGTACTCGGAATTACTTGCTTCCGTATGGACCTCAATGATGCTTACTCTTGTATACCGTGTGCGGTTTCTCAAGTTAGTTGCTTCAAACGTAGAGACTTACTTCGTATGAATACACCTTGTCGAACCACGAGGAAAGCTCATATCGAGCGCACTGTCCATTAAATATCTACAGAAACGTCTGTCTCTGTGTGATTCGTATATGAGAAAGCCAGAAGGTATTCCCTGCTCAATTTCTGAAACCCATCATGAATAGCCCTGATCAGTCTGAAGTAGGATTACATACACGCGAAGTCAACATCTTCATTCACTTAGCTTGTAACTTGATCCAAGAAGATCCCAGATATCAATTTATCATTTGCTCATACACGTGGATTCGTTTAGGTAAATAAAATTCAATTTAATAAAGAAAACAATGGTAGTGTACGTATCCTGGAGGACAGAAGTAAACCATCCAGAAATTACATTCCATTGCATCCCCTAGCGAATAGAAGAATTTCCATCGATGTGAATTCTTCTGATTAGTAATATCGCGACGTATCCGTCTTGGAATTATTAGAATCGATAGTTCCGTATCTCCAAGAGATATCAAGGTAAATCGAAAGTAGAAGAGGAGGATGTTTATTGACCGGTGTGTCGGTCCAAACCGTCCAGACGAGTAGCTATATATAATACGTCACGTTAAAGGGAACGTAAACCCAAGACCCGTCACCCATTCACAATCCAGCTTCCCCTGGGAGGGGACTAGCGTAGTGGTGGTAGTAGTATGCAAGCTCGCCTTGAGCTTTTCCTTATACATACAACGACAACACGAAGCTTCGTCAGACCCGGTTACATTCCGTTACCACCATCCTTACAGCCCCTCGTACACACTCATACCTACCACTCAACAACCGTGACTAAGGGTGCTCGGCAAATCTCGTCTACTCTCGGCTACTCTCGGCTACTCTCGACTGGAATAAGTTAACCTAACCTGATAGACTAGTAGCGCCGGGTGAACGGGGAAACGGGAAACTACAGGTCAAATTCGTTTTGCTCAATGGACCAACCGAGCGTACGAGGAAGACATTCCTTACCAGAGAAGCCAATCGAAACCCTCAAGAATTCTTTATGCAGTTACAGAGTCAGTAGACGTTTACCAATCCATTGAAAAGCTCCAAATTTTCACCCGGTATTCCAGATACGTATTCACATGTACTTTTCCCGTTACCTCTGCTACGGTATAATGGTCTCGCCCGAGGCTTAATTTCAGTGTCATGGCATCTCGCGGAACTTTCTTATGGATTGTGACAGAAATTTGTTAATATTTAAATCTATATCGTCCAACTCAAGGCATCCTCCTTGCATCGACTTGTCGCGATGCTACGGGAACCGATTTACGTCGTTAAAACGCGACGATAGCAATGTGGAAACTGCTCTCTCCCTGACACTTTCCAGAGAATCTCGTATCGTTGGGGTTGCGCACGCACGTGTACGCATAGTATATACACAAGTTGTAGATCAACGTAGATATGGCGCCCGCGCACTTCTTCCACGTCATTATACCACTGGCAGACCCTTTACGCACATTGCTACACATCGGACGTGGCTATGTAGTATATAAGCTTTATGTGCATGCATTACTTTGACTTGACTCGGCGCAATGGGTTCTGCGTGATCCGAGATGATCGAATCGCTACGCTGAAACGAAGTGCGTTGGGGATTGAATGGAACGTTCTGCTTATTGAATAAAACGATGACGCGTGCGTACGTGTGCGCACCATGTGTTACTTTGTCAGCAAGTTTTATGTGGAACGACCATTCTGTTTGTCGGATGTATCGGTGATTGAAGAGGGTCAAATTCCAGACTGTTATCATTCATACGTTTCCGCAACAAAAAAAATGGCAGGTTGTTTTATCCTGCACCCTTTAACGATGTAACAATATGTTTGACATACATTGGGTGTTGAAAATTTTCAAGAAAATCAAACAACTTTATTGAATGTATATATATCTGGGAGTTTAAATAGTTGGACTATTTCGATATTTGTGTGGTTAGAATTTTGAAATTCTCATGTTCTTTTATCTTGATCCTAATTGTTCCGCGTGAGCATGGTTACGTCATGGATAGACAATGCAAGATAACATGTCAAGGGCTGTATTGTCAGTGTCGAGGTGACAATGGGATTTCCCGATTGCCTATAAATCTTGCTCATACCATCCGGAAGCCAGGATTGGTCCTGGGGAGGATTCTAATCAATAGTCAATACCCACAGGACGTGGATGAGTGCATCCTGTGGGATAGGAACGTGTGGTACATGTATGTACAAATGGGTAGAGCCGTGACATATGTAGGTGGAACTTAGCGAATGCGGTGACTGATAGTACTTGGTGCTAAATCACCGGTTTTTTGTGGCAGAGAAACCCGATTGGACGAGAATGAATTCCATTCAGTAGGGAAGAAACTGCTCTATTACAGAGGAATGAGATCCAACTTTATTCAACCCAAGCAATATCCTTCTGTGGTAATACCTGTGGGCAGCCATTGGTGATATTGAAGTATTTCTTTGTGAAACATGTATTTACAAAGATAAAAAAAAGATAGTACCGAGACTTTGTTGTTGTCATTGTTTTTCTTAAATAGCAGAATACATTAATTCGTTAATTACAACGCGAAATTAGGTAAATGTAGCTAGAATATTATCAGTACAGTTGGCAGCGAGAAGACAATGGCACGGGGATCTTATTGTCCAGGAAATACTGTGTAGGTTGCCAGAACTTTTCGAGTTCTGTTAGCTTTGCCAAAAACGACAATCGGCTTTCTTTGGATCCCGTATCATAATCTTGTTTCTTCGTTGTTTCGTGGTTTAACTTTATGCTTTCCATACTGTGAAAATGTCCAAGTTATCAGTCGAGGAATCTCTAAACGAGACACAGTTCTACGTAGAACCTTGTATCATACGACTCCGTGCATATTGGCACGAATATAAGGCACTGGGATTCCTACTAGTATAGTCATACTCTAGGATATTTTCTTATCCAGGCACAAGTTTAGAATATTTTCCTTACTAGGTATACTCTAAGAAATGATTGTGCTTCAAAGAATATTCCGTAATGGTTTACGAGAGTCTTTATTGAGCACCAGTGCTCAATTCGGGCTCTTTATCAATATTAAATAACTTTTAAATAAATGTTAGTGGAACTGAGATTCACAGTTTCGTCTCGTGCTTCACCTTAGCCCTGAGTAATTGATTCGAGCGAGGCACACCATAGGTACTACTCAAAAAACAACCAGGTGAACTTATGACCCTGCTGTCGGTAGACTCTGGATTTGGATTGGGAGGATCCACCGTCTCGTTATTATCAAATGCGTATCGCCTCTGTCGACTTTCTTCGTGACTATGAACATGATTGTTCTTTGTTCTTATCTGCAATTCGGAATCTGTCTCTTCCTCGTTATCCGCGCTATCCACATCTCCTGCGTAAAACATACATTAGATAAATTATGTGTTTTAATAACATACTCCTTATTTCACAATTTAATTTTTCACTTACCGTCCGAACTATTAGTAGAGGGTAGGTAGAAACGAGATTGTGGAGGCTTATTACTACCGCCACGACGTTCCCTCTCTCTTCCTAAGTTACCAGAATTATTGTATTTGAACTCTCGTGGGAGAGTGTAACTGCGGGGCAAGGATACTTGACTACCTTCCATATCGCTGACTTCGCCCTCGCCCTTAGAACTTTCCTCCTCGCCATTATGACTCGAGCGTAGTCTGTGACTCAGGTGACTCGGAGGAGTCCAATGTGGATAATGGTGAGGAAGGCATCGGGGCGCTAATAGAATTTCTGGTGTTTCTGCTCTTTCCCTCTGCGGCACCTTCCAGAGGTTAGAAGGATGAGAATTGGGGTAGTAAGGTGAGGCTGGTGGAGGTGGTAGTAAACAGTGCATCTTGACTGGCGGCCAAGAGGATAAAGTGATTCCACCATTGGTGTCAGGTAATGAAGGTGGCGATGGGGATAGCGGAGAACTAGGAGAAGTGTGAAGCTTCGTATTCGGGGGTGGTTGCTGATTGGATGCTGACGGTGAAGAGGAAAATGACGACGTTGAAGCCGACGGTGGTGGAACGAGCTTTCCTTCTTTTATTTCCTCCTGAATTGCTCGCAATTCTCGCAGCTGCTGCTGCTTTTTCTCTCGTAGTTTCTCGTGGATTAGATTCACGCTAAGACACCCACCGACGCCGACCTCGGCTTCGTTCCTTTGTCCATTCGTATCCTCAATCTATTGTCATATATTATTAAGATTATCCAGAAGTACGTTTCGCATGATCTAACAGTTTTTATGATCTTATATGCTCTTACTTGAGGTATTGCGGTTGCACATGGTGGCCTTCTCCAAAATGGTATCAGTTGTCGCGAACCACCGCTGCCATTCAGTCGTTGTCTCGGGTCTCCTGTAGGTGTTATGGTTAAAGATGTTGCCTGCGGTTGGGGTGGTGGTGGGGGTACGAAGGTTGTCGGTTTCTTTTTCTTTCGATTCGGATTCGTAACTGCAGGGTTTGCAAAACGGCAATTGAATACTCCTGGTATACCGCCATTACTCAGTTTCACTCTTCGCATTCCCATATTCATTCCGACTTTCTTCTCCTCGTTGTAATCTATCTGTTTCTCTTCTACAGCATCCTGAGGTGAAATAGTAAATGTCAAATGACTGAGATGAGACCAAAAATGAACTGTTTGAGTTTCATGTTCCTACAGACCTGCTTGGACCTGGTTACAACGTTTGTCGTATTCATTCGTCCACCTGCTTCATACCTGAGTCTTCTCACGTGAAAGAATCTGCTAAGTTGAAAAGATTTTATCATGTGTTAAATTGAAAAAGTACTGTACAAGTGACCCGTGGTACATTAATAAATACTTGCCTATAATAAAGTCCCATGAAGAAGAGTCCGCCAAAGAATAAAGCTAAAAGCGTTAGAGCAAGAGTAACCGGATGTGGATGATGTGACAGGGGATGCAAATCGTTTTTATTAACTCCAGCCGCCCACACGCCAACCAGTAGACTATTCTCCAAGAACATTACTGTGTAGAAAATCACCTGAAACGTTAAAACGGAATAGTAGATGGCGTTCATTGACATTTGGCTAATGGTCCACATGTTCTACCAACCATTTTCTGCCGGTGATTAGTTTCATGAAGATTGACGTATGCAAATACGTAAACGAAGGCAAGGAGGGACGCAAGAAAGGCCTTTCTTGGCAGTGGTAAGCCTTCTCCACCGTGGAATAATCCATCAGGAGTTAACAATAACCACGTGAACATAGATAACCAATGAAGTGCTAATACGATCAGTAACCACTGGCTACCATAAACTGATGCATAGGCAACCAGAGCACCAACGCGGGCACTTACTGTTCCTAATCTCCAAACTAACTGCGCTAGTACACCTAGCCATGTGAGTACTAAGCGTTCTAAATTTCTGAGACGTGCAGCACCCTTACTAAAACTGGCCACTGCCCAACATACACTCCATAGAGACAAACCAGCAGACACGGCTGTTAATTCAGCTAATTTTCCACTTTCTCTGGTATCTCCTTTAGATCCTATCTCTCCATGTTGATTATCGTCAGTGATTCCAGTTGATAACAGGTACAATTGCAGAAGAAGCATTGGAGCTGCTTCACAAAACGCGTGAATAAGCCTTAGTACACAAAGTTCCCTGACCTGTGTAATTTTAATAAACGTATATATTTAGATATAAAGCCAATGTAGTATGAAGTTATTAATAAGAGTCATTAGGTTTTGTACCTCGTGCTTAACGTAGGCCAAATCAACAGGAATGAACAATTTAAAGTATCTCCACAGAACTCCAATTTGGGTTGAGTGAAGTAATAATATGCATCCAATTACCCAACCATTTGCTTTCTTTTCTTGATTAGAATTACACTGAGTAGTGATAGTATTTCCACGGAATTGTCCCCTGGCACCCCAAAGATACCATCGCACACTGACCACCTGATAAGAAACAGATGATATAATATTTGTCCACTATATATCGCTTGATATAACAAATATATTTTTGTAAAAAACTATTTCCTCACCTGTGATATAACAAGCGAAGTTACAACAAGAGTAATAGTCAATGGAAAAAAAGCAGGTGGTGCTGTAGGGTGATGAGCAAGAGCATACCCCATAGCCAGGTCAAAAACAACATCACAAAAATAGGAAGCCAGTGATATTATATTGAACAACACATCGCACAGAGGAAGGAATTCGTGCTGATGCTGTTGTTGCTGATGCTGGGCCATAATGGGCCTCTGTTGCCCATTTGGACCACCCAGCACCCTCTTACTATCTGACCAATCTCAGCCTGTAATAAAAAATTTCAAACGAATAATCTTATGACGCAATTTCAAAAACAATAAATAATAGTAACAACAAAATAACAAAAAACAATATAAATTTAATGGCTCATTGTATTAAAAAGTAATTAGTAAAAATTTCTAAAATAAAATCAAGTTATATATTTTTTGTAACGTTAAAATATAATATCGGCATTAAAAAATTTATATGAATACCATCCATCTATAGGACAAAAAACAAGGTGCGGTGAGAACTTCAGACATTCCAAACCCTCCACCTGAGTTATACATATTACTTCTCCCCTCTGTTTCTGCTATGTGGTCATAAGACGAAACGGGGAATTCCCGATTTCTTTGACTTCGCAAAGTCCTAACAACATGCGCAGAATACAAACCAAGTTGGCACACGGCGTGGGACAGTCAGATAGCACTTACCGCATTCCTCACATGTCATTGGCGAGTGATCACAAAAGTGACATTCTTAACCTGGATGCTGCGCTGGTCGACCTGGACCAGCTCAGGAATGCGTGGAATTTCTTCCAGAAATCGTTGTCGCGGCGCACGAAGAATAATGCGAAAATTTTCACCACTATCTTATCGACTATTTCACGCAGAACCTATTACATTTTACACGATCGCCATTCTGCAAATGTGAATAACTGTCGTGAGAGAATATCAGTCTTCTCTCTACCTGTTGATTCGTAGCCGCTATTTTACCACAGTATCTACTCTACTACATGGGGCTGCATACCTGATCTACACGGTAGTGACGCCACCGAGGAACGTGAAAACTTCTTATTCTCTCACGGTAATTCCACCTGCCAAGGTGGCTGCAGGTAATGGTCCTTGGCAGTCCTTGACGAGCCATGATAATTCATTGACTTTAACTTAGAGATTGGTAAATGGGAATTCATTGTGCAGATTAATTATTAATATATAATTAATTGCTAGTAAAGTAGATCTAAGACTTAATTGCTTGAATTATACTAAAGCATATTATATACCACTATACTACATAACATTGCTGACAGTGTTGGGATGGAAACAACTGCACAATGATACCTGGGTGTGAGAATCCTTGCATTTTGATATAAACGAGAGCAACTTGCGATAAAGTATCGTTTATAATTAAACAATTACACCATTATATGGATGTATAAAAATGCATGATTGTACAACAGTGTATACGAATTTTGTGCGCGATTGACGCCTCGACACTTGGAAAGTTCCCGTATAAATAAATCATGTATACATATGTGTATATATGTACAAAATTAGTACTGGAATAATGATTAAAACTATACATGGTTCAAGTTGAATCGATGATGTCAAGATTAATAAAGTCATCCGTAAATTTCTATTATTGCACTTCTTCAGGATATTCTCCTTCTTCCTGCTCGCTTAGTGCTTAGAGAATAATCTCGTTTTTAAAGTTTCTTGTAAGTTCTTTGTGCGGTAGGACAATGGAGTTCAACAGAATCTTTTCCGCCGCCAAAGTTACGCTCGTACCTAAGATATAATGAGAATTTACGATACTCATTAAGTTATAAAGTACCATGAAAATGTCAGTTTCTCACCAAGAATTGTGATAGAGGGATTCAATTTGCCATTGGTATTGAATAATGGTGGATTTTCCATTTTTGCAAATGGTTTGTCAGGATTTGGATCACACGGCGTACCTTCCACTCGTGCCCATTCTCCTACTTTACTGTTTCTGCCCATGATGCTGTGTAACACTATTGTGTGTGCTTGTATTTGGGCATTGGCTAGCACGATGGATTCAAATATTCTTACTCCAGCACCGATTATAGCATTGGAGCCTATACTAACGTTTGGACCCAACTGTAATAAAAAAAAGAGATTATAATTGATTTGTGCAACAAAATATATACACTCTGATCTGCTGTATATTGTGTATTTTACCACAGCAGTTGGATGAATTGTTGCAGAGGGATGAATATGCACATCTCCAATAATATGACATGGACCGTCTGGCGAAGGGGCAAGTCGCTCTGATTGTTTTAATCGATATAATGATAAATAATGTCGATTTGCATATATTGCAGATCCAGCAGTTTTCACTTGAGACCACCAATTTGTAACTGGGAGTGCAAATAATCGACCTGTTCCTGCCAGCCTTGTTAATATATCTTGTTCTAGGGCAATGTGTGCAGGATCTTTACTATTGCCGTTTAGCTGCCTGTAAGAATGAGATGTTATTTTTCACAATGCTATACCATAGTGTAATAAAACTGCGGGAGATGCTTAAGTGAAAGACATACATAAAATTTTCATGCTGTTGAGCAGCATAAAAAACATCAGCCATTGTTTGAAAAATGTCTGGTGCAGCTATATACACTCCACAGTTAATTAAAGTGGAAACAACAGTTGAAGGTTTTTCTACATAATGGGCTACTTCACCGTCCTTGCCCAAAACCATGCAACCATAATTTATAGATTGTTGCCTCGTAGCCTCAGTAGCCATTATTGTCAATAATGCATCTTTACTTCTATGAAATTCAACCATTTCTTGAAGAGGAAAATCAGCACAAACATCTCCATTCATGACAAAAAAATATTTTGGAGCTCCAGCACGAATTTGATCACGGAAATGATACATGCCACCTGCTGTTCCCAGAGGAGTAAACTCCTGCAGGTAACGGATACTTAGTCCATAAGTGTTAGTCATTTCTTCAACAAACTGTCGCAAGTCATTAGCGGAATATGAACCAATTATTAAAACTTCGCTAAGATTAGGCACTTTCGCACAAGCTTCAATATGATGTTGTATCATTGGTAGACCCGCTACTGGAAATAATGGTTTTGGAACATCTAAAGATAGTGGACGGAACCTGGTCCCTGCAAATAAAACAAAGATATGTTTATAGCTCAGTCATTAACTAAGGTAGTTACTGTATTAGATGATTTATTTTTCTAAAGTACAATGACTCACCTTTCAAGGGACCACCAATAAGAATGACAGCTTTCAACATTTTTTACAATTTTGAGTAAAAATTATTAAACTACTATACACGTCGTTAATCTGATTCAACTTATCAGGATTACGTTTGATTTGACACGTACGTCTTCCGACACGTCAAATAAACAAAGTTCGTTGCTGCACACTATATAGAATGTCGGTGCTATCTTTCGCAGGAATTCTGATGCTGCGACACCTATTAAAGGAAAATGTCTTTCAATTTTCTCCCTATGATATCGATGGAAAAAGACCAAACTCAGTACTATTACATGACGCTTAAAAGCTTGTATGAGCAGTTGAAACTGCTACTCTACTATGGGGTACAAAGAATGTAGTAGTAAGTCAGCCTAGACATATACCTATATATGTGTGTATCCAACACAATTTCGCTTTACGAAGCCACGCTTGATTAATAAACCGGACTGCAAAGCTATTTTAATCGATTAGAAATAGATTACGTTGTTACAGTTCATGAAACGTATAGTGAAATTTGCTAAATAAAGAAGGTAAGCAATTCTTGAGTAATTTTGTTGTGCAGTGTTTAAAGTTTGTATAGCAAATCGTCTAACGTACGTATCGTATAGCTAACCTATATGATATGAATATTTTGCTTATTTTGATAAGGAAACCATAAAAAATTAATTTGTAGGTGAAGTAAAACATTTTCAAGATGTTTAATCAAAGCGGAACATTGGGAACAGGAGCTTCAACTACTTCAAATCCTATGAAGGATTTTGAAGTAGTTTCACCGCCTGATGATTCTATATCCAGTTTGGCTTTTAGCCCTGCATCTATCCCGCAAAATTTTTTGGTTGCTGGCTCTTGGGACTGTAACGTTCGTTGTTGGGAAGTAGAACAGTCTGGGAAAACTGTCCCTAAGTCTATGCAAAACATGGGAGGACCTATTTTAGATGTTTGTTGGAGCGATGTAAGTGTACTCTTTATTTTTGTTTTATTATCACTAATATTTCTTTGCATGTATTTGCAATGAATAACATTGGATTATAATATTTTTTTGGAATAGGATGGAACAAAAGTTTTTATGGCTTCCTGCGATAAAATGGTTAAATGCTGGGATTTAGCTTCTAATCAAAGTGTTCAAGTAGCAGCACATGATGCTCCGGTAAAAACTTGCCACTGGGTAAAGGGTTCGAATTATTCTTGCCTTATGACAGGATCGTGGGATAAAACTTTAAAGGTAGTTAGCAATAAAGTATTTGTAAATTCTATATATTATATATTACAAAGCATCATTTTGCTTACATAGTTCTGGGACACACGTAGTCCAAACCCCATGATGACTATCAATCTTCCTGAGAGGTGTTACTGTGCTGATGTGGTATGTTTAGTAACAGTGTATTGAAAAATTCTATTTATCATAATTCTTAATGTGTATAACATGTGAACAATTATTATTAGGACTATCCCATGGCAGTAGTTGGCACAGCAGGACGTGGTTTAATTGTATACCAACTGGAAGGAACTCCACAAGAGTACAAACGAATTGAATCACCATTAAAGTTCCAACATCGTTGTGTCGCTATTTTTAGAGATAAGAAAAAATCTCCAACAGGATATGCCCTTGGCAGTGTTGAAGGAAGAGTTGCTATTCAGTATGTTAATCCAGCAAATCCTAAGGATAATTTCACCTTCAAATGTCATCGTTCGAATGGAGCACCTAATGGCTATCAAGATATTTATGCGGTATTCTTGTTAACTCGTTCTTGTTCTTAGTAATGAAAATATCAAATAGAAACTATTAAACAAATGGTTATTATCTCACAGGTAAATGACATAGCGTTCCATCCTGTTCATGGTACCTTGGCAACTGTTGGAAGTGATGGTACATTCAGTTTCTGGGATAAAGACGCTCGCACAAAATTGAAACCATCAGAACCCATGGAACAATCAATAACACGTTGCTGCTTTAATCACAATGGCCAGATTTTTGCCTATTCCGTTTCCTATGATTGGTCAAAGGTACATTAGTTTATATCTACACGCCATCTGCATTAAGTTTTAATATCAATCACTGAGAGTGCTTAATATTATTTTATGTTCATTATGTGTTACAGGGTCACGAGTTTTACAATCCTATGAAGAAGAATTACATCTTCTTAAGATCCTGTTACGATGAGTTGAAACCAAGAAGTCCTTCGTAAGGATTGACAACAAAATTTGTCATTTTCGCATTGAATCAAGGGTTCAACGTAATTAATACTATAAGCCACTTTGTTTCATTCCTATGCAATGTATTGATCATTTTTATACTATCGTCTATGGTATCAGCTTAGTTTTCAGTGGCAGAATTAAATTATAAACTCATACCGCACCACGTGACTCTGCAAAGAAACTGTGCATAAGTACACTATTCGTATGTGTGTACAATCGATGTGCCTTCCATCGATGAACCTTTTGTACTATGTACAAGTGAAATATTCATGTAATTTTTATTATAACAGCAACGTGTAAATAATAAAGTATTGTCATTTTATAAGTTTAGTAATGAATACAAATACCAAATCACCCAACCTTGAGGTTTATTTGAGATAATATTAAAATAATACGATTTAATGCTAGTAACAATTACATTTTCCATTCATAATGGAAAGTGAGTTAAACTCAATGAATATTCTGGCACTTTTTATTGAATTTTTGAAACTAGTTCATAGTTTAACTTTTTAGAAACTCGTCCAAGTCTGATGAATCCGCAACATCTAAATCAACTTCTTCCAATGATGGACCTTTCTGGGAGGTTCCTAATTCTGAACGAATTAATAACATTAAATTAAAATATTTAGTATAAGAATTGAATAGTTCTACGTACTGGGTATAGTTCCTGTTATCTTGTATTCTTCCAATTCCTGTTTAAAAGCTTCCTCAAATGTTTCCTGCCGTTCTTTTAAAATTTTTTGTTGCTTCAATTCATGCTGCAAAACTTTTTCAGAATGCTTTCCTGCTAGCTTTGCTAATGGTATCAGAGAATTAATATCATGAAAATCATTCTTTTAACAATGTACATATTACATTGCAATATACCTCTTGTAGAATCGAGTTCAGATAACTTTTTCTCTTTATACAAGGCTAGCTGAAATCTGTGATCTAGTTGTCTACTTTGTAAGTCCAAGGTTTCATTTAAATCTTCCAGTTGGAACAAAGATGTCTCAACTTCTTCAAATAGTTCCTGAAGTGTCCCTAAAATATATCTATTGCAATTTCTGGACTGATAATACATTTATGGATCACATGCTGGATACCATAATATCATTGACAAAAACTATTATAATATATAATAATACCTATTTGATCCATAAGGTTTTGGATATCATTATTTATCTTGGGTATAGCAGCCAAGGTATTGTTTAACCGGGTAATATTGTTCCATTCGTATTCCAATTGGTCATGAATACTTGCAATAAGGGCATCAGCTTCTTGAGCTTTTTCTGCATTTTCTTCTGCAAGCTCATGCAGTTCATTCCATCTCATTTGAAAGTGATGTAAAACATCAGCACCAGCATTATAGTTGACATTTCTAATATTGGTCAATTTTTTGGGTTTGGAACTTTCACCGACCGACAAGCCTCTTATACTGAAACACAGATAACCATCCATTATAAGACTTCACTAAACAGCTCGCTTATATCATTTTATGGAACTTACAGAGATTGTAAAATAAAAAAATGGCAAATCAACGTGTTAATAAATCCATCAACGTAATACTGACAAACAAATAACAGTGAAACTCTGACGTTACCATGATATATCTAAAATGAGAAATCCTAATTTTTCCTAGTAAGTGGACAACGAAAAATAAATAAATTTTCTTTAATTACCTAGCAGATAAACCTTCTTGTACAGATTGAAACTTGTTACGTAGCGTGCCGAACATTTTAATGTTTACATGAACATATAACACAGTAAAACCCTATTTTTATATTACACAAATATTATCTATTATGACATTTCGCCAGCATTAACTTTATTTTGTAAGGTTAAGACTGTCATTGTCCGCGTAATATAGTATATCAACCTATAAACATTTAAAAAAACGTCCAACTAGCCCTCTATGATCTAAACTGCACAAATATTGATGGACAAAATTCGCATAGCTTAAGATTTGCTCCAGTATGCAGGCGACAAACGGTAAAAACTAACGGTTAAAATAAAACATTCTCCTGTTATTGTAACATTCATTCTAAAAATTCGAAAGTCAATACCGATTTTTTCAGTATAATCGACCGTCAAATCTTTTCTGTCACACATTCATTTGATTGATCCTCAAGAAAGACTAAGATCAGAAAATCCGAGATTGACAGCGAAATTTAAGCGTCGCAAGCAATTCGGAATATATTTAATCATCAAACCATCGTATTACTTGTATAGCAGTTTTCCGACGATATACGATGATCGGATAATGATATCTTCCACTTCGTCCTACGACGATGACCTTCTGAACAGCGCTTACGCGAATATCGGCTTAATCGCAGACACAGCCTGGGCTGCCGATCAAGACGATTCCTTCCGAAAGCTGAACCATACCTTGTGGGTTCAGGTAGGATCTCTCTTTTATGTAGAGGGTGAGTTAGCGCTCTACATTTCCCACTGATAAAAATTATCCTCTTGTGATAAAGGGAAGTGACGCTAAAATTCTGCGGGTGTATCGATACTTTATACAGAGAAAAATTGACATTTGTATCAAAATTTCTACAGATACGTAAACGATTAATAATATATTACAAGATATTATTTATAGCAGAACGCGTTCGTATATTTGCTATCTCAGAAATTCATATACCGCATGAGAATGAAATCTTTAATAAATGTTCACGATACAGTAGAAATAAAAGTAACCATACTCTAACCAAATTAGAAACAAGCTTATATTAAATTCCAGAAAACTGATTTCAAAGAAGCTTGCATTAAAGTGTCTAATGGGTATTGAGCTCAGCTCATATTAACAGTGATGAGAACTTTAATTAAATCTTATGTCTACACAGCTTCTTTCGTCAGGTTACTCAAGAAAGTCTTAACTTCCGGTAGAACTGTAAGCTGACTGGAACATATCAGGATAGTGGTTATTATCGGTCCAGACGGGTACGTGATATCATCCCTGGATCCTGGCTAGCTCACTATGGAAATTACGAGTACGACGAGGACCGTGAAAAGCTATACAAACAGGATAACAAACCACCGGATGTCCGAGTTGATGATATTCACGTCTCCAACGTCGCCGAACCCTGGATGCTGGAAGAAGTCGAAAAACACTTCACCCGGTTAAATAATCGGACATCTATGTTGCCAGAAAATGAACTGTGGGTTCTTTGAAATTTAAAAACAAAGACTGTAATTTCCATAAACCATTTCATATAATTCCATAGGCCCACAACGGAGGATACGTTACCAGTGAGTACCGAATGGCTGGGACAGACAAATTGGGATAACATTCTCCAACAACGTTATCCAAATTTGAAAACAGTATTTTCAAGGAAAAATACAAACAGAAAAGATTCTACATCCACTGAGTTATTTGACAGGCAAGCAAGGGGTACGCACTAATCCATACAATGTTAATTTTATTATCGATCCATGCAAAATAGCTTTGCGATATTATATCGCCATGAATAAAAAATGCGTTAGCTAAAAGAAAGTTCGTTGACGTAAACTATAGAATTATACGAGAAAAATATTCGCCCGGAGGATTATGAAAAATATATTCCACCACGATACAACGTCGACACGGTAGCTGAAATGCGTCTAGAACTGCGTATCACGTGTGAAGTAGTTCGTGACCTATGGAATTCAATCAAGCCTCATGATTATCTTAATTCCGATATCCGGAATCAAAAGCGTGAATACTGCAAACCGCAACAGCATCCACAAATCCAATACCAAAGTTACAACCGGAAACCACAGCAGCATCAACAGACTAACCAGCATCAACGTCTGCAATGCAATATGCAGCAACCTTTATTACTGAGACCACCTCATCAGGCATCATGCTGCGAAACAATTGGTCTAGCACGTAGAGCCGTACCGCCTGTCTTAAGTGCAGAGGTACCTGAATTTTTTCCAAAAGGACCTGGACCGTTTGCCAATGGTCATCAGGAGCATACGGGACCATTGCAATTCTTTCCGTCGTCCAGCGAGAGAAGTTATCAGGATGAATTGTTCCCTTATAATAGAGGCGGTGTGCCAAGCAACTCTAGAAAATTATATCAGGTAATCGATGCCGTTTAATTAGTAATCAGATAATAATTTATTAAATGATATTTAGAGGAAAATTCATATTTTACTTGGTAGAATACCAGTGTACCCGTGACGTCATCCACGCATACTAGTAACATTATGCGAAGTCAGCAACAGTGGATTCAAAGAGCTTATCATCCTCTGCAACTTCATGTTCCTATTTGTCCAACCCAACCATTATGTCCCATGATGCAACCACTATGCCCAACGATAATGCAACGTCCTCTCTTGGTGCAGGAAAAATTTCTATCCTCGAGTTACGTCACCTCTGCACCTATTCCTGTTTATCAAAGGCCATCTGAGCTTTACCAGGATCCATCCCAGAGACGTAAGAATCACGGGGTCGATTTCAATAACTTGATCCTATTGACAAAAAATGCAATGAAGGCTCGAAGAAGCCAATCGAAAAATTCTCAACAAAATTCCACTTACGCATTGGAGAGTAAACGGTCCAGTTTGAAATCTGAGACGAGTGTTTTGCAATGGGTGGATAAAGGTTATCCCAAGAAATGCAAAGATCCTACTCCATTGGATACGGTATCCTTAGAACTCAGGGATACCGAAATGACTTTGGAATTTTCAAAAAAAAATTCAGATAAACTTGAATCACATGATACAGATTCCGCGATGACGGAAGAAGATACAGTGATTAAATTTTCGGAAAATGACGTGCCGTTAAAAAAACGGTTATACAGAGATGTATTAACAAATTCATCAACCAGTGGAGGCATATTGGATAACGTGTTTGATAAGAAATATGATGAATTAGAACAACAAGCTATGGAACAATATAGAATATCTGAAGAATGTTTAGCTCTTAGATATCAGGTAAGTTTAACTTTATTTTCAGGAATAAATGAATTTAAAAATTATTTAGATCATAACCCTAGTCTTTTATCTGTAAAAATGTTAAATATTTCCAACGTGTGAAATCTAGGAGCTCGAGCGTCAGGCACTGGAGCAATACAGAAAAGGTGATAATGGCGTTGGAAGTACTATCAGCAATCAAGAATTGGCATCATCGAAAATTATTCAGCATAATCAGGGTCGAGAAGTATCCGAGGAGAAGGAATGCATCGGTGGTCATAAGTGTTCGGGATTCGGGCAATGCAGTCCCGTGAAAGAAGCTTCAAGTAAAAAAGAAAAAGGTTACAGTCTAGAAAATGTCCGAACAGAGTATTACAGAACGTTTAATTTCTTTAATATTAATATTTGCGTAAGCTTTGCTATGAATTAGTAAACAAAAAATCGAGATTGGTCATTCAATGATGCAACTTTAAAGAAACGTATATCCGCAAGGTACCGCCGTGCCTCGTCGAATAACGATTCTGAGACCAGAAAATAAGCCTGGAACTAGCAGTAGAGATGAGAGGAGTATCATTGAAAAAAGTGCCAAACCAGCAGCAGTCACCAAGAGTCTAACGAAATTGAATGAAAAACTTTGCGGAGATTCGAAAAACACAATTAAGGGTGCATCAGGCGATAAAATTGAGAAAACTGGTATATATAATTAAAATATACTGGTATATTTCATTGTACAAAAGTAGGAAGTGCCTTTGATTTTCAACTAGCTTTATTTGCAGTTCAAGCACTACCCAAAAGGCGTCTGATACTGATGTCACCCTTAAAGAAAGAATCAGGGCCCAGGCTGATGAAAATGGCGAACTTGAATGACACCTCCAGTCTTCGACGGATCGACAGACACGTTTCGAATGTTTATAGAAAAGCGGAAGCGATGAAAACCGGATGTGGAGATGAGAAGGTCACGTTGCTTCGATCATCTGGAGAGGAAGGTATCCGAAAACACTTTATTCTACCCGCCGAAGAATTAATGGATGGTTATCCGAAAAGTTTGGCCGTGCAATTTTTCGAGCAGGAAAATGGATTTTGCCTGACGACGGAACAGCACCAAGAAAGCATTCAGCGACTAGCAAGTTCTTTCCTCTCGACTATATCCCGACGTATGGCAAAGAATGACAGGCAGGATCAAAAGTTTCAGAGATGTCGAGAGCAATTGGGAAATGAAAAAATGTGTGCAGTCTGTGTACTGTCGTCTAAATCATTTGTGAGGGATTTGAGGTTAAAAATATTTTGGAATGAAAATTTTTTGAAAAATTGTTCAAAAAAACAGCCGTTAACACTCTTAAGTGTATGTAATCTTGTACCTGCTTGTGACGTTGTTATGTCCATAAATCATATTTGTGGAATTTCGTATTTCTCAGCGAAAAAATTTCCATGAGAAAATGCAATAGCATTCTTGGTAAACAAATTATTAATGCTGGATTCGATACTTTAGAATTTTCTTTCATGCTGAGTGTATACACTATAGTTATATCGTTTAAAAGGATCTTTGTGGAATGGAAGATCATACACGGTAGTCCGTTCGGTCGTTTATTATCGTGGGCTGTTCGGAATAGAGAAAAGGAAGTCAGTATAATGACGGTAATTTAATACGGAAAAGAATTCGCAACGTCAATTTCAACTACCATCTTATGGAAGATGGAAGTAAAATTCCAGAAATATATAGCCACAGTGAAATTTCTGATGGATTAACAGTGATAGAGTTTTTGTGAAATTTTTTTATTGACCAAGATCGTATTGAATTAATTAAATTGGCTTTATAGCTTTCGTTCAATCTCAGTTGACAAGCATTGTATCAGATTGTTGTTTATCAATACGTTTATTATTATTGTTGACTATTATATCGTTATCGTTATATCGTTACCTCTTTATGAAATATTTTGTTTGCAAAAAATAATCATGCTACTGATATTACGTATAATGATTTTCATATCTTGCGTTATGTAATTTCATTATTTGTCTATTAAATATTTGTCAAAATTTTCCAAAAAAAATTCTACCAACAAACGAGTTGCGTAGTAACGAAGCGTTTGATCGACATAAATATTTGATCATACAAATGATCTTTTTCGATTGCTAAATATTCGCTATAGCGTTGATATACAATATTTACAAAGTGTATACATAATTTATTGAAAAGTGTAAAATTGATTAACGGCCTTTTTTACTGTCGCATTAAAAATATTATTGAAAGAGAAAACCGTCTACGTTTCTTAGCGAGGATATCAACGTATGCGATGCATCTTGAAAGGCCATTACGCAAAGTGCTTGTGTCGCTGAATTCATGAAAAAAATGTTTAACTATGAACAGCGTTGCCGATTTTAGGTTACGAAATTGTGAAAATTTGTAGTTTTGTAAAAAACAAGGTCAAATTATTTTCCGCTAAAATATTTTATTTGCGTCGCAAACGTAACTTGCTGACCATTAATTGAATCGTAATAATAAATGGCAATTGTAATAAAATTAAAAAAAAATTATACATTTATATTTTTGAGATACGCATTGATTATACACATCGTTTCGTTCAATTCAATTTTTCTACGGTGCAATTAATGTGATCGTGATTTCATTTATGGATATGATACGTAATAGCAGGATGGTAATTCAATTACGCGTCTTATTACAAAAAATATAGGTAAGATGGCAATTTGCGGTGCTCAACGATACTACTTATTCAATTGAGAAAAATATTTTGTTTGATCTGATAGCAACGTAAAACATATATACGGAATACACAGAACAATCTAAAAAATATGATAATCAAATAACGACTGACATTAAAAATTATAAAAAGTAATCAGTATATTCCATTGGAGTTAATATTAACAGAGCCATTAATAATGATACATAATGTTTTTTCATTAAGAAAAAAAAGGAATTTCATAATTAAATATGCTTTTGAAGTCGTCTACACTGTAAAATATTTTCAGACGACTCTAACATTTCGAGCAGTGATGTTAAACGAATGTATAAACATTTTGCAAATATATTCAAATTTCATATACCTTTGACTGAAAAGCAAAGAGTATATTGTCCGCGTCAATAATTTCTTTTTCTCGAGTAACGGCAATTATTTCAAAATAACTTGTATACTTGCGAGATGAGAACATAACAAATTCGTGGCTGAATTTATGTCAGATCACCCTGTACGTACGTTAATCTTTTTCCCAGACACTGCGCATATAATCGAACCCAAAAGAAGAAACAAGATCGACTCAACAGATCTTATTTTAAAAACGCTGTGAGTTGAGCTTCTTAGTAGTAACCTTCGACATAAAAAATTATTTTTACATAGGTAATTTAACAGTATTACAATATTATGTTCAATGTAACGTGATACGGTCGAGCAGAGTAAAAAACATGCGTATATAATTTTCCCTTAATATTTTCCTGCAGCTTTCGCCGATACGAAAGGTTTGAAAAACATATTTACGTTACACAATTGCCACGCCCCACGTGGAACTGGTTTCAGAGGCCATGTTCCAGGGAATGTTCCAGCGCCATGCTTTACGCGTCAAATCGGGCTAAACATTTTGAACGGACTTACACGTACGAGCCTTCTGTTGCGAAACACTGCATCGACCTGGCAACAGCGCCACCAGACGACCTCGATTGGAGCGATTAAAAGACACAGGCGTTGCCTAGCAACTACTTGGGACCAGTAAAGTGAGGTCAGCATAAGATACCAACTACAAAAGATACATCTGGATATACACATAAAAAGGAACAAAAATAAAATTATGAAAGATGCTCACAAACGTTTGAGCATCAAAATGAGTACGAAAATTTTTAAGCACTAATTAAATTTACACTCATGGGATATATTGTAATTTCATTATTAAAAATGCAATAAAAATTATTACCATAATAAAACCATTAATTTAATTTAGTACGACAAAAATTTCGTTACAAAATTTCATCGTCAGACCTATCATACGTATTCATATGAAAGCTTTCGGTCGAGTTTGCAACTGCATTGTTGTCGTACAATATTTTCAATGGATAACAGAAGAGTAAATACTGCTTCCCATAAACCAAGTTCCTACAGCGACGTACTTGTTCGTGAATGTATGCTGGGAGTTCTATAGAAATTGCAGTGTTGCCAAGCGGACGCTGCTATTTGAAGCGGAGCGTCGCATGTTTAAGCTCGTTGTGTATTGAGTGAAATATATGTATACTCGGCAGTCACAGTCACTGTTAAACATGGAACTTACGACGTAGGAACTGGCTCTGCTGCTAACGACGCAAGACAAGGATGTATTATAAGGGATCGTGAGCAAGAAGGAAAAGAGGGAGGTCAGGTTATACTGAGTACCGGATGAGGTTGAAAGAAGCAAAGTCCAGGGTTGCCAGCTGTTCAAATTAAGCAGAACCTTCTGGCTAAACAAGACCGCTGACGACGATTCTAAGTCACTTCTAAGCGGAAGAGAAATTCTCGGCGATTCCTCAGCTCATTTTGGGGGCAATTACATGCAGCCATAGTGAACTGTTCTTTTCACCTTATATTTAGTCTCAGTCTATTTAAAATTACATTCCGCGCTTAATGTATAAATTGGATAAGAATAATTATCACCAGTGACCATTTTGTCCTATAGTATTTTGTTTCGTTTAGTATGTATGAAAAATTAATCACGTCATAATTTTCGAAGATGATTCTGGCCCCATAGAGATTCTGCCGAAATAAAAGTAATAAATATCGGCCCTTTTAACTTCTCCTACAATCCTGCCAATTAGCATCAATGACCATGGGAGAACTAAACGAAAAAAGATAAACGTCAATTAGTTTGGAAATCAACCACAACGATACGTCATCTATAGAAACATGCACCGCGTGACCAATGAGTAAGCTCCAGGAATTAGTCATATCGTTGAAACTTGTTCGTATACGAAGTTCCTATAAAAGTCAAAGAGTGACGCGACCCTTTTTCTCTGTCATGTATACGTGGCAGCATTTAGTAGGCAGAACTTGAACAAGAGTTGCCAAGCGATGCCAGGGGTGAGACGAATTTAGAAAGTTGTGCGCAACTGGCAGTAAAACTGGAATTTGGAGAAAGGGAGGGGATGCCCAAGCAAAGGAGAGCTGGTGGGTCAATGTACGTCGTGGAACTTCTCCCGCTCGTTACCCCGTTGCGACCGCCCAATCCACACCCTACGAGAGAACCAGCACCGGTCGAGTCTACACAAAGAGGATTGGATCGCCGTCAGTACCAACGGCCAGACCGTAAAATAATTTCCCGTACCAAATGGTTGGTGGGTGTGGTGGGGAACCAAATCGATAGTCAAGTATTCAACGCAATGGAAAATCCCCAGCTAGCTCAAAATTTCGTTGACCAATTGAACAATTGTGATTAATTAACGACAAGACCCACCACTCTTAAAATCTAATATATACTCTCATATAATACTAAAAACTGTTATCAAATTATAATTAAATCGTCCTTCATAAAACCGATCATTTCACCTATTTTATGAAAAGTTTACAATTTCTCAAATCAATTGCATAACTTATTATACTACTTGTTACTGCCGTATACATAAGTCTATGTAATTTAAGAACAAATTATTCTTAAATCTCATAACAAAGTGTCGTTATCATACAAGACAGAGTTTAATAATAAATACTGATAGCATACAAATGCACTCGTTCCTTACATATTAAATATACAAACTGGAACTGCGTTATTTATTCAGCTATAATATTGCGCCACATTACAGTTATGCGCTAAAGCTAATAACACGGTACTGGATGCCATAGTAATAATAGTCATCCCAACTTACAAAAAGCATCCAACTATATTAAATCTATGACAACCTTTCTCTACGACGCAGTTTTACTATGTATGAAACTATGCGTGGAACGCTGTAACGTTTCAGGCGTAGTTAAACTTAGCATTAGCATATTCACCCAGCCTTGGTAGGGCTCTTAACGGCACCGGTATGTTGCAGTTGAGAGCGCAGTATAACGGACGCAACTGGGCGCGTCATTAATCCAAGGCCTCGGTACACAATGGTCGGAAAAGACCCAGCCGTTACGTCCTCAGTGTAGCTGGCAAGTATAGGAGTGGCAAAGTATAAAAGATTTCCACCAGCCCAGGGGACAGTGCTTTGAAACAGACGCCTGAATATAGTGTCACGATCAATAGAGGCCAGATTCGGCTGGTTTCGACATGTTCCGTCAAGTTCCCCTGGTTTCCTCCGTCCACCACTACTACTCTACTACACTACCACCATTACTATACCAGTCAGCCAACGAGCGAAGCCAACCGTCAGTCGACCAACCAGTAATCTTGAACCTT
The DNA here is from genome assembly GCA_030142655.1 of Trachelus tabidus. Classification (NCBI taxonomy): domain Eukaryota; kingdom Metazoa; phylum Arthropoda; class Insecta; order Hymenoptera; family Cephidae; genus Trachelus; species Trachelus tabidus. The sequence goes on along the minus strand of JARQTI010000433.1, from coordinate 7,945 downwards.
TCTCCCCCAAACCTTATTTTAGACATGGACACGTTATATGGCAGAAACTCATACTCTCATAGGCTTTTTTACGAAAGGAATAATAAAAGAATTAACTGTCAAGGGAGAGTTCCCCTGAAATCTAAAACGAAGGTGTTTCAATGTACAATATAGATACATACATAGTTTCTTTCACAAGCTCAAGTGGCGCAAACAAAAGAATAGTTGCTACCAAGAAAATTGGGTATAAAATATACGTGTGCGCAATAAACCATAAAATGACTACCAGGGTAACCATCCCCTCGTACAATATTTGATATTTTCATGGAGAATATCGCACAAGAGTGTCATCAATTTATAATGATAAGTTGGAGGGTAGGAAAAACGATAAGATAGCCAGAGCAGCCCATTCGCAAGGTATATAATTTTATGGAGTACTTTAATCAAGTAAAATTGGAGAGCCCCTGGAGTTTCTCAGAAAGCTCCCCCTCATCAAATATAATTTGAGATATGGAAGGAGTCGATGCTGTCTTTGTGACAAAGGGAACAGCGACTCACTGCATAATTCTCGTAAACGTAAAGCCCCTGTACCTCCTGAGGCTTGGATGCTCTGGGCATTGGACAGCTGGCATTTACAGTATTGGTATATAGGGAACCATGTACTATATTAAAAGAGGGGTCAAAGGCGGAAAACTCTGGTTGAATTATGCACTACGCATGCGTTAAGTACATCCCTGACAATTTCATTGGTGCCCCTCCTTTCTAGTCTTGTAAATATTAGATTAGGTTAGGTTCACTTAATTTCAATTCGAACCCCCTTTTGTACTTGTTGGGTACAGCGGAGGGCCTACACACACTTATACCAGCTATCGTACATCATGACTATATAAATACACCAAGTGTGTGCTAGGTTGGAACTAACCCAACCGTCCAACCAGCGATGAGACATCTGGAAGGAGGGGCAAGATGTAAGCTCCTGGTACATACTCACTACAATGTTAAACAGGGTCGGCGCGCGCCGATCCGCGCGGCCTTAGAAAACAACGCAACTGAACACTCTGAACCGGCCACTGAAAGTGCCTGAACAGTTCGGTACGGCTCTGACGTTAATTTGCCCGTTGTGTTGTTTTCATCACACCGGCGCCATATTGGCTTTTCGATATAATTAATAAAGTGGAATTAGTACGCAGGCCTCGCACCTGCAGCGCCGATTCTATTTCGCTGAACACCATTACGAATGAGCCGCGTGCAGTAATCTGTCATAACATTGTCCGCCATTTTGGATCGGTCGGTGCAATCCGAATGCAGTACGACACCAGCTAATAACATTTGATTGAATTTTGAATAATTTTACCGAGTGTGCTGCGTGTTGGACTCAATTCAAAGTCAGTACGGCGAACGGCGTGTTTTCGCGAGATACGATTGCGGTGACTATTGTTTAATTTGATGTTAGTCGGCAGACGTTGATGAACACGCGATTAATTAAATATTCTTTGGATTTGTGATCATGAACATGATGTTTATGGAACGTTACCGACAGTGTAGATGGGATTAGTCTTCTTTCAAATGTGATACTGTTTATGAATTTTTCTTCACGACGACGATTGTGTTCGATTTTTGAGTGCTACGCGAAACGGAATATTGAAAACATCTAATAACACTAATAAGATTAGTCAATTGAATTTTTATAAATACTCACACGCCTATGAAATTATTAAGTGTGAATTATTAATGAATGCATGTGTTACATGTGACCAATCGACAAGCAAGATTGTCTAGTTAAAGTTATTGAACTTGTTTAATTTTTGTAAAACTCGTGTATGCTTTGTAGCATTATTGACAATGCTTGTAAGTATTCATATACCGAATGTGTTTTTATGATTGTAGAAAATAAAACAAACGTATTGGAATTTTCAGTGCACTTATTACTGTACAAAAGGAATTTACTGATGAAATACAATTACGATACAGTATAATAATCATCTAAATATTGGATTTTTTGTATATTTCAGATTGGAAATGAACAGCCCATTGGAGCATGATTTTGTTGAATTAAAGTTTCCTTCAACAGGGAAATCTCACAAGAAATCAACTAAAGCTGTCTTAGAGGACTTTGGTATGTTGCTTAAGTTTTGATAACAATTTCGCTTCTATAAACTTCAATATATTATATAATTTCAGTTGATATATTAATTAACTGTTAGTATATAATTACAAATTTAATTTATATTTAAGTCAGGTAATATTATTTATTATCGATCAATCTAATGAATTAAAAACAAACATTATACCAATGCATGGAGAAGTAAAAATTTAGCAGTTATAGGAAACTTAACATGATTGTAATAGTTCTGTGAAATCGTTTTGTTTGATAGTAAAACTAATTTTCATCATTAACGTAAATCAATAATATCACTGTATATCACAAACAAAGTTCAACTTGTATAATCAACAACTTGATGTTCCATTTTGATCACTCCATAAAAGTATTTTCGAATGTTGTCACATTTTCTGTAGAATCAGGACCAAATTCAATGTCATAAAGTATTTGCTGAATTTTAAGCTTGGCTTCAGCTCTTTGCCTTGAGGTAAATCTTCGCAATGTTTCTGCGACTGACATACAAAAATAATGCTCTTCATCAGCCACATACGATTGTGAATTTAGACAATGGTCTACCTTCTGCAAATGGCTTCTATCGTCTTCGGATACATGACAAAAATCAGCTGCTTCTTCTGACGATTGCTCCTGAATAGTAAAAAAGAAAAGTCACACCTGTCATTGTCAGAACTATTTGTTAAAATTACCTGATAAGAGAGCAACTGATTATTCTGCTTTTCCATTTTTAAGTCATCCTGATCATCATTTTTATTTTGATCGGAATGACTCTGATCATTTCCGTTCTCACAGTCCAAAGAAACTACCCATTCGCTTGTAACATTCAGATCTCTTTTTGTCTCAGTAGCGGAGTAAGTTCCTGGTTCCCTTTTTATACTATTTGTTGTAAACCTTCTTCTGTGAACTATATAGTCCCATATGAATGACATATGATCAAGTAGTGGCCAGGGGCCAACCACAGATCCTGCACGGGATTTTTGATCGGATTCGCATCCTGATATTAATTTCTTTTCCCTTACAAATCTGTCTCGCAAGCTTCTCCATCTATTTTTTGCTTCTACAGCTGTAAAAAAATAAAATTTAAGTTTTTCAAAGCCATCAATCTACCGCATTATCATCAGATTTATTTTCAAGAATTAAATAATGTCAAGCCATTTGCCATTACCTTAAAACTATTTTAAACTCTATCAACAAAACGAAGAAGAAGAAGAAATATATTACAACCTCTTCTGCGATAGGTTATGTTATGTTATTGTGTACACGCAATATTGCTGTAACACATTGCATATCAATTGCAGCATCAGATATGCCTCGTGACTTACGTTTCACGTTGAGTTTTCCCGCGATGTTTATCCACGCTTTATCTTTTATCGCATGGTATCCACGAAATTTATTATCATAAAGCAATGGATACTTTTTCACTTCCTCAATCAGCTGTATGTCGTCAATCAGTGACATATCGCGCACGCCGTGCCGTGATCCGTCTTCGCGTTACGTTTTTCGCAAGTCGGAGGATCACGTTGCAGTTTCACTGCAGTTCCTCTTGCGTCTTACGTAAAGTCAATTATGGCGGGAGAACTGTACCGTCGCCATTGGCATCCAATCCCTGCAGTCCTTTTGTCGATATCGACTGGATACTACGATTCGCAATGCTTCGGCAACGCAAAAGTGTCTTTACTGTTTCCATCTGTAATAAATGTATACGCATTCTAACTGCAAACATTAGCGAATAACAGAGCTGCAAACAAGAAATGGCGTCAATGCGGAGCTTTTTCATTCGTCGTTGCTTACAGTTTCGTGGAGTATTCGTGCAATGTAGACGGCGTCTATTCGCACTGGATAATAAAAGAAATTGGATTTATTAAGTTTCTTCTTGTTACCTAAAATTTCTGCACTTTTCAAAAAAATACTACTTTTCTATTGGATAATACTTTTAAGTAACCAATGAGAATTTGCATTTTTTTAAATGTGCAGAAAGTGTAGGTAACGAGAACAAACCTATTACTTATCCTTCTTCCTTCCTTTCTTGATAGCTGCCTTCTCTAATGAAATATGCTAGACTTATAACTTATGTATGTCCGTACAATTGAAAAGAATATTCTACCAGAGAGCATTGCATACTACAAAATGTAGATTTACAAGAAAAAAATTAAGTGCTTGTTGAGACGTAATTACCATAAGGGAGCTTTTAGCACGTGTGTAATACATTGCGTCGAAGCCAAACTTTTAAAGATCGTTGACTTGACATATCGTGCTTTTTTGTAAAACGTTATATATTTAATACGTAATTGCAACTGTTTATGGCAATAGTTTTTTTTTATATTGAGGTTCCCGCCATAATTATTGGTGGATAAAAGCTCTGTGTGCTACCTGCATTGCGCACGCATTGAAATATACTTCAGTCTGGTAACGTTAGTGCAGCAGGTGGGCGTGCAAGATAAGATAGTACATAAACAATCTTATTGTGACCATGATTCACATTTACGAATGATAGTCATAAGAATGTAGAGTATGAGTGCTTTACGAGTATGGTATAATAAGATGGTAAAGATATTGAATAAATATATGTATAAAATTATCAATGAATATCAGGACGCCTCTGTTAGGGTGAATGCTACGTTTTGGCGCTATTTGTAAACTAAGAGAAATGTGAATTCGTAAAGGTTAATAAAGTTGTTAATGTAATATCAATTATTTTTTATAGATGCACAAAACTGTCGGAGTACAGCAATAGACGATCCGCAATTAGCGTTTTGTGAGATTTGTGGTCAACAATTCTCAACCAAAAAAGATCTACGGGCACATATCCTTGCTCACTTAGGACAACCTCGAGTGGTCCTCAAAAGAATTCCCAACCTGAAACCCACAAAGAAAAAACATAACGATACGTATCGCTTGGATCCAGAAAAAAAGGGTTCTTTGAAATTGACTTTAAAGAAACAGAGCAGTACCGACTCTATAAAGCTCACTTTGAAAAAATCATCTAAATCGAAGGACTTCACTGTTGTTAATTCAAATTTTGATTTCAATACAAATACTTATTGTAAGCAAGAACTGGCTGGTATAAGGAAGAATGAACAGACTGATGTTGAGGAAACAAAGGAAAGAATCGAAGAGACTTTCGAGAATGTGATAGAGAGCCACGAGGTATTAATTCTACTTACAAATATTCTAACCACATATTAGTATGTATTAGAGTGTAAATGAAATGTTAAGTTTCTACGTGTTACAATGATAGGAAAATGAAGAAAATACAGATTATAAAACGAAGGAGCCTGATGAGTCTTTGGACGAACATGAAAGACCCTCAGTGGATACTAACGAGGGTGACTCTGGTGTAGGGAGTGATACTGTAAATCCTCAAGAACGAGAGGATCAAAGTGTGGATGAATTGTCAGCTTTGGATTATTTCGACAATACAGAAAAAAGACTGACTGATAATGAAGATCCAGAAGAATCATCAGATGCTATAGAAGCAACTTGTAGAGAAACTATTGAAAATTTAAAAAAACTTGGAGAACAATCCAAGTAAGCAGTTATTCTATTAGTACATTAATATATCCTTAAACAAAAATCTTCTAAATAAATCTTACCATCATTCTATATAATTATTCATATATGTATTTTATTTCCAGAACGTCTAGCCCAACACCAAACGATACATTAGTTGAAGAAGAACAAGAAGGGAAGGAGGATATTGCTAGTCCATCAAACATGGTCCAACAATTTGAAGACAATTCAGCCATTAACATCGTTTCAAAATCGCCAGTAATTCCCATGCAATCGCCAAACCATACTTCACCTCCTGATATGGAAAAGCAGACATCAGTTTTACCGGAGGCCAAATCCAATTTTAATAGCAATCAGCTGCCCAGTGATCTGTCGCGTAAGGATAATGAAAACAACAACGAAGGAAATGATCAAACAGTCATAAATATAGCCGATAGCAATGCTGACTCTACCGGATCGATTTTGCAAAATTTCCTTATTGAGCATCAGAGAAGAAGTGAGAACGAAGCATCGTTAAGCGATAGTCCACCACCAGGTGAAACAGAATACGTTTCTTTAGAGAAACTGGCAGAGACAACGTGTCGTGTTTGCAATGAAAAGTTTAAGGATATTGCACAATTGGATGAGCACAAAGCCAAAGCGAGTCACTATCAATGCAATATACCGGATTGCATAAATTTAGTGTTTAGTTCATCTCTGGAAGTTGCTCTGCACAAAGCTCAAGTTCATGGAGCGCCGTTATCACCTAATATCAGTCAACTGTCACCACATTTAAATCCGAACTCGCCTCATTTAAATACAAACTCACCCCATGCTGTCTCGATGGAGTCGACACACGTTTCTAGCACATCACAGCATAACAGAAACTCTCCATTGACATCATCGCATCAGACCAGTTCCCCGACGTATGCTACTGTACCAAACACCACGCAACAGATGCTGCCACCAGTAAATTTTGAACAGCTTCCGGCTCCTGTGCAACAATTGGCTCAGCAAGTGCAGCGAATGCCATTGCCACAACCCCAGTTACCGCCAAGTCTTCCTCCTGGAGTAAATACAATGATTCCTGGGGCCAATTACTTTCCGCAACCCGCAGGAAGGCCGCCAATGTACAGGGTTCCTATACCACAAGGGATGCACTATCCTGCACATCTAGCTCATCTGTATTCACAATACGGTGCAGCACCATATCCACAAATGGCAGCACCACCGCAGTTACATCCACCAATGCCTCGAAACAGATATTCTTCAGTCATGCAGGGTGCAAGGTTTGTGTGCTGTTAATAATGTGAGACTGAATCATTGATTTAATTTTAGTAGCTACTGACGTTGACGACTGAAACCTTTCATTTGGCGTCACGACAGTTCATCGTCCACCATTTCTCCTTCCGACTCTTCTTCGTCCGACACTTCGTCGCCCGGACACTTCTTCGTCCGGTCATTTCTTCGTCCGGTTATTTCTTCGTCCTGACACTTCTTCGTCTGGACATTTCTTGGGGAGATTACGATTTCTCTAGCGCCTTAATTTGACTGCTGTTTTGGATAGTACTTTTGACGCGGATCAAAAAAGTATAAATGTCTTATAGGTCTAACTCTTGCAGTTTCCGAGATATATTGATTTTTTATGACTATGACCAGATTCTAATTTTCCCACTCCTCGATTTTTATTCCTACGATTTTATTTATACAATTCTTTGAAAAGAATAGCTCGCTTGGTTTTAATAGAGTCCAGCTACATAGAGTTCCATTCTGTATTGTGCTTCGAAAGAATTACGCTATAGGTTCGGTTCGCTATAGGTCTCCAGCACCCCACTTTTTCCAAATCTCTCAAAAATGATTCAACAATAGACTTTTTGAATAGTTCGCGAGGAGTTCTACCTATAGTTCCTGGTAGGTTTTAACAATAGTTCTGCTCATGACATCGTTAAAATATGAATTTTTCAAAAATTGAAGTTCTACACGGGTGTGAAACTCCAGCACCCCACTTTTTCAAAATTTCTTAAAAATGATTCAACAATAGGCTTCTTCAATAAGGATTGGTAGGGATTGGTAGTGATTGGTGGGGTTTTGTAGGGATTGGTAGGGTTTTGTAGGGATTGGTAGGGTTTTGTAGGGATTGGTAGGGACTTGTAGGGTAGTTATAGTATGTTTCAACATTAAGCTTTTTGAATAGTTCACGAGGAGTTCTATAGTTTGTAACGTATTTCTCTAATCTTCCGAACTCGACACCGATAGCTAAAGAAAATCCGAGAGCGAACTATCTGCAAGCCAGGCGGGCGCCAGCCAATTCTTATTCCACCGGGAATTGACGAGCCGGTATGAACTGGGAGTTGGGATGGA
>JARQTI010000432.1:1327695-1471971 GCA_030142655.1 Trachelus tabidus | reverse complement strand
ATTATTTTAATGTTCCAAACACCTAATTTATTAATATTTCAATTTGAATGTAATTTATTTTCGATATTCTACAATTTCAATTCAATTTTTATCTACTCCGTATATTCTGCGAGAACAAGATCCAATAATATTTAGTAAAATTGAGGTGTACACAGGTGTCACGTTGGCACTGCACTTTCTTAAAAGTATTAAAAAAAATGTTTTCACCATAGGCTTTTTCAATAGTTCTTGATAAGTTCTATAGTTCCCGGTCTCGTTTTAAGGATTGCCTTGGGAACTAGCCGTGAGTAGCGGAGAACCTCTGCCCGCCGAGCTACGCGTTCGTATTCACGTTTAGCTCGGCTACGATGGAATTCACATTGTCGACGGAGACGATGAACACAATATCCTACTTCCAGACTCGCCGCTACGATTTAGCGTCATGATTTTGGTATCACCTAAAACCGTGGCGTTGTGCATCTCTCTACTCATCTCTGTGACAATGTGGATCTTGACTGGCATACGCCAAGAGTGGCATAAACTAGAAGTACTAATCATGATCCAAAAGGGCTCATTTTAATTATAGGTATTTTTGTCTTCACACTTTTACATATTTCCTGTTTCATCTTCAGCATCCGCACTGATCCTAATGATCCTAACTGATCCTAGAACCAGTTACTGTGGCAAATCCTGGAGGTGGCAGTCATAAGGAAAGAAAGAAAATGATTTTTCGGTCGTAGAAGACAGTTCATAATTCTCCGGATTAAACATAGATGAACAACTGCAGCACTATTAGGCCTAATTATCATTATCTGTCTACAGACTTTTCAATCCAAAAACACGGATCTCAACGGAGTAGACATTAAAGTTACATTTAATTGCAAAAAACAATGGAATGCTCTAATCGTTCTTATGTTTTACATGCTACAAAAAATCCTGTCAATGGTCAGAACCCTGGAATATTTATCTAAATGCTCCTATAAAATGCAAAGTCATCAAAGTTATATTTACCAAAAGCCTTTAGTCTGAATCAGGAAACGAAGGTCAGCATGCAAAATTATTCAAGACGCATATCAACGTTACTCTGCCGTCGAGTTTCTCAGTCATGGATGAGAATGCAGAAAGTTGGAATATATGGGACGTCTAGAATTGGCAACAGAGAAGTAGTTGGCTTTGGAATAAATGGAACATACTGTTATCTTGACAGAGTGGATTTTCCATTTCCTGCTATACGATTTCGTCGTTCGACTCCTGAGCTAATGGTACCTGAGAAGATATGAGTTATTTTATACATTTGTCACGATTATAGGCCCCTTCATAATTACCATTAAAATTTAGGCACTTCGCGAAAAGGAACGAGGTGATTGGCGTAAGTTGAGCATTGCTGAGAAAAAGTGTCTGTACAGATCAAGTTTCTGTCAGACTTTCGCAGAGATTGAAGCTTCTATGGGAGAATGGAAGTCTATTGTAGGATGGACAATGTTTCAAATAGGTCTTGCTCTATGGCTATGGATAATAATACATAAATTTGGTTAGAGCTGATTTATATACATATACATATTCGAGTAAAGTTGATCACTATAATTCACTTGCATATAACTTTCAGTGCACAACAAGGCGCCAGCGTCTTTCAGTCCTGAGAGCAGAATACAACAGTATTATAAACAAGTGGCTATCAACAACCAACCGTTCTCAGGAAATTATCGACCACCTGGTGCAGAGTTAAGAGTACCAGTTAAGAAAAAGACTGAAGTGTCCTGATTAACTTATTCAATCTTTGTTAATTATTATAAAAGTTCATACATAATAATTTCCTTGTAAAGCCACGTGCGAGTTACTACATTCTGTATTATTATGAACGGTGCCTTCATGGTTTTGTCCAATTAGCCGTACGACTCACAAACTCAAGACATTTAGACTTTTCATTGGTCAGATCCCTTTGGATCCTTCAGTATCACAGCGAGTAGACTACTCCGACAAAGCTGTGGAGATGCCATGGTGTATATTTATTGTTATAAAGTTTAGAAAAAATTAAGTAGCATGCAGTTACAGATACAGGCAGTGACTACGAAGTTAGATAAATGTGAAGACACATATTTGCTCGATAAGATACATTTACATTAGAATCGTCTCAGACAGTTAAAAATACGCTCTAGATATGCGTTGTCCTAAATGTTGTCCGACATATTCGTGTTTTATTTACAGCTAATGTACATTATGAACCAAAGATAACAGGCTACGACCAATCGGCAAAGAGTATGGAGGCGAGATTTATAAATCATACTCGAAGCATCTTACAAAGCCGTAGGTAAGATACGAGTGCGTGAAGTGTAAATAGATAAAAGACAACATTCGTTGAGATATACCTGGTGGCTGGTTAAAAGTACTTGTACCATTCGAACTCTAGGGTAACTGCATTTGATTGAGATATCCGGTATATCTAGGAGACATTGATACTGCAATCTCCGTCCATTATATACGATGTAAAATATTCAGAATCTTCATGAGGAGCATAGTGAACGTATACACTTTATTTTCAATTAGTAAAAGTCATGTCTGACATCTTGAAGCCTCTTCCTCTGGAGGAATGGCCTCTTCTTCGAGATATTATTAAACCAGAATCTCCTGCATACACAACTGTAAGTTCAGTGACTTGCTATTGTGTAGAAAAATATAATTTTAAATGTTAACGTTATTTGTAGTACTGTAATTGGATCAGCAATGCAATTATCTGGAAGACTAAGGACCCAGAAGTGAATCTGCAAATTTACTGTCCTCATGGAAAATACGACAGTGGTACATTTGTTGGGATATTCGATGTGAGTTTAATATAAAATACACAAAAAAATTAAATAAATGCATCTACATACATTAAGTATTTTAGCATGTCATCTATATCGCCGTGGTATTCGCATTCAAGTCCCAGGGCGAAATATTGCGCAAAGTTCTCAGAGAAACCCGTCGATTAGATTTGGACAGGGTAATATACTTTGCATTTGTTCTGGATGATGTACTACCATATGTCATTGGTGCTCTGTCAGATCTGAAGGAATCAAGGGGAGCGGAAATATTAGAAACGATTCCGGGCGCTTATTATTACAAGAGCGCCAAGGATGCTGCTGCGGCTGAAATTCGGTAAGTATTATCGACGCGGAACTTGAAATAATTTATAAAAAATAATTTTTCCAAGTACAGAGTTCCTGAGGAATTTTACCTGCGACCACTAAAGGAATCTGAAGTCGCCTACATCCATAGTCAGTGGCCTCATCGTGACGAAAAAGATCCAGAGTCGACTTTGAATTATCTGAAGCGTCTTGTTGTATTCAATGATGAGTGTCGCGGCCTTTTCTTGAAAGAGGATGATACTCTCGTTTCCTGGGCTGTGGTAAATGAATTCCACGGGTTGGCAGCGGTTCAAACCCGGAAAGGTTATATGCGTCGTGGATATGCGAAATTAGTCTCATTAGCTGTGGCCAAATGCTTGGGGCAACAGGGATTTGATTCTGTACTGAATATTGTTGAAGGAAATTCAGCTTCGGAAAAGATGTTCACTTCTATAGGATATCAAAAGATTACTGGAGCTACATGGGTTATCGCGAAACTATGTGGGAATAGTGGACAATAGTGGATGATGTTATAGATAGGTTTCATTTAGTTTATACTATTTTAGTTTCGTTAATAAACAATATAGATTATTCCTCTTCCTTCCCTTTTTGGATTTGGATCCTCCGAAGAAAACAAGTGTTTTTTTTTTCTTATTTAAGGCCCAAGTCGGTACACTTAATACCTGTGGTACATCTTTTCCTCTTTCCAACTTCAATTGCGCAAAAACGCAAGATCATTTGTCTATTCTGCTGAAGCTAACCAATAGTCAACTATCGCTGGAGGGAGTAAACGCATCCAATTGGTTAAATTTTACATTGTAAGGTTTTTGATCGAATTTATTAATTAAATACTCTTGTTCCTTTGGCGTTGTTTCTGTTTCTTTGATAATTGGTTGGTGTCGTAGAATGTTTTTGCAGAAAATAGCGCTAAAATAGCAGTCGTATCAATTTATATCAATCGATCTTCAATCTTGCATAATTTTAGATTTGACCAGGTCCTGGATTTGACTAATCGGATGTGTTTGCTGAACGCAGTAAATGCCAGTTAAACTCACAATAAAACATTTGATTTTATATCAAAGTTCAGTTTGATGCTTTGTTCTTCTTCTTTTACAAAGAGTATTGAATATATAATACATTGGAAGGTAATGAAATTGGAGATGATTCCATTTATTATTTATATTTTTCGTTATAGGATATTAAAATTAATTTTCATAAAATATCTTTATTAATATTCAACCGGTGTTTATATACTTTAGAATGTCTGAACAAATTGTGATCAATCTTGATGATGAATCAGAAAATGATAAGAAGGTGTATTATGACGCTCGTGAAGGTATATTATTTTTAATTGATGCAACTCAATCGATGCTGCATAAAGATCCCAACTGCAATGATTCGTATATTGATGAATGTCTCAAGGTAAAAACTTGGTACGGATTAAAGGAAGAAATATTATTTAACTTATTCTATGTTTGTAGGTATATAAAAATATAATGGCACAGAAAATGTCATGGAACAAAGCAGATTGGATGGGTATAATCTTGTTTGGCTCGAGTAAGTCAGATCCAGAACTAAAGCAAAAAAGTATATATGTTCTGCAAAAATTTGAGAAAATCTCTATCGATCATTTAAAAGAGATTGAAAATTGTAACATTTCTGAATATATCGGTAGTGGCTCTGATTATCCTTTACACGACGCTCTGTGGAATGCTACTCTGATGATCGATAAGGCAAAAAAATCAATATATACATCCAAAGTTATTTTGTTGACCTGTCAGGATAACCCTCTTGCCACGGATCAAAGTGAAAGACATAGAATCAGACTTAAAGCTGCAAGCTATCATGATGTTGGTGTAAAATTGAATGTAGTAGGATTGGGAAAGACATGGGATCCGGACCTTTTCTATAAAGAACTGGAGATGCTTGCAGGAAATCTCTCTGATGATGAATATAATAGGATGTTTATAGAGGATTTAGAGGAACGTATCGTTAGACCATCGAAATCTGTATCAAAATTACCTTGGCGAATTGGACCTTCTTTAGAAATATCTGTATCAATACGCAGTATCTCCACGTAAGCATGATATTATTAAAAAGTGATTTTTTGATATTGGACTATCTAGAATTAAAATATTTAATGTTGTCTTTATAGAAAACCAAAATATCCAAGGCAGGTGAAAATGAATAAAGCTGACAATGAGATCTTGCAGTCATCTACATATTTTGCACCATTGGCTTTGGATAGCGATGTTAGTTTCTTTATTTATGAAAAGGATATTGGCATCCTCTAGTAATCTCATTCAAAATATATTTATAGGATGACGAAGATGCCATTGTTGATAATTATACATCCTCCGATATATTCAAGTACCAAGAGTATGGACAACAAAAAATTGTTTTTTCTGCTCTCGAACTGCGTAAGCTACAGGGTGCGGGTGATAAAAGAATAGAATTAATTTGCTTTAAACCATTGAAGATAGACCCGATGCATCACCTATCAGCACCAAGATATATTACCTGTAGAGAAAAATTGAAAGGTATTAATCATCCTCATTGTTTGTATTTTCATAAATGAATCATAACTTTCCAAACGTGTTTCAGACAAGAAGCTTGTATTTGCATCGATTTTGAATAAATGCCATTCAAAAAATCTAATGGCTATTTGCTCTGGCGTACAACGACAAAGTGGAAAATTAAATTTATTCTCTTTAATACCAAATATTGAGAATGGTGGTTTCTACATGTGCCGAATTCCATATCTTGGTTTGTCATTAAAAAATCATTAGAGATCATCCGTAATGCTTTTCTAGTAGTTTCACTTCTGTTTTTTTTATCTTTAGAACATGTCCGAGATTTGGATGAACACTTGGCCAATTTCATCTACAATGATCCTCCATTTCCTGTGGATGCAGATGGTACATCCATTTGGAAAGACATTCTGAAGAAGGCGCTTCAAAATCGCGATACACTTCTGTGCCAAAATCCAAAACTGCAAGTGCTGCTGGCGAATATCGAGGCATTGGCTTTGGACCGGGAAGCTCCAAAGAGACCAAAAGATGAGACCCGTGAGTAAATATATTTTATTAAAGTGCGATCACATAAGTATAATATATATCTATTTAATTGTGCATTTCATTGTTCCCAGTTGTATCGGATGACGAGTGGTACAAAAAAAGTTTAAAGAAAATGATCGACGAGCTAAAGGATATTTACCCTTTAGAAATGGCTGCGTCAAAACGAACCAAGAAACAGTCAACTGCGCGGCCAAAGAAAGTAACAAAAGCAGGCAAACCCTGAGGGATCCTGTATGAAATATAAAGAAAGGCTATCAAAGATATGAATGTGTATTGCAAAATATTTTTTATACCAAACATTATAAAAATAAGCTGTGTCACTCGGATTGCGAGATAAGACAAATTTACTTCTATATTCATTTTCATGTTCAAATACCTACATTTAAGCGTTCAGTTGTAAGCATTGTTATATTTAATAAACTATTTCCTTTACTATTCATTGTTCTTTTCTCTTTTTGTTAATTTGGTGCCTTATTTATAATTCATCTCTTGAGATTGGCACGTCAAAATCCTTTACGCGGCCAATAAATAGTGGAATGTTAGTGGGTTTGTGACGGATAACAAACATGAAGGGATGGTCCACCAGGAATTCTGATGATTCATTAATCATTCTTCGCAATCGCATTTGAACGACTGAAATAAGATAGTTTTTTATAAAAAATCTTGATAGAAAAATGTATGAATGACATACCTGTTGTTGCAGCAGCTTCAGAACCTTCCTCATTGATCTCCACAGAGACTGTTTGAATAACGCTACTCACTTTTAGAGGGATTGCTGTCATGCTACTGAAATCAGCAAGGTCTTCGAATATCAAGTGCAAACCAATCTGTAATTTTTGTTTTATTGATTAATCAGTTATTGAATTTGGACACTTCTTGTTGTGGATTTTTTACTTAATTATAGTTTACCTTGCGAAGAGTTTGCTCCAGATCAGAGGTCACTTCGAGCTTGAATTTTGGCAAGTAGATTTCAACGTTGTCGCGAAATCTTCGTGCAGTTGCGATGGTGTCCCAATCGAAATTATTTTCGAGAAATTCCAGACCCTCTCGCTCGTTTGGTAATATTATCAATAGATCCAAATCAGTGTTCTATATGAGAAATATTTATAATTGTTGTACGGGTATATTGGTATGACGATTATTGCTCTACGTACCACATATGGAATTTCCACAACTTCCACATTAAGGCTTTCAATCTTCCCACGAGGGTATTTTGTTTTCTTGAACATTGTAGGAACCAACTTTTTTTGGTTCTGCGTAACGTAAAATGGTCTGTCTGTTGTAAAATCTGGATTGAATTTATCGGCCCAATTGCCCTTAAAGTAAATTGCATTTACCAAGATCACTTTAGTGTCATCCTTGATCGAGCCTATCAAATGGGAATATTAGTTAACAGGGTTCTGAGATACAAAATCCTATTCTTTTTTACAGCATTACCTGCAGGTATACAGTTCTTAATTTTATTCTTTGTATTCTCCTCTACCCATGCATTTATTTGCTGAGTTGCACCAATGCTGTCTTCAAAATCGACTTTTGGCACAGTGGCTTTAAAAGAATTTGTGCCTATTAATTCAAATTCTGGTAACAACGAGATATTATTATGAATAAACATTGTGTTTGCCAAGCTGAGTTCTATCTTGCTGAGAGCCTGAAAGATATGTAATACAATCATCAGCAACAAAAATCATTATAAGATTGTGATATCTTACTTTCAAAGTATCCAGTAACAATGATATTTCACCATGAACTGGGTGGTCGACCCCAGATAAATGCAAAGCAGCTTTTAATTGTTCAGCTGTCATGCCAGAAGCTCCATGTGATAGTAGAGATAAGACGATATGTAAGCTTAAAGGAGAACTTGCCAGATTCCCACTTGCATCGGTTACTAAGGCCTACAAAGATTTATGTAATTAAATCAACGAAAAACTAAAACACCTTCGTATCCGTACTTTATAAAACGTGTTGGAGAATTTATTACAAGCCTCCGATGCATTCTTGAATGCATCCTGCGCTAAGGATTCTGGAGCAGCTGCCATATCCTCAGTGTTTGCGTTCACAAGCAAGCAGCAAATGATCAAGAATAGATCTATAAACATAATAGCAGCTTTTTTTTAAACATCTAAAACCAGTCTCAAACCAAAATCACCTTGGTTCATTCTATACCCCAAATATAATAGAGCCAGCACAGTGCTAGGCTACCAGTTCAAAAACTTTTTCTGTTATTTACACAAAGATTAAACTTAGAAACGTAGGTAATGTAGGTCTCTAATTAATCAAATCAAAAACACCCCTGACAACTTCTATTCAAAATACAACGTTCACATTATGACATCATTGATTTATATATTTTGAAAATTATCTTAATGATACATGAAATGTTAAATCGTTCCGTGTTATCGCAGGTGTGTTTTGGAGACATAAAAAAGTCTATCACTCAAGTGACACCAGGTAAACAGTAAATAGAGATGTAATAAGAAAATATCAAACTCACTGAATAATATTCCACGACGTTCTTATCGTGTGGCTAATGTTCTTCACAGTCCCAGAGTTAATCAGGCCGGTGACGCATAAACGTTAAACAAGTAGCTATAATAATGGTGGTAAGAAGTAGGTATGGGAAAAGTTGAGAGAGGGAAGGAAACATAAGATATTCAATAATATCTATCGCTAGGCATCTTCATCTTAACAAGAATGTATTATACAACTTGCATCAGTGACAAACGTGCTAAGTATAGTAAACGGAATAAAAAATTTTATTTTTTAAACCTAGTTAATAAAATGTCATATGTGAAAATCAGTCAGTCCTGATAAAAAAATCTGTTTCTTCTTTACAGAATCCACGCAGTAGCGTCATTCTCATATAATCTAAGCTTTCTAAAACCACGCAAAACACGTCGGTATTTAGTCGACGGAAGGGAAGGCTCTGTAGATAATTATCCAGAACGTAACACGAGCAGTTACCCAGTGTAAGACGCCATTATGTTTATCCTCATCAATAAATTTGTCATATTCACTTTTTAATTATCCAAGGAAATCAAGAACAAGGTTTATAAATTCCTTCAATGAATTCTATCAGTCACCAGGAGCATAAAGAAATTTTCAAGAAGAAGATGGAACCAGTAAGAGATATCCTGAGGAAAAAATCAAGGTGTAAAATGATCCTACCCATAACATTCTAAACCCTACCTCTCTCTTCTTCGTAAGGGATTCCCACCCAGGATCCCAGACCTAGACCTAGACTCATTAAGAGGTTCAAGGCTGCTCGAAGATGAACACAAGGAAGTGCATTTAATATTCCTATAAAATTCTCCACTACGGAGTAGGGTTACATTGAATGATCTACGTGAAGTATTCTGAGGAAAAGAGGATTGGACAAATGGCGAATTTGGGGGCAACGAGGTTCCCCACCTAATGTCCAATGAATAATGAATGAAGTATAGGCAAAGGAACAGCACCGGGTAAGAATGTCGACGCGTGCGTATAGGATCTTCGTATACACGAAAACGTAGTGCGGCAACTGTCAGTCTTGGATTCACATCCTGAATACTAATTCCTGACGACGCGAAGGCGCGGACTACTTCTCAGCCACATAGTGACACCAAATCCCATATTCTGCGTCGATCGAGAGCCGAGAATCACGAGTAGTATTATAGAGGCTAAAATAGTATGGATGCTCAATCGAAAAAAAATTTAGGTAACGATCAGTGAGACCATCCCGACGAATACGTCAAATTTTTCTTGTACCAGACGAGAGGAAGCAGCTGGAAAAGAGTAACCTTAATCCTCGTCTGAAGTTTCGTCCGGTCTTGTTTGAACGAGAGAATTAACGTACAAATAATTGTCGACACTTTCTCTTGGGACTGTCGAAGGGAAATTTTGCATGTGCTAGATTTATTTACCCGTGGGATACATCCTGGGGATACTGCACGAATGCCAAGGAGAGCCATGTGCAGTGCGAGGTCTTCTTCCTGCATCGATCCTGTTTAATGGTGATAACGATAATAAACAGATAAATGATAATGGTATACAGCAGTAATGATGAATGTTACAGATGGTGTTGCATTTACTTGCGATTACAGCGATAATTACGACGAGACCGTACCACTTACAGAAGGTGCACATTAACGGAGGCAGTAAAATTGTAATCATAACGGTCGGCCATTTGCAGTTTATGTGAATTTCTGTAAATTCAAAATATTTTCATTTAGTCAGAAACGCTAAATGAAATCTGGCTTGGAGTGATAATCATTTTTATTTCATGTATAAATAAGGTTTGAAGATAACACGTTAACAGGTATTTGAGGAATTATAAATTTCCGAGTAAACAGAACCTGTGTGAACTGCGTTGAAGTATTTTGGGCGTCACTAAAATGTCATCGAGTGAAGATACGAAGAGGGCGTAGAAGATGATCAAAAGGTGAGGTGAGAAAGAAGCGCGAGTAGTCTGATCTCGCTCTCGTCGAGTTCTCGAAAGGGATAAAGTGTTTCAGTCCACGTGGAGGACGAAGGAGGATAAAAGAGGATGAAGGAGGACGGAATAGAATGGCGGAGGTGGAGGCGTCTACTATAAAAGCGTCGTTGCTGGACGCTTCGTCTGTTTCACACTCTCACCTCGTCGGTCGACGCATCCCGCTATCGAGCGCGATCCCCATCTTCAGATTAACCGCTTCCTTCTGCCGACGAGAGTGTCGGGAGAGATTTAATAGAAACAGCTAAAAGACGATAGGTGAGTTCATTTACCGGTGATCTACGGTATCCGTGTTCAGGATGATCCTGACGACTGTCAACGTCCAACGTCGAGTGTGTAAAACGTGCGAAGAAAGAGAAAACGGCGAAGGGCTACATAGAGTAATAAATTTTGTGAGAAAAGTGCCTCTTTAGAAAAAGATAACCATTTGAATAATATTTGTGTAACGATGAAGGATCTAGTTAACTGATACGGGAAGATTTGAGATTTTTTTTTACATTGAGTTCATAGTCACTTCCGGAAGCGGTAACGAACCACGCGTGCGCGAGTGTACTGTTGGAATGAGTCTTTCGCGAAGTCTTGTTGTCCTGGAGGAAATAGTATGCGGGCGTGAACATTTTTTAAAATTTAATTTTTATTGAAAATCTTGTACGTTTCCTCTGTTTTAATTAATTGTTTTATTGGAGTTGCAGAGCCATGAAACTAGTGGCGGTGCTGGCACTGCTGTGCTGTTTGGCAGTGAGCGTCTTGGCTTCACCTGTTCCTCACCCAGTAGAGGATGTGAAGGTAGCATCGGATGACGTTAAAGCGACGGGCAGACAAGCACCAGCACAGCCTGTGGAATCAAGCGACGATGACGATGACGACGACGACGACGACGACGACGTTGATTTAGACATTACTGGAGACGATGATGACGATGACGATGATGACGAGGAAGAGGATGACGACGACGACGATGATGGCGATTACCTGGAACGGTTCATCGAGGACATAATCGGAGGTGAATTTATATATTTTACACAGGTATTTGACTTCCTGGGAAATTCCATGTCCTGGGTAAAAGAGCGACTTGGCAAATCAGCGAACTCACCGTTAGTTCCATAGAGTATGGTAAGAGAGTAGGAGGAATAAATCATCCAGTAACCTGGTGTGCTCCATTACACCTCCCGATGGAACTAACGGTAAGCGAAGCTTTACTCCGCCCGAATTAACATAATCGACCACCTCCTAGCACTGAGTTCTTCTTCCTCTTCCTACTCTTCTCTCCTTCTCCAAGCGCGAGGAATTTCTACGCGCTACTTCTTTTCATCGACCCACATTCTGTCGATCGCAAACGATGTCGCATGGGCGTTCATGTGAATATAAATACACACACACGTATATTCACTCATCAAGAAACCAGGATATCGCAATGACGAAAAATTCCCAGGATCCTCTCAGTCACCTTTTTACGAGACAATTACCACTTCGCACGCACCAGGTTCCCGGTCGTATAACTCAGCTCAAGGTGTATGCACTTCCCGTTATTCATAACCCGTCCCACCTGGGCCTACGTAACGTTAAACCGTTTTCAACTTCCTCACTTGTTATTCCTCACCAGGCGACGACGACGATGAAGATGACGACGAGACTCCGGCCGTCCAGCCGGTCGTCGCAGCAGCCCCAGCAGTCCCAGCAGCCCCAGCAGCTCCAGCAATTACCCCAGTCGCATCTCCAGCAGCAATTCCAGCAGCAGTCCAGGCTGATCTAGATTCTCTTGGAGAGTCCGCAGCAGACAGTGCTTCCGATGTGGATAACAATACCTACGAGGAGGAAGACGAGGACGCGAACAGTGCAGATACTCTGGCAACGGATGACGCCCCCCCGGAAGAGCAAGCAGCATCCGCAGTGGACGGTGGCCTCCAAGGTGCTGAATCCGTAGTCAATTCCGTGCAGGCTCCCGTCGTGCAGGCAGCCGAGGCAGCAAGCAGCGACGAGGACGATGACGACGACGATGACGATGACGACGACGTCGATCTTGACATCACCGGAGACGACGACGACGATGACGACGATGACGATGACGATGACGATGACGATGACGACGACGACGGCGGCATTGCCGACATCGCCGACGCTCGTCGAGCACGTGAGTTCAAGGCCAAGAGCAAGAAACACACTAACCCTCATACGAGTCGTAAGCACGCACGCAAAACGTCAGCGGCATCATCCTCAGCGAAACAGTAGATCACGCTTAGAAAGAGTCCCGGTTGGATTCACACTGGATAAAACCCATCCTCGAGGATTTCATCTCAATGATCCATCAGTCAAATTAACCGACGAAGATCCTTTGTGAATTCGGCTAGGATTTTATCTCAAGGCACCGTAGCGAGTTGCTTTCCTTAGTCATACGGGAGTGTCCGTTCTTGTGTCGAGGCTGAGCGTTATCCTGGGGATCGTTCGATCGGCTGTGGATCGAAACAGCCGATCTTGATCCGATCCTCTTGATAGAATCAGCAACGGGCCTCGGGAGAGAAATGTCTCGTGACGGTGGGCAGATTCAGCATATCTAAAAGATCCTTAATTATTTATCCTTCTCTTTTCTTACCCTACCTAAGTATATTATTGGCCTTACCTTTCACGCTCACAGACACTTTCTAAGCGCTCCCCGCTTCTTGTATACATTTAGTGTATCTACTTTTCATTTATCTTCTCTTACTTCTACTTCATCTTAATCTTCAAACCTCAATCTTCTTCGTTAAGTGACTTAGTATTTATTTCTATCTATTGACGCGCATGCGTTTATTTAATGAGTTACATTATCTCTGGCATGGTTCATCTGTACTCCAATCTCTATAGCTTTCATACGCATATATGCTGTAAGGGTGAGAGAGAGATTTTCAAAACAACATAGCGAGTACGTGCTTATCCTCTTGTCGTTCCAAGCAGATAAACAGTTTATCACTGTACATGCAAGAGAAAGGTTTTAAGGAGACAGAATCAAATTATAATTATTCGCTAATCTAACGCTATTTTTGTAAACGCTCATGGCGATACGCACGTACTCTTATGTCAGCTGTTTTTATTACAATGAAAATCAAAATGGTTAACGTGACGTTGTAACGTGTTAGAAAGAAAAAAATTTTCGCCTTTTTTTTCTTTTCCTGTGACGACACGTCACGTACTCTCTTGCGGAATTATCATCGACCCATCGTACGTCTTCACTCAATTGTATGGACCGAAGACAGACTTATTGCGACGGTAAATGCTTCCTTCAAGTCAATATGGACACGAATGAACATATACGATAGAATGAAAATAGTTAAAAAGTAAATGGACGTTTTGTATGCATGTACCCCGAGTGGCTGTTGGCTTGTGATATGGCGTATGCTTGAGTGGGATAAAGGACTGTGTTAATGAGCGTCAAAGACAGAGAGAGAGAGAGAAATTAAAGTGGATAAAATGAGTGAAAAGAAAAATCAAAGAAACAAGAAAGTGACTCGACCGTGACAATTAGCCGACAAATGTAAATTCGTGTCCATTGGACGGAAGCTAACAGATAATGAAAATAATTCCGTGTAAAGACTTAAAGAAAGAGCATGAGAAAATGAAAAAAGAGAAAGACACAAACCACAAACTGTACAGAGACATTGTCTGATCTGAACTTTATACATATATATATATAAATATAGATAATTTATTGTTTTTACAAAATTGTGTTGATATTTATTTAACGCGGATATAGACATAGTCTCCCTGACTAACCAGGCGTGAAGTATTTTTTATATTTAAAAAATTAATCCAATTTTCGAAAAATCCGTGACGTGCCGTCCTACCTTCTCTCTCGTAACATCTTCATGCATATCGCGTCCTCCACGTTGCATTGCTTTCTATATTCAACCCATGAGGATCTTCTCTCTTGAGTCTGTTCCTATTATTATCAGTAGACGTGATATGTCCATTGCTTATAGTCACTGCGATATCTACTCCAGCGTACGTTCCTGGTAGCTCAAAGCCTCGACATTTTTCTTGCACGCTATCATAAATACCTAATCGTGGTAGAGACGGTGGACGTTGATACATTGGACCTGGTGGACAGTAGACGCTCTTACCATTGACGTAAAAAAGGTGGACGGTACTTGGTAGAATACCTGAGGACATACCAATAGGTGTTATAGTAGATTGCACCGAACCACTGACCCAATTGGCTCACCCTGCTTCCTTGATTCCTATAAAAGTAGAAGTAGACTAGTAGAAGACCTCCGTGGACGGCAGATGTAGAAAGTGGTACCACGGAAGTTGTCTTACCCTTCATGAGTAATGGTGACGGCTAAGGTCATCCGGGTGTTGCACGTGCAAATGGCATACCAATGAAAAAAAAAGGGTAAAGCACCTGGTCCAGGTAACCAAAGCAGCCCTTTTTCAGTAGATTTTGAGTGGATGTGTGGTAACATTGTAGTATTGGGGTCAGAATTTTTAGCGGTTTCTTTCTAGTGTTACGAAGCTGTACGGGGAAACTGGGCCATTGACCCGGAGCGACGTGGCGCGCGAGAAACCCGGCATCGCGACCCTGACCCAGTCGCCGGTCATGGGCGAAGCATACGTGTCTTGTAGTGGGATTTCTTTTTGACTGTGATTATCTCTCTGTTGCTGGTAACTGAGATTATTATTGGATACCAGCCTTGAGCAATGTTTGAACGAATGACCGTTAGAGAGCCTTCTTCAAGATCAGGGCTTCGTTTCCGGTCTTGGGGTATTAGAACTTCCTGGTGAAGTCGTTATCTTGAACTGTAGCTGAAGAAAGTATCCAGGTGTTGAAATGCCGGGGAGAGTCTTTGCTTTGGTCAGTTAAATCCAGTAGATGAACAGGTTGCCAGGTAGGTCACTGAATGGGTTGGTGGGTCTGTAAGCAATGAGCCGTGACCCAGATCGCAGGACCAGTTTGGTGAGGATTCCGGTAGACCGGTAGATACCGTTAACATTGTTCCTTGTCCGTAAGTAGGCTCTCCTCGTTGGCTTGGATGAGACTTCCAGTTCAGGGTGGGAACAGAGAGATTTTCATTGGTGAACGATGCCGGAAGTTACGTTTCCTCGTGACAGTCTCGTAATGGGGGACCTAGAACATCCTTGGGAACCATCAAAGGGTCCTAGTGAGGTACTTATAGGAATCCCTGGTATTAAATATATTTCAGGCGGCATGGATTCTGATCCCAGCAGTCATGTTCCTGCCATTTATGTTGCCAAGTACAACAGATTTGTGGACAACATTCTTGGGAGGATCAACAAGATCCTGCGTACCAATTATGATCCTGTTACTGTCAAGCTTACGAATCCTAATGCTAGTACTAAGTCTGGCAAAGGAAAGGGAAAGAATAAGAAGAGTAAAAACAAAGCAAAGAGGAAGTCCAGCTCTATTGGATCTAAGAAAAGTGCCACTAGTGTTGCTGATGCTAATGGAAAACCTAGCCAATCAGCAACTCCTGTCCTAAAGGTATATTTGCCATGGTAGCAGATAAGATTCTTCGTCTCATATTTTATTAATAGTTTTCTTACTTTTAAGGATGTCGATACAGCTACCATTCCACTAGCCACAACTTTGCTACCAGAATACGAAGCCACTACAGCTATGGCTTTAGAATTAACTACAAATTCTGACCTGGCAGAAACAATTTCTCCTATACAATCCAATTCAGAATCTTCAATGAGTCGTGGCACGAATACTAGTAGCAAGAAAGACAGCAAAAAGACTAGCGGTAACAAAAATCGAACAAAGACTAAGAGTACGAATAAGACCAAGAACAGTAACAACAAGGTAATATCTGTTATCCAGTCGGTTGCTATTCACAGAATGAAAATCAAATTCTCAACCATTGACTTAAATCTTTCTAGAAAAAATCAAAGAAAAATAATAAACCAAGAGCCAAAGCTACTCTGTACGGTCTGGCTTCTTTGCAAAGATCCGGTGACGTTTCTGTGAATATGATGAGTGATCATACAACAATCAAAACTAAATTCAGTCTGGGTCCTCTTGTGCTCAAAGTTGAGAAGGAATTTGGACGTGCAGCCAAGAAGGAATTGCGCAGTGCAACAGCAACAACGGCAGAAATGTCTGGTAAACTGAGTCTACGGGTACTCCATGGCGGAGCTGCCACGTTGCATTCCATCCGCGTTCTCCAGCCGAAACAGGTTCGCCAATGATCAATGACGTCCACTGCCTGTTAAAAGAAACATTATTAATTCTAACAACCATCGTTTTTTCAGGTTCGCGTAGAGAGTGCCGACGATCACGACAGAACCAGAGAGTTCGTATGGAAGCGATCGTCTCACATTGCTCACCTTGTATCACAAAAATTGTCCACAGCAACAAGGTCAATGCTGCGTCCACCGCCGGTGCCAGTAGAGAAAGCATAAAATTCCTTAGCTTCCAAAAGGCGACTGGATACTGATCACAATATTGATCATAGATAATCCATTCATCCTGATGAATCATCTCGAATTATTTATTTATTTATTTATTTATTTATTTATTCGTCAACAAGCTGACAAGAGCCCAGGTTCTCTTGGTGCTGGTCAAACGGTCGAATAAGGGGGGTCTTGCGACGAATCAATGAGAAAGTAGTCGCGCCAGGTGGTATTAATAGTAAGGGATGCAATTCCTGATGTACATAAATAAAATAAAAATTAATAAAAACGATCAAGGACCACCTTAAGAGTTATACCATCAGCCTGTCAAACAGCAACTGCACATGCGTAGAAGGCCGATAGAGAAGAGCTCAGTCATAACCACTAGTCGGTACTTGCTTTATCAGTAAGAGTGTCAAAGTCCTCTCATATATGCAGCGTGATAGTCATGCCGATCGAAGAAACAACAGTGACTGACTGAACAGATTAGCCTGGCTCGTCCGGAGTAACGTAAATGGAATTGCCCCAGCAGTTTCGCTCGGCACGTCCAACGCGTAGCACCACCATAATCAACAGGTGTCAAGGCACTGTAACTTGTTGCACCGAAGATTTATTTACTTGGAATTCGTGTTGGCGTGAAAGCTTCTCTCTCCTCTCTCGTCATTTAAAGCAAGTGAAGACGCTCGTGTAAGTTGCGCCTGCGGCAGCGTCAAGGCGTCAAGGTAGGCATTATTTTTCGAAAATTCTTCATTTGAATAATCAGTCAGGTGCGACCCATTTAGGTGTCACTGCTAAGAACGTCTGTCGAGTAGAGTTCATTTTTGCGTACAGCGAGCTTTATTATTAGCTATATCGTAACCCTGTAACGTAGAGTGTCGGTGTGACTGGACATTGAGATTTATTCCTTCTCTAGCTAGGCGTCCTTCAAAAATTGTGGCGCAGCTCCTGCTCAAGGTTCCTTGATGCTGTCACATATCACTTGATTTTATTGTACGTGTGCGTTATTAAAGAACGTTGTAATACGTGAATTCTTGTGCTTCTTGTTCCGTCGTATGCAAATGCATAATTTGCATTTTTGGAAAGTTGGCGGAAGACCGGTCTTCGAAAGTACCGTGGAGAGAGTGTTTGAACATTCCTGTAGGGAACTTCTTCCTGTATCTCCTTGCTCACGAAACACCTCTGGTCAATTCTTGTGAACATTTTTTATTCTTGCTGTGCACATAGATGGCATCAGTAGTAACGTTGTGTAACGCATTAGAAAATGCCCTGCAGCAGTAAGCAGTTAGATGCAATGGTCAGTTAATATCTGAAATATCTATCCTAAAGATACTGAACTCATCATGGCTTCCTTGGGTACGCGAGTTAAAGCAACGACGAGTCTGTCGAATTTCGCTATCATAGTCCTGCGAGGACTGTCCACGAAGGTACAGCTGAATCCGAAGGATGACGCCAAGGAAACTGTAGTGAAGTATTTGGATGGCAAGGACAATGGAATTGCTGTGCTGGGATTGAATCGTCCAGAAGCCAGGAACGCCTTCAGCAAGAGCTTTGTCTCTCAACTCTCGGATACCTTGTCGAGAATCAGAGAGGATGAAAATATCCGGGTACTGATAATCCGAAGTTTGGTACCGAAGGTCTTCTGCGCTGGTGCAGATTTGAGGGAGAGAGTCAAGATGGAAGGTTCGGAGGTGGCGCAGTTTGTTTCATCTCTTCGAAGTCTTATGAACGAGGTGGAGTCACTTCCGCTTCCGGTGGTTTCTGCCATCGATGGCGTCGCCCTTGGCGGGGGTCTTGAACTGGCTCTAGCAACAGACATAAGAACTGCAGCATCGGAAGCTAAAATGGGTCTGGTGGAAACTAAATTGGCTATCATACCTGGTGCCGGCGGTACCCAGAGGCTACCAAGGATAGTGGGTCCTGCCATAGCCAAGGAGCTCATCTTCACGGCACGTGTCCTCGACGGCGAGGAGGCCCAAGGACTTGGTCTTGTAAATCGTGCTGTACCTCAGAATAAAAATGGCGACGCAGCATATCAAGCGGCCTTATCCATCGCCAGGGAAATCCTGCCAAATGGTCCCATTGGTGTCAGGTGAATTTACTTTGCCTTCGTACCACCATCATCGTTGCTCTTCCACATGTAGATTTCACATTAATATATCACTCCTACATCATCGTGATAAGATAATGCACCAGTGATTATAACACTTGACACTAGTTTAATTTTTCTTTAACCAATTAATCTGCATACTTGTGTTAAAAGTTTTTCCGATTTCGTTAAGTCGCGGTCAAATAAAAATCATTTCGATATCAATCAAAAGTTACAATATTCCTGTGATTTAAAAATGTCTTATGCTTATCATCATGAACATTCATTATCATCATCACATTCATACTGCCGCATGAATCTTTGATTATGTTTAATGACTTAAAGCACTTGCCATAAGGTCAAAGACTCAACCCCGGGGTTTGATAAAATTATATAATAAATATCGCAGCACCATCCATCGGTAAACAGGCGGACGGAAATGGTCATCGTATTTTATGTCACGGACACTCATGATTATACAGACTATAACGAGACTCGCAATTATCGATTGATCGACATTAAAGTTCGCACATGATAATGCACCTAAGAAATTCATATAGACTGATATTTTTCCAGGTTATAAATACACGAGCCACTATGGTTAACGACAGTCAATAACAGAGCCGCATAATTTCTTTTGCACGAACTAAAATATTGTGAACGTTTCATAAAAATTTTATCAGTAAAAATGAAGCGCAAATCATTCCATGTCAAGCATATATTCCCTGATCAGTGCTAATAATTACTTAAACCATTGATAACAATATTGATACTCATTAACATCAACAGAAATATTTATCTTTGGTCTTATAACAAAATTTCCAAAGTTACATTAAACAATATTCAAGCTATCCGAGTGACGTAAATATCAGGTTAAGATTTTTTAGTTTACCAGTTTTCTAATCAAAAGACTGCGCCAATGTTTTCCAAGTCTTAGGAATCGCGTGGCATTGCTTATATGACTAATCTTTTTTAACGGTACCGATAACAATTTTCCGCATTGAAATATCGTCACAAAATACAATATTTAAAGTATCTATATTCCTAATTACAGACTGGCCAAAGAAGCAATAACCGAGGGCACCGATTTAACCCTTAAGGAAGGATTCGAGGTTGAGAGGAAATGTTACTCTCAACTCCTGGAGACCGAAGATCGTGTCGAGGGTCTGGCAGCCTTCACATCGAAACGTGTGCCGGTCTACAAAGGCATGTAAAGAAAAATATAAATATATGCATATGCATACTTGTACACGCTGCACATCGGTGAACACGCCAGAATGAACTTTCGACTCGGCAATAAACTATTTAACCAGACATTTAATTGGCGAGCCTGAATTGTTTTGTGACAAACAAATTTTACCACAGCAAAAATCAATGGGCCGCTTATGTTTGTCAAACGCGTGAAACAAATGTTGGTCTTACATAGCTGAACACCTAGAAAACGTTATTTCCAGTTAAATGGTTAACAGTCATTAACGCTTTGAGTTTTATAATTAATCACGTGGACTTAACGTTTTAGTACGTCTTAAGAAAAATAAATGTTACTCGGCTTGACATCTTAGTATTTTTTTTTCTTCATCTTCTGCAATTTTTTTCTAATAGGTTTACTTATTTGTTCGTTTCTTTTGCCGCACCTTCTTATACTTTGACATTGATATAATTATTGTCTTATACATATACTTTAATCGAGTTTAACATCACGTGATATTTTATGCGATTGTGACTTCAATAGGTTCTAATGAGAGACAAAAATTGTAAGAAATTATGCGATCGGTGTGAAACTTTTGTAATGGAGATGTGGATCTAGCATAGCTTTTTTTTAGGTGCCAGGTGTCATTGTTAATCAATTGTTAATTGTATGAGTGTATAATGATATACGAGAGGAATATTGTTTATAATGTTTTTGAGCTTGAATGGTAAACTTTGAATTGTATAAGTGGATCAGGGAGAGGGGCATTCCTTATATTAATTTTTTGTTATAATCATTAAGAGCTGTCAATGTGTATTTCAGAAATTGTTAATTTTACATGTACCATGCGACGTTAATCGTTAAGAAATATGATTTATTATGACGATTTTAAAATGTTACTATTGTTCCTGTACGTTGTTGTTTAATAAAAGGAATTTTAATAATTATATAAATATTTGTGTAGTAGAAAAATCGAAAATTGCCGGGAATACTTTGAGGCAGTCAGGTTTATCATTTTTTGAATGGTAAATTTTAAATTTGACACTCCGTTGTTTTCATAAAATTTCTTATTGATTTTTTTTTTTTCAATCAAACTACGAATTACTCGACCATCACCACATTTACAACGCAAATATCTAGTAACTATATAACATCTTTAAACATGGATTGTTTCGGAGCTTGTAATTTCCAAACGTATAATATTGTGTTATAATATGGGGAAATATTTTCTTAAATTTGTACAACTGTTAAAAATCGCACATGCGATAATGGACATCTGGGAATATTATCTGAACATGATTTTATCAACAAAAAAAAAAGATATGTAACACATGGAATGTTTGTTAATAATGATAATAATCTTAAGTATTCTGTACACTTGAATTTGCCATCAGATGTCAATAGACTGTACATAATTTTATATGTATATAGATATACATATGATTTACGAAAAGTAGAGTTCGGTACGTGGAAATACAGATAAATGGATGTTATATCATCGGTAAAATTTCTATCCGAGTCATATCGGAAATCCAACAACAACAATAAGAGTATCCGGATACTAGTACTACATTAATTAAATACACTGCATAGGAATATTGGAAAGTTCCTTCGCTCTGTGCTCATTAATTAGAGCGCTTAGAATTTTCAATTGCTTTACAGTATCTTCTGGACCTGTGACACGATGACCAACGGTTAGGTCACTTTGGTAGATTTCATAATCATTACCACCCTCTTCTGTTTTATCACCAAAGAAATGAATCTCATCGTAGCCTTGAATGTGTTTTAGACAATAGGTCTTATCCCAACCATTTGGGAAAACATCGAATGAGATCTGTCCACCTGTCGATGAAATAGATTGTTGATCGAAGGATTATTTTTTCAGTTTAAGAATATACTTACCTATACTATAGGTCAATAAGAGATCTGGGAATTCCTTTTTGAGCGCTTGTATGAATTTTTGACGAATTTGATTCTCGCGGTCATATTCTTCGAACTGATCACGTTCCTCTTTACTGGCGTTACGTCCCACTGGTGAGATATTCAACATACCTGTACGAAACTCAATGAATGTTCCACGTTTAAATGGCAGTTTTAACTCAGATATGTAGCGCAGTGCAAAATTGATTACATCTTGCAATGTATCCTCACCAATGGCACTTTGAATTGTCTAAAGGGAAATTAATTCTTCTGTACCTTGAACACATTCATAAATCAGGGAAAAGTATAGTGACATAGATACACTGTACCTCGGAAGGAAGTTTCTTTCCCTCTTTAAATGAAACCAGACCATTTTCAGCAAATACATATTTGTACTTCTCTGTAATATTTCCACCACCCAGTTGTTCCTTTATCTTTGACATATCAGATCCTCCTACGATAGCTATATCAAACTCCTTTTTAACAGTCTCAAATAGGAATTTCTCCACTTGGGGTTTGATCGGCTATAATAAATTCCACATCACAGTATTATTAACCAGAATACTATCTAAGAACCAAAGCAAAAGTATACCTGACGAGGAGCAGTAAGTGTGCCATCAACATCGAAAAGACAAATAATTTTGGACATGATTCTCTGAAAAGTAAATAATCACTGTCAAAAATCGCATGAAACACAGAAACTTCTATTTAGAGACAATCACATCTAGACACAAGATCCAATTTTTGCCAATGTCACGTGCAAGGTGGTGTCCTTATTCAAGATAATGTGACCTCCACTGCAATAAATGGGCGTAGCCACGTTAATTTGTGACTATTCATCCATATAAATACCATACTCGTTCTCATAACCAATTAACAGATAATCTCAGAGGACTCATCGTAATCTCTAATAAGTAACTGAAGACCATAGTCATCACCATAAAGTAAAAAGTAAAAACACCGGTTACGCCTATCGTATGCAAGAGGACGACATTAACTTGTTGAGCTGTCAATAACCGGGAAACATAGTATACCTTCGTGCACACAAGTGTTCAAACTTTCACTCAGAAATTGGAAAAAAGAAACAATGGAAGCAACAGTGAGATCGGTTTTTGTGGCTTCCACCCGTAGAGGCCTAAGGATACAGTCGACTACTGTGCTCCAGTAATACAATAACGGTCCTACCGGCAACTGTCAGCTGACGTTAACTCCACTCTGAATTCGGTGCAGACGTGGACGCTTGTTTTACGTGTATCTGGTCACGCGCAACGCTAACCAGTAAGATGTCACGAGGCTTCTGTTTTTCTGCCGTACTCTCATCTTTGATGACTTCCATCATTTTGCTGACGAAGGAAACGAATGCTGAGCAAAGAAACGCATTGCTGATACTTGGTAATATTTTCGTTCTGTGCTGCCACTGATATCATGTTGTTTCCATGTTCATGAGTTATGCCTATTCATGAGATTATTGCCTAAGATGACTTTCGTTTATCTAGCATGTACTATATGCATATTTATGAAATAAATTATGATTGCATTCGACCAAAGCGGCAGCTGGAGAACGACTGTGTCCGGCTGCGCGTAACAAGATGCGCGAACCGTACATCTTGATAATACGCGGCGGAAGCGATATTTAAATTATTATTTATAAAACTTTCACTTAATCTTTTAATTAAATATTGCAGCTGATGATGGGGGCTTTGAAATGCGGTCTTATTTAAATAATATTTGCCAGACGCCTAACTTGGATCGACTGGCTAAGCGGAGTTTGATATTTAATAATGCCTATACTTCAGTTAGTAGTTGTTCTCCAAGGTAGGATATTAATGAATTAGTTAATTATTGAATATTAAACTAATAATTGTCATTGCATAGTCGTTCAGCTATACTGACGGGAATGCCTAGTCATCAGAATGGGATGTATGGTCTTCATCAGGGTGTTCATCATTTTAATTCCTTTGATGATGTGCAGAGTTTGCCTAGAATATTTAAAAGGAATAATATTCGAACAGGTAGATATTTCTGTAACTACTTACGATCTGCAGTATAATGCTTTACGTTTAATTTTTGGTCTCAGGTATTATTGGAAAAAAACATGTTGGCCCAGTTGACGTGTATCCGTTCGATTTCGCACAGACGGAAGAGAACAATTCAATTCTTCAAGTGGGCCGTAATATAACAAAAATAAAATTACTCGTCCGCGAGTTTCTTTCACAAAATAAATCACAGTAAGATTATTTGTTAATTGTTATATTAATTTAGTCATATGCTCATGGCAGAGTATTTTTCATTGCAGACCATTCTTCCTCTATGTTGCTTTTCACGATCCTCATCGTTGTGGTCATACTCATCCGGAATATGGAAATTTCTGTGAAAAATTTGGGAATGGCGACACTGGTATGGGTACCATACCTGATTGGCATCCTATCTATTATCAGTGGGAACAGGTAAAGCTTCCATATTTTGTTCAGGATACTGAAGCAGCTCGACGAGATATTGCAGCACAGTATACAACAATTTCTCGTCTGGATCAAGGTACTAAATTATATAAACCAAAATATTTACAGGTGAGCAAAGGTTTTTAAATAATTTCAGGAGTCGGTTTAGTTCTAAAGGAACTGAAAGATGCTGGGGTTCTTGATGATACTTTAGTTATTTATACTTCGGACAATGGTATACCATTTCCAAGTGGACGTACCAATCTTTATGACCCAGGTTAATTTTTTCTTTTATTCAAAGTACAATTAATTAATTTTAGTTTTAGACGTGATTTATAATGTATTGTCATTTAGGTATGGCAGAACCGATGATGATTTCCTCTCCATATCATAAGAATCGCAGAAATCAAGCAACTCACAGTATGACATCTCTATTGGATATTGCTCCAACTTTATTAGATTGGTTTAATATGACACATGAGCATCAGATATCAGAAAATGATGTGTCGTCGTCTTTCCGATTGACTGGCAAATCTTTGCTGCCATTATTGATCGAAGGTGAGTGCTGCTATTACATAAGAACTGGTGTAAGAGTCTGCTAATAGCAAGTTAATGATGCTTTTTACAGAGCCGCAGGAAAACAATACAGCCGTTTTTGCCAGCCAAACTCATCATGAAGTGACAATGTATTATCCAATGCGAGCAATAAGAACAAAGCGCTACAAGCTCATTCATAATTTAAATTACAGAATGCCATTTCCCATTGATCAAGATTTTTATCTGTCACCAACTTTTCAGGTAATAATTTATATTATTCAGAAGAATAATTAGTTTTTAATCCTCACGTCTGTTCTTCCTTTAGGATCTCTTGAATAGAACAAGAGAAAAGCAGCCACTACCTTGGCACAAATCATTGAAAACTTATTATGAAAGATCTGAGTGGGAGTTATACGACTTGAAACACGATCCTGAGGAATTGAAGAATTTAGCACACAAGCCTTCTTCTAAGGTATGTAAAAAGTGTATCTGACTTAAAAATTGAAAGAGTAAACTAATCTAACATTACAACATATCTAGGCATTGTTTGCGGACTTACAACAAAGACTGCACGAATGGCAGAAAGAAACTGCGGATCCTTGGCTATGTGCACCAAGTGGTGTACTTGAAAGTATTGGAAAAGATAAAAGATCAGGACAGTGTATGCCCTTGGACAATTTTAACTATTAGTAGGATTACTTAATTTTTAAACACTACCATGACAAATTACTAATGACATTCATGAAGTTGGGGGCGCTTGGTAATGAAAGAATCATAAAAATCCTAAACAAGATCCCTGGATTTTCTAACAGTGCACCCGCAGATACACCCGCCGAGATTCAAAAAGCAACAATCCTATCGCTGTTTTCACTAATTTATTCTTTACCTCTCGCTAGCTTCATGCATCTTATCAGTATCTATATTTTTACTATATTTCTTTATTACAATATTAAGAGGAGTTACGGTTTGAATAAAAATTTGGAACAACAATACATTGTTAAACGTTTCTCTACTACCGTACCACAACTATATTAATTCGCCTAAATACTCTGCGTTTTTATTTCGTAAGAGATATCATCTAATAAATAACAATCACAGATGAGTAGGGAGATGCACAATGCTACGGTTTTAGGCGAAACCAAAAGCATAGCGCTAAATGGTAGCGGCGAGTCCGGGAGTAGGATTTTGAGATCATCACCTCCGTCGATAATACATATCCCGCTGTAGTCGAGTTGAACATGATCACGACATGTAGCCTGGTCGGCAGAGGTTTTCCGCAACTCACCGCTGGTTACCAGAGCAACCCTTAGTACGAGGCCGCTCATCAGATTTTGACTAAATATATTTTTTTGCAATCTTAAATTCGAGTGCACAGTGTAAGCTCAATAAGATTTACTAAGTGAAAAGCACCTCATGCCTGCCTGCGTTAAGGAGTGCAGCGATGCGATGTTAGCTTCCAGCATTATTTAAGAATAGTTCCAAGCGGAACTACAGTTCCAATATTGAGTACTAGAGAGAACTATCCCGGAACTGTTTAAAACACAATCTGAAAACAATACTGAAAGCCAGCTCCTTATGGATACCTGCACTGAAGCGTATGATGCGACTAGTATCCTTAATAGGTGTTTTACCGAAGTCACGTAGCAGACCTATTGTTAAAATCTATCTATTATATCTATATTCTATTGAAAAAGCCTATTGTTGAATCATCTTTAAGAGATTTTAAAAAAGTGCGGTGTTGGAGCTGACACCGGTGTAGTATCTCAATTTTTGGAAAATTCGTATTTTAACGATTTTGCATAGCAGAACTATTGTTGAAACATACTACAGACTATACTGTCTCGAATGTGACTAATTGGAAAGGTTAGCAAACGATACTTTTTCGAAGAACTCAAAAAAACAGCGTTTACACGCTGTACTTGCTAAATACTTATCTTGAATTTAAAGAAAAACTGTCAGTGTTCAACCGATGGAACGCAGTGGTAATGTACTCACCGGAGCTGGTGCAGCTGATCCGTGAAAGCCGAGAACTGCATCCTGGAGACACTCAGGTGGGCACTGCACTAAGACACAGCACTTCCGGAACACTCACAGAAAATCCACGGAATTGCTTGGAGAGCAGCGCGAGAAGTACACGTGAGAGAACTTGGTATACCGTATCGAAACAGGGATAGAAAAACTATCAACAGATAGCACACGGGAGCGCGAGGCAGCTCGTGACACCTCGGTCGGTGTCCCGAGACAGACTGCTTTGACAGCAGCCAAATTCGAGAACTAATCATTCTGATCATTTGATTGGTCGAGACCCTTATAGCCGAAAACTCTTGCATTTCCCTCAAGTCGTCCCTTTAAGCCAAATCGAGAGCGTTCTTTAGCGAATCGGTAAGTAACTTTTGATATAGAGGTGCTACACGGATGTCAGCTCCGGCACCGCACATTTTCAAAATCTCTTAAAAATGATTCAGCAACTTTTCTCTTAGTAAATTTTCTCGAGCTTACACTGTGCACTCGAATTTAAGATTACGAAAAAAAATATTTAGTCAATATCTGATGAGCGGCCCCGTTCTAAGGGTTGCTCTGGTAACCAACGGTAGCTCGGCTACGACGGAATATGCATTATCGACGGAAGCGATGATCACGAAATCCTACTCCCGGACTCGTCGCTCCGATTTAGCGCCATGTTTTTGGTATCGCCTAAAAACGTAGCGTTCTGCGTCTCCCTAGTCATCTCTGCTCGGAAGGAATATCTGTCAAAATTTTGTTATTTACGATTTTTGTCGAATGTTTACTTACGTGATAAGCTTTTCCCCTCTATAGGGCCCGTCATCTTCTGGCGCTTATGCAATGTTGGCATTGTAGTCGGTAATTCGATTTATACTGTCCCGGTATTTATCTTTAGTGCACGAAATTGTTGGTCGAGTACAGTTTATTCTCGTTATCAAAGTAATGGCTGTGTTACCCAACAGACGGCAGCATTTTCGATCCCATTTCAGTGAATTGTCCGACGCGACACGGAGCTCCGGGAATGGCTGTTTTATTTATCTCTTAATAATTACCGAACTTAAGGATGAAGCATAATGACAATTGATAAACGTAACAAGATCCCAACACTCTTGACATGCGATTCACCGAGCAGAAATTGCACAAGGTGAGCAAATCTCAATGTAATTGGTACTGTAGTCATTGACAATCCCCCCAAAAACTATTTACGTGTGAAACTATGCCAAGTACAGGAGTGCTGTGAATTCTTCTAACAAAAAGTAGTCATCATTTTAATTGTACTTTCAAAATTTCCTATAACGTCTTCGCTACTCCTTTATACTACTACTGCTTCTCATACTTAATTACGATTTAATGGTCATTTAATAATTAAGAAAACTTTAGGTGATTCCCTGTCGAGCACTACTTGGCGCGTCCGTGCATTACTTGATATAAATTTGCATTCATTATGCCAGTCTTCAAACTCAAAACCAACGTTAACTTTATATATAGAGCATATTATCAATAACACGTCAAAATTAACCACGGGAAAAGCCTAATAACAAACTCATAGTCTTAGAATATTAATAGTACGTTCAAATTAAATACTTTGGAATTCCTGGCATAAAGAAAACCATTGTTTAGTTTTTGAAATTAATACTTCGCTGAACGGATTTATTTTTCACTCGAGAAACGTACGTCAGTCGAGTCTCAGATCGGTTTATTGGTGAATCAAGTAATTAAATATCGTAATCCAGCGTGACATTATTTTATTAATAATTTATTTACCGATTCGTTTTAAACGTATTTTCAGGTACGCTTTACGTCCTCTGTATTGTCATGCGATTTTTCACGTGCAAGTAATTTGGGGTTGTCAGGGAGATGAAAGAGTAATAGCTCGCACCATTTTCCAAGTTAAATTATTTATTATCCTACAGGATGCAGGATTCCCTCGGGCAAGGCGGCGCGGGAAGGAAGATATTATATGTACGTCGTCGCGTTATACTCGCGACCATGTATAACGTTTTGCGTGGCTGTATAAACGAGGAATGTTTTTCTTTTTTTCTTTTTATTAAAAGCCGTTGAAAATTAGGAACAGTGAGACTCGTGGGATATTATGCATACGTAGGAACGTAGACTGAGTGATGATAACACTGAACAAAATTTTTTTTCTTTCCCTTCACCAACATCTAAGTGTTCTTTTTCAAAATTTCACCAGGACCTTTGTTTCATGTGGGAAACATTGTCTGTTACAGATAGCCTGTATCCGAGTACTGTTAATTATCTCTGTTACAAAGGACGACTTTTGGACTTTCAAGAATTTTAATTAGATCCTTTAAAATTCTCTTAATGACTTTACGTATTGCTTGTAGTCTTTTTGAGGTTATGTGAAAATATGGAATTTTTGTACAGTTATTATTTATCTTATTTTCTCTTTTTCTTCTAGAATTCTCAACCCTGTACAGTGGGTCGTCAATTATTTAAGAGTCGAGGCTGAAATTCTATCAGGTGGATGTGCTTTCCTTGTGTACATTATCACCGGGGGTTCCAGTATCCTGTCCCAGGGTCTCGTAAAGAGAGTCAAGTAAACGAGTGGCGTAAAGTCTGAACTCGATATCTCAAGCCATTTTAAAGTTACAGCGGCGCGAGTTTCCCAAGGGACGCTGGCAGTAAAAATCGGTTCACGTGTGACCCTTACGAAGTTGCTAGCCTACTTTTTAGATTTAAAAAAAATATTGTTAAATTATAACGATACTCGCCATCTGGTACAGCAGTGCAGACAACGTGAGATCAAAAATCTACTAAAGCCACGTTCACAGGGTAACAGCAATCACGTTTCCACGCAAGTCGTGTTCCTTGTGCGGTAGAGTAACAATTTGCTGATCTTCATAAGACTTCCGGAAGAGCAACTTCAGAGGAGTGTTCCTGAGTGAGGAACAGTTATGAAAATTAAGGAATTATAATAGATTGCAGGTTCAGTTTTTGAAAATTCTTTTCGCCGGATCAGTGTGACTCAAAAACGGAAGTGGATAAGAATAGGAGAAACGTGAGGAGACCGTCTGGATCCCAGGGAGTAAGTCTGGGTTACCCAACGCTGAGTAGCAATAAAAGTCAGGAGCGTAATAGAGAAATCCACCCCAGCACTCCGATACTACGTTACTACCCTTAGTAGATGGCTGGTGGCAGTGGCGGTATCCCTTACGTGAAACTACCCCTTTATAGTATCCACGTACAAGGTTTTTTTAGGCGAAAGAGCCTTGCCAAATCGGCCTTCGTTTTCTGTGGGGAAGATTTTGCAAAAATTCATATCTCTGTATACGTTTCTGGGATGGTCTGAGTGCGTAAGTACATTTTATAGAGACGCTCGTACCTTAGTATTCCTTAGTATACATTATTACTGTTACTGGCTATCTTTTTTTTGCTACCCTCCGCTCCTCACTATGTGTCTCTCGTATCATTTTGTACATTATGCATGATATCACGTAGACTCTAGTCATACGTGAAAAGAGTTCATATATACGAGTCACGTCGTGGGACTTGGGCGTACCTGGTGCACTTATGTTAGAATATTATTTTTTCAGCTGGTAATGCAGAATTTGTTTTCTGTATCTGGTTGCATTTCATTAGAATTTTATCATGCTGCACCGACAGGCTTTGGTCGCAATAAAGTCAGCCTCGTTTTCGTTTTTATTTAATTAATTTTCTCTAATACATTAAATCATTGATTTACACATTTCTGTTTGACGTCTGTCGGTATCTGACACGTTACTGATAATCCTAACTGTCAAAACCAGCAGTAATTCTCATATGGATTTTTTGTAGGAAAGTATAGCTGAAAATTGGTTGAGTTTTGACATTTTTTACGGTTCCTCCCAGCCGTTCACACACATCGTCCGGGTAATCAGCATTGTGTAAACTGACAACGATCATTGGAGATTTATTGATATACATATTTTGTTTAATCACTTTTTTTATGACAGGACCAAAATACCAGTCAGGTCCAGCAGCTGTCGGATCACTTCCTAAATGGATTTACTTACGTACGACGCAGATAAATTTTTTCGCAAACAGCTGGGCTGGCGTTCTACCAACTTCCGGTCAGTGTGAACCCAGCTTTACTCTCCAGTGCTTCACACAGCCGATATTTGAGATCTGGTTAATTTATCATGGAGCAATACACTTTTGGTCTTTCGGAGTCTTGCGTATAGTGCTTTCTGGTCCAGCTACCCCTGACAGACATCACTACCTCTACACAGACTCCCTTCTTCTAGTATTCGGTTTCGTCTCGAGTTCCCTAACAGCTGCAACTCGATAGCATGTGGAGTCGCAGACCCTTCTCATGTCCCTTAACTCAATTCCAGTAGTTTTCTGGTTAACCCCTAAATCGCTCTTAAACCTTTCGCAGAACCCCAGAAGTCAGCCCTACGACGAAGACTTTTATTCCATAGCAAAAGACTACTGGGCACGCGCAGAAGCAGCGTTCCAAAAACGAGTAGTGTACCTAAATCTGGTAAAAATCAATATTTATATTTATTTTTTATTTTTTTAAACTGGTACCACTTTCCATAATTATACAATATTTTTTTAGCTCAGCAGTTTCCACGTAATCACCTGCACACAACTATGGGGTAGTTTCATCTTCCCAAAGATGAAAGGCATCCGTAAAATCATAAGTTGGGCGTTATCTGGGAGCAATCTGAACTCGAGGCCATTTCTCAAGAAGCGGCAGGGTTGGTCGACCTAAACAAACGTAGGGTGTTTCCTCGCTAAACTGCAGGGGTTGCTCGGTGACAGGAAATTTGATGAGGGTCCATGACGAAACAAAAGAAACGTTTCGTGGCGCTATAGCAGATCCGGAGGGTGGTCCTAGATGAAGTGAGAGAGAGCACGAGTGTTGAAAAGGAAGAATGAGCGAGTGAGAGGTGGGTGGGTGGTGGGTGGGTGGTAGGGAGGTAGGGTTCATGCGGAAACCTCCGCATGAAGGTAAACACTCGTGAGCGTGAAGCCCCGAGGACTTTTACCAATCTCCAGAACTACCAACATCCC
Organism: Trachelus tabidus; assembly: GCA_030142655.1. NCBI lineage: Eukaryota > Metazoa > Arthropoda > Insecta > Hymenoptera > Cephidae > Trachelus > Trachelus tabidus. The sequence continues at coordinate 1,439,763 of JARQTI010000432.1, read as the reverse complement.
CCCACAGGATCTTGACTGAAACGTGGACCGTTTATTCATCCTTTCCTGTCTTAACTTTTCTTCGCTGAGGGTCTGACGTTTTCATGAAGCGATGCGTGTCCTATACGTGCGCCATATATGTCACTCTGGTCCTCCACATCAGATGGTGTCGGGTCACGTGCTCTGGTTCAGCTATGGCATTCCTGAAACATCTCATTCATCTCGATTCCCCTTTATCCTCTATCTAGTTAGGACAGCATCCATCCCCCGCGCCCCTTAATTCTGGCTGGTTTCTATGTGGCCAGGGGCTAGAGTCTATTCAAGGGTTGTTTTTGTGGGTAGAAAAGATCTCGTGATAAATTTAAATGGGAAGCAACCCTAAACGGACCTTCTGCTCCCGTGGACCTGGTCCAGATGAGGTCTTAGAATCCTTTATGTTTAGACTGGCTTTCTAGGGGATGCCATAGTAACTTCTGGATGGCGACGATGGGTACACATGGGACGAGTGACTCTGACTTGGTATCGTGGGCTTGTTTGCGGTGAGAACGTGCCCAGAAGTCCACATCGGGACTCAAGTGAGGTCGACCTAGAGGAATAATAAGACGCTTCCATGCTTGTGGGGATTTAAATTCTCTTACCTTTCACATCATCAAGGTCTTAGTCTTTGCACTTTTTATTTTTCATGGCAAATTGAGATGAGCTTCGATTCGATCTCGTGGATGCTGACTCTGTCGTCCATATTCTTCCTGGCTGCATTGAAAATTTCAGCCTGCCCAGCAAGGGATGATTTAATGAGATGCATGGAGACGATGGGACGCGAAATAGTATTTAAAAAAATGAGAATAACAATAGGAAGAGGGAAACAATGAAATGAGTCCTTTGGAATGTTGAAGGTATTCTTTTGTGTGTCTTAATTTGATTGTTGATCCTTGGTTTATATTGTTCAGTTACTTTTTCTTGATGCAGTAGCTAACTCAAATATTCTTTTCAGGTCTTATCAAAGCTTCTTGGATGATATCTGAACAACTCGAGGATCCTGCTGATAAATGAAACAATGCAAGATCATGGTAGCTTGTCGATGTCGACTTTATCAGGCAGTCTGTCGTTAAGATTAGAGTCCTATGTACTGTGCAATGTAGACAGGGAGTGGACTAAGTGGAAGGAAGATCTGGATGTCCTTCAGAGGATGTTGAAAATAGACGCAGAAGAGACCCGGAAGTCTTGCCTGAAGAGAAGCCCTTTTATTGACCGTGATAAACATTTTTATAGACCCCACGCGAATTGCTAGTTTTTTACAGTAGCCATCTTACTTCGATCTAGCCAGGGTCCTTCTTTACTCCTTTTATTCCCTTGCATTCCATTCCGTCCATCTTTTGGACTCGCCATCCCCAAATGTATCATCCACCATTTAACTGGTATTCCTAATTTTTCTTAATCATAAAAGTCTTTATGACTTTAGGTACGCTCATCTTTTCATTTTTATCTGAAATCTCAAGATACAAGGGAACTTAAATTTTTTAAGTAAATTCCCAGATCCATAGATAAAGAAAATTTTTTAGAAGTTAAGGACAAGTCCTGATACCATTTTAATAACTGTGACTATGCCTGGAAAAGGAAAATTAATTATTATATATGATTCATCTTAAAAAAAAAGAATATTTCTCATCCTAAATAAAATAGATAAATTCAGTATATGTCTCAGAAAAGTATCTACCTCTCTATATTTCTATATTGAGTGTAACCTGTACGCATGATTAGAAAAGATCTAGAGCTAGATGATACAATGGAATCAGGTTACAATTTTCCTAAAGATATTCCTAGGCTAGATCCAGATAGGACTAAGAAGGATCCCAGTATCCCTAGCATCCGTCCTAGATCATTCTAATCTATTTGAAACTGGTTTCCACTAGCTATCTAGATATATCACTAGCCTTTCACAGTAATAGAAATGGATTCTGATCATGAGACATCTCATCTCTAAGATTTCCTGAATATTGAAACTCATCCCCGTATCGAATTATTCTCAAGGGCTGCACCATAGGTTATAGTGAATTTAATGGTACCTTGATACTAACTCTAAAACGTTATCCATTAATATCACGGAGATTATCACTGTGATAATATTTGGCAGTTACGCATGTTACAGTAATAGATCATTTATGTCTATATCTCCTACAGGACCTAACCCATGGCCACCCTGACCAGGGATAATACAAGGGATAGAGGATTACAAGGATGTATATCTTGGTCGATCCAGGAACGATTTACCATCCGTTACTCTTGTGCACCTCCTGCCATCTCCTGATGCATCCCCTAGAGAACCTGACGTCAAACGCAACTCACACTGGTACAGGTGGACTATTTCCAGATGAAAATGTCTAGCTGAGTGTAGGTAGACGATGAGGAGTACGCAAAGACGGTTACACACAGTGCAGTTCCTGGATGAATCATCCTCTCTGTGGATGAAACAATTCTCTGACAATCTCAGCCGTCTCGCAAAGGCTTATTAATCCTCTATAGTGTCTGATCCGCTTCATCCCTTTCTGATATAAAGGAATTTTTGAAATTACTCTCCTCTTTGCGGCAAATGAAGTGATCTTTGGACAAGAGATTGTAGTCGGGTACAAGTCTGGAAGGCTTCTTGGTAGCAAGGTAAATGTAATTAACTATTCCTCTACAAGGGTGGAGTGTGTGTTCTTGGGATTCATCATGGAATTGGTACCAGATATTTGCATTGGTACTAGGGGATGATTATGTGTAGGGGATGATGGGAGGAGTCGGGCTGTGACATTATCGAGACATCTTTTTCCGCCGGGGTGCATACCCTTTAAACGAATTTTCGTCTCGCGCGCACTTACTACCCCCTGTTCAACCCTCCATTGCATCCCTTATAGTTGCCTGGGTATTTTTGCATTTTCCAGGAGTAAAGTGGATGGCGCCATCCTGGAGACGGAATTCTTGTTCGCAGGAGGCTCTTGTTCTTTGGATGAAGCTCCTGTAAGCCAAATCCATTGCTAGATATTTTATGTGGACGTACATTATATGGATGCTGGTTTATATAAATGGTTTGTATATATATTCCTAGTTTTTCAGTCTTGTAGAACCACTGACGCTCGAAGTCAATTAGCACAGAGCGCAATGCCCGACCTGTTCCATGTTTCGTTGCGTAGCCCGACGCCCGACGTCGGCGTCGTTGTACACCTGTAATCCGGCCCGAGTAATTAGACAGCCCCGAGGCACATTTCCATTTGAGGGAACATGAGTTTTTTTTGTCGAGGTAAAACGAGCCACTCTCTAACCCCTGGCTGGGGTAGCTCGCCGGTAAGGGGTGGTACCGGTTCGGGGGTGATTCTGTGAGCGAGAAACCATGACACGCAGCCAATTTCTACCTCCAGCTCTTCATCTTGTCGGCAGCACCTCTTCCAAAACACACGAGAGGTAAAGTCACTCCCTCTCGAACGATCAACTCTGAATTTTACATGCTGCCTAAGTTCTGCTTAGCATCCCCTAACGAGTAAGGGTTGTATTATAGCCTGCCACCGCTTTACTGGCGTCTAATGGCACTTGTTCTTTTTTTTTCATGCCTAAAACATTCTCTGTTTATGATTCCATGAGGCTGATTCATCGAGGGTGGTTTTCACCATGTTAGACTTAGCAAGATCACGGAGCCCAAGAAGAGGGCTGCTACTTGAGTGAGCCGGCGAACGAGTACTTTGGAAGCACCTGAGACTCCCTTCTTCATCAGGACCTCATCCAGACCAAGGGCAAGAGGAGGATCCTCTTCGTCGGCATTGTCATGGGAAGCGGCAGTAGTCCCAGCATGTAAATACCATGATTGATGGGGTAGAAACAACCCTCGAATCGTTTCACCCATCTCCCCACACCCCTACGTTCCACCCATTTCAAAGTACCCGATGTGCTGACGGGCGCCGACGCCGCGCACGACCAAGTTTACAAGGGATCACAATGGACCCATGCCCAATTTTCCAACAACCAGCCTACTACCCCCTCACAACCCCATACTTAACAATCCCCCATTGTTGGCATTGTTTGACTGTTCAATGGGACGTGGATGTACCACTTACGACTTCATAGAATCTGTTGCCAACACACATCTATGCACGCTGCTCATCCCTGACGCTTCTCTTCCTCAGCCATTTCATCCCTCGGAGGATCCTCTTTTCACCCTGCCATCATCAGCCACTCTACATACCACCAACAGCAACATCTACGTCGTGACTGGCTCCTCGTACCACCTCATACTCGTAAAACCCCCCAGGACTCCATTATACGGAATTGTCAGCTCGGTACTCGAACTCCCTAGATCCGCAACGAACGCATTCTCACCATCTTGGATACGGTTGGCAGCTCTGAGAGTATTCGCAAACTTACACCGAGAATTATAGTACGGAAGTGACGTCACTTAATCCAGATCTACAACCAGTCTCATTCAAGATCATACTCCGTGTCTGGGACACGAAGCCAGCTTCAAGATACCAACAGTAACAGACTCCATAAGACTTTTCATTTGAACACGGGGGAATCCCCTGAGTCAATCGTTAAACAAGGCGGGAAAACTAGTTTGAATTGTCTAAGTTATCGATCACTGTTGATACATTTATCTCTATACCAACACGTGCTTTGATCTACGTGACGTTTAAAGCACGCCAGCATCCCTAGCGAGTCTGCAGCAACGTATTAGCAATTTAACGGGCCGCCACCTGCGATAGCTATTATAACATAATTATATAGCATCGCCCTGTTGGTACTGCGTGTGCATCCCGGTACAGCGTGACGTGCGCCATGGGATGCTGGATGCTGGATGTGGTACATACCCGTTATTACATATATATGGGATATATGTAGGAGAATATCGGTACACAGGACTGGTGCATCCAAGGTGAGAGAGAAATGGTGTCCCGGGTACCAAAGGGGAGTAAGGGGTGAGAGTCAAGGATGAGTACCAAGGGAAGCTGGTTGGTTACCGCTGGTTGCAGCTGGTTTCTGCTGGTTGCCTCTGGTTCCTCCCTGGCACTAGGGCCGATAGTACTGAAATTGCTCGTGGGGTGGACTCTCTCGCGGCTGCTGCTGCTGCTACCCCTTATCCCCTCCAGCCTCCCTTGCTGCCACTGTTGGGGTAGCGGCGCGTGTTACGAAGGGCCAGAGACCGGGCGAACCCAGGCCGTCTGGTTCAGTACGCTACCGTCTCTCGCTGCGTTCGCCAGATACACGGTAGACGCCCGACGTCGCGACGACAGTTTATCCGTCGAGGAGACACTCGAGGAGCGCGTGAATTATGTTGACAAATTTTTGATTATCTCGCTGCGAGATTGGGACTTCAGTTTTTTGAGATGTGAGAAGATGTGACTGGAGATTTGTCTTTTTTCTTTTTTTAATATTACTTTTACTCCACGTATGGCTGCTTGTGTTGACTGTGTGACTTTGTTCTTTGCTAATGGTTTTTTTTTTTTAAGAAATGTGGATTTTTATTATTTTCTTTATTGTCATGCTGAATTAATTGCTCATGGAAATTTTCGAGGAATTTTCTGCATACGTCCGGCGAGGGGGTGGTGGGAAAGTTTGTTCACTACGTCGGATGCTGCGTTGGCGAATTTTCATGGTTCATCCTTTACGATCTCTCGCTCTAGTTCTATCTCCATCTCTCTCTCTCTCTCATTACGCTTTGCGATGCACTTAGCGGGTAGAACGGCAATCCGGCGATCGAATCGAGCGACGTTTAATATATCGAATGCTGAACTCGGTCTGGGTGCTCGGGAATAATTGATGGTGCGGATGAAACGCATCGTGAGATCGAATGGACCGCGATCCGCGGATACTGCGCCCTTGGCGCTTTTACCACTTTAGAAATGCATCTGACACACGAGTGGTGTGGATGCTGGAGATGAATTTGCGGATTCTTTTTCCTTTGCGTACCCCTACTTTGTTATCACTATTTTAAGTAGCAATCGGTATCTGCGTTATTAACGATTACAGAGTGAGTGTTTATGGATTTATTAGGAATTTTTTTCAGATAAATAGTTGTGATTTATGGAAAATCCCTTAGATACGCATAGACAACTATTATAGGGACGATATAAGATTTTGGGATGCTGGGTCGAATCCGTGTAACAGCTAAATAAGGATCTCTTCGTCGAAGCTATTGCATTTGACTGAAATTTTTTTTCCCATTAAAATGGAATTCCGTTTCATTTCCAGATAGTGGGTAATTAAAAGTTGACGTCGCGACGGCCGTTTCCCGCTTTCGAGAAAACTCTTCCTTATCATTCCAGACACTTTTCCATTCTCTATTATCTCCCGATGTCTCCTTTACCATCATCATCGTATTCCGTACTCTCTTTTGTTCCTCAGGTGGAATTGAAACGTACCAGGCCTCACAATACGCTCAGTAGCAATATATAACAGTGCATCCGGAGATAAAAATAAAAAATAAAGTACCTGCGTGGATTTGATTTTTGGAAAAAAAATTGAAAATCGATCTTCCGTTTTGTAAAAATTGGGGAAAAAATGAGAAGTTACTAGGGGATGAAAAGAAAAGAAACCCCCGCCTAGGGGTTGCAGTCAAAGTTGCCGGCGAATAGCAAGGGGTGCAATTTTATAGGGTAACGTGTGTGGACGTAAAAGACAGCTTAAGAAAAAAATCGTAATGTTTGGAGGTTAGGTTGGGCCGAGTGTGAGAGCGAGAGGAAGGAGGCTGCGTAAAGGGGATGAACTATGTCAATCCAAGGGATGCAGCTAAATGGCGAAGATGAGCGTTAATGGATTTCTAGTTATGTGGAAAAAGCATTAAATCCCTTGCATGCTCTTGAAGAAATTAATTTCGATTGCTCTCTCGTTAGCTGGTACTGGGGGTCGGAATTTTTTGAGGGTGGGTTAGCTGGGTGACTCTCTGATTGGCTGGTTCAGTGGATGACGATGTTAAGGGTAGTTTGCCTTACAGGCTGATTTCGTTTGAGGATTTTATTAACCCTATATATCACTGTATCTAGGGATATCGTGTGTACGTCTGTATTATCTGGGGGAAAAAAGAAGCTTAAAGGTATTTTGTTTCTGCGTTACTGGGGGAAAAGAGGGAAACTTTTGTCACTAGAAAAACAGTAGCAATATTTTCGAGCATATAAGTAGTCAAAGCCAAAAGTTTTCCCTTTCCTATACGCTAACGTTTCAGTGACTTTTACGAGGACGAAAAAGGGACCGTAGCAGCGAGGATAATGGACGTCCCATGGACATTTCGAATGAAAATATGTTCTCAGTCTGATCCGTACGAGCATTTCATCCCCCCCGTAGGAACCCAATCCTATTCTTTTGTCAACTTCGTTTCCTAGACCATACGCATCCTGCCAACGTAAAAAGTTCCTAAATACTACAATTTTGTTTCCCCTGTTTTTCTACTTTTTGTAAATGACCACAGCGTAAACCACAGTATACCGAAGTAGAGAAATATCCCTATTAGTTAATACCACCCTTTTTTAAATAAAACCACGTATCGTCGGACTTGGAACAGTCGAAAAAAAATTCCCTAGATAATTTTTTCAGAAATTCATATATATATATAATTACTTTGTGCCACTCCTTGAGTGGGGGGTGGGAATAAAATCCAACCGTATATCGACGCTTGTCACGTAACGCTCTAGGGATTTTAGCACTTCCTAGCTTAAGTGCTGGTTGCATTGTGTCGTCGGGAGCATTTATAATGCCGATAATCTCCTTCGTGCTGTAATCTGTTTTATCGACCGGTCCATTTGTAATCAAGTAAAGTTCCGGCCGGATGCTCGATTTTCCTTTCTTTAACTGCATCTAAGCTAACCTAACCTGATCTGCGTCAGGCTCCACTCTATCGCACATAGGGGTCTCCTCCCTCTCGCATCCTATACCACTTCTGTTTCCGGTCTTCGAGATACCAACTAAAATCGGCTGGCCGTGGCAAGGCGCACTTTCGACTATACCTGTAGTCAGTTCTCGTTAATAGCGCAGAAGGGACACAGTCGAATAATCCTAGAGGGATAACCGAGTTATCGGAGTTTTATCGAGTTTCCCGCACGGCGGAACGCCGGATTTAACGTTACGTATTTTCCCTCTCGTTCTGTTACCTGCAACAGTTATATTCTACCCTCCTTCTCTTACCCGTAACGTTGCGCGTGTTTGTCATACTTTAGTAAAATTACCCGTATGGCCTACGGGGATGCTTAAGAGCCACCCTTAAGAATTAAGAAGAAAATTTATGTTTTCAGTTTGCTAAGACCTTGTGAATTGCACGAAATTATTTATACGTTATTTTGACGGGTCGCCGTTTCAAAAAATTATAATCGACGTTTTGTCACAGGGGGTGAATATTTATTATCGGGCTGTCTTTTCTGAACTTACGGAACTCTTGACTCTTCGAAGCCGTCACTGATGTCAAAGGTGGAGTAAAGGTTGAATTTTTGAAATTTCTTTTTGAAAAATTAATCGACTCTATGAGTATCCTCATATGGCAGGAAGGGTTGCCATAGAAAATGTGCTGCTCCGGTGATGGTGCTAGTGGCAGTGCCAGTGGTGGATCGAGCATGACTCGCTGTGGGGTTGTTTGCGGACTGGCAGCCCTTGCAGCCCTTACTACGGCCCTGCTAGGACCTGCCTGGTTACATACGGAAGAGAAGCTGTCGCTGCCACACTTGCCACAGCATCTGGCATCTTCGGTCACCGTGCGATTCAAGTTGGGACTGTTTAGGGCCTGTCCCAAGATCGTCAAGCCTGCCAACTTGACAGTCCGTGAGTATAAATAAGAATGTTCTTTATGACAGCATTTTTTTTATCATTTTTTTTTGGTAGCCTTCACTGTTTCTTTAGGTTGTGCTACCCACCTGAAATATCCTTATCACATTAAGATACAACGATGCTTTACAAGAACGTCTGATGTCCGTCTTGACGATGATAATCTCTTTTTATTTTCTCCGCGTATCTCTGGGATATTATTGTTACTGCGGGACCCACCCCTCGTTCCCTCTTCACCCTCTTTTGGTTCCGTCGTAAAAAGATACTTTTCCTATCTCTCGAAAAAGCTCTTGGCCGACGCCATCCTCCAGCCGAAGTACTTCTTCCTTTACCCTGGACCACCTACCCACCTCACTGGACCCCGAGGGTGGTTTCTTCGCGTTGACACTACGGGCGAAAGGGGAGGGTCAAAGGCAGAAGGTCAAAGGTTAGACATTCTAGTGAGGGACCGATAAGAGCAAATAGACAAGGGCGGTCGAAGGACTTTTCACGGGACCAAGATGATCGGCGGGTCAGCAAAGTTAAAGCGTCGCGACGCTTTCTTGGACAGACGCTATGAACCCTCGAACAAGGTAGAGATTACTTGTCCAAGGAATTTTTTAAAATCTTATCTCTACTTATTCATCCGTGTATTGCATGAAGAGAGTATGCTGGATCTTCAGTCTCTGACGTCACGTCCGGTTATCCAAGATTGGCTACGAAGAGGGTCGAAGAAGTGCTTGACAGTGGTCGATGGTTGGCTCATTAAAGCAAAATTATGCAACAAGAGGATTGAAACACGGTAAAATTGCTGGTTATATGAAACCGGAAGTCCGGACCCCGTGCTCGAGGATAATGGTAGTAGCGGTTGCTGCAAACTGGATGTCTTGAACAGTGTACCAACTATCCGCGAGGAAAAGTCGGGCGGCTTGCCACGTATAAAAAAGTTGACAAACGACGCGACGATATTATAAAACAATTGATAGATGATCCGATAGCGGGACGCTGGCTCGATGCCCCCTGTGGTCTATGTAGCCTGGCACTGGTCTGACTTCTATCTTCTTCGTCTCTTGGTTCCCCTACTTTCGGTGCTGCCATCTACGATAAGTCGTCTCGCCAATGAAGACAAATTGTTCAGGGCTACCTCGCCATCCTCTTCTTCCAAGGTTATTAATTCTTGTCAAGAGTGCACGAAGAATTAAAACGATGGATTCTACGCTGTCGCTTCATCTATTTAGATTTTATTAGATTTTCCATCTCTGCTACTGGAATTCCTTATCTTCTTTCTCATTCCTTTTTCAATCACTCTTATTGACTTCTTCGCTGTGCAGTCACCTGTTCTGCTGGTCAAGGGACGCGGTCGCTCTTTTAAAACGAGTCACTGTCAACCAGCTTATACCCTGACTGATGAGAGGACCAGATAGGGATGCTGTAGGACGAAGATGCACAATAGATTGATCATGTTAATTGAAGAAAGTAAAATGGATGCTTAACCAAATCAGCACTAGGGCCAAGCGTCGTTTGAGATGATCCAACCTGGTCTGACAATTTCAATCCTGACACTTTCGATTCGATCACACTGTATCGTATGGGTAAACAGTTATTTTTCGAAATTTTAAAAGCGCTCAAAGTATTCGAAATCAGACAGAAAAAATGTCTGCAGACGCTCAACATTATCTACTTGTAATTCCCATCAGGGTATCAGGGTTGTCGTTGAGAACGAAAAAAATCGTCTGCCTCAGAACGAGTCCAGCTAACACGTGGCTTGCGTGCTGTTATTCTCGAGGGGGCGGTATGGTGGGGTGGCGTCGGGACGCTTCTACAATACCATAAAAAAGGCTAAGAGTGCCCTAGAGAGAGATGGTTTTACTGAAAAGAAAAAAAATTGAAAATATTTCTTGGTTTCATTTTACCAATCAGCTACCAGTCGCCCCCGACAATGTTGCTCCTCCAGGAAGTGGTCCAAACGGAAGAACCGGTTAACATGGAGATTATCATACCCTGCTGTATTTACGTTATACGGCTAAGCCCGACGCACGGCACCTCCACCATACTACCCAGCATTAACATAACATTAGCTGTTTGCATTAATCTGGAATACATCAAGCGTCTCACCCTACTCTTTTCACCCCTTATTTCCGCCCCTGATCCCTACCTTACCATCGCCTCCTTGACAACCTCCACAACCGCAGGAGCTTCTGCTCCTGTCGCTGCTGCTCGCGCAGAGTGCCGTATACGTGTATATTTACAGCAACCCCTATGCACAGCCATAGCCACTATTCCACCCCTATCCGCCATTATCATCTATCGCGACGTCCCGACGCTAAAGCGACGGCCGCCTAAAAGCGGACGAAATGAAATTTCGGAAAAACAAAGGACGTGCTTCCACTCGTTTCCAACACTTTTTTTGTTCACCTTCCCCCATACACACACATTCGTTCTTACCCTCTGGACATTTCCTCGACTTCCGGTCGACATTAACCCTTTTTTTCTTTCTTTATTATGTATTCAAAATTGCCCGCATTACAGTTTTGGAGCATTTTGAAAGAATTTGGAATATTTTTGGATTCGCTGTATATGCTATATTCTTATTTTTACTTCTAGAGCAGCATCCCCTAAGCATTCGGTGTACACCATTCGCCGAACCGGAAATTATGGATAAACCGTTTATTTAGGGGTTCGCGGGGGAAACTCGTGAGATTTACGCAAGTTGTTTCAGTCTGAGAAATTCCAAGGGTTGGTAGCGTTGGATGACTGGCTACTGTAAGGCTTGGTACTGTTATTAGGTTGGGAGGTCAGGGGTAGGATGGAGTTTTGCTCCCCATTTGTGGCAATGCTCCCACCCCTCGACCCCCCCGGTCCAGTAGCAGAAGTCAATTCCGCAGGCTTGGCACGAGTCCTGGGTATAAATTGCGCCGCGCGTTAATTCCGCATCCGCGCCGGTCGAGCGAGTAAATAGTACATAGTATCTGAGAATTCGAATATAAAAAGGAAATTCCACGGTATAAATCCTGACGTTGGATGCTGGGTAAGGAAAAGCATCGGGTATGTCAATGAGTTCCCATGATGGTTCCAACCGGTATAACCAAAGGCAGCATCCCCTGGACCAGACCTGGGATAATAATGAGGTTATTTGTAATTCCAACGGCTGACCAAATCTTCCTAATTTCCGGAATCGGCCACTTAAAATTCCATCGGCGAACGCGAAGCGACGCTTATCGGGGCACCGTCGCAACGGCCCTGAGTCAGGGGCGTCGGTTGCATTATTTACCCCTACCCAGACCCCGAAATGTTAAACAATCGTCCCTGCCGTATTAATTACGAATAAATTTCGTCTCGGCCCAGCAGGAAACATTCGACTGTGTATATACCGGGTGGACGTGTTTCTCCAATTCAAAATGGCGCCGTTTTATCTTCAGTTTACCTAACCCAAATTCAGTCCCGAGCAAGAGGGTTCGGATGTACCAACAGTCCTGTTGTCATTTTACCTGGGTATCTTTTGAGCTGTTCCACACACGACCTCCTACTCCCCTGTGAATACAGACTCTTGACCATGTTCATCCAGGTGTATTTTGTATTTTCTTTTTGGCTTTCCAGATCTAGAAAGACCCAAACAATTGAATCCCACCACTGAGGTTGTACCAGATGCTGAAGTCCTTGACCAATCATACATCTGGGTATCTTTTGTCCCTTTGGTCTAGCTCGGATGATCCTATGCACGACACCAGTCATCCTCCATCTCAAGATCCTCGGCTTTTCTAAAGACTCTCCCAGGGCGCGAAAGAGCGTCAAGCCGCGCTTACAAATGGATCGAATGGAATCTGGAGCAATTATGGAACCCAAGATACTCCCGACGCAAGTGGCAAACATTCACGGAAAGTTTTGTAATTGAAGTCGGTAACGAGTCTCGCTGGGAGCATCGCCGTCGCGACGCAACCTTGACGCACGACGTCTTGGGTAACCAAACCCAAGCTGGTACAGCCACGTACTTAATTCTCGACTTTTTAATTCAAATAGTGGACGTCCATCGTGCATGCTCCGAATTAGGGTTCCATAACCGGTCAAAAAATTACAAAATTTCTAAAGTAACCCCAATCTGTCGCTTCATGTTTAAATGGTCACACCAGGCGACGATATTTTATATATGCGAAGCATTAACCTCGATACTAAATGGGTTTCTATAAATTATTAATTCTCCCTAGAACTGTGCATATTTTCATACCAAACCCGCCCTGTTATTCCGTTATGACCCAAAACCCTGTTTTTGAGTGTACCTCAGGCTTTGCCCAAGCTGAACAGGCGGGCAGGGCCCTAGGTGCTAAGAAGGATAGGTGGATGGTTACTCGGTAGATGGCAGGCGCATAGGTCAATAGACGAACCCTAGGTGAATATGTATACCCCCTAGACTTTTCTCGACCTGCTACTTTGAACTGGTTGCTCCAGCACGAACTGCGTAATACATACATGGACCATCGAGGCAACGTTATCTTAGAGGGGCGTCGGTAGTCATCTTTCGTATTCTTTAGAAGATGAAATTGCGAAAACCCAAGACTCGAAGACCCACAGGGAAACTTGGAATTCCATATCCTCAGCCAGTCCAAATGTCTTCCGTCTATTTCCAATGGAGTTGAGGAAAGTTGAGTCGGCACTCGAATGTGTTTACTCGGCACATAACGTTCCTATAGATTCGCAGTTTGCCGCGATAATACTCAACCGACTTTCTAGAGTTGACTGTATATATGTATATGTATTTAAAAGAAATTTTCTGGACCACGGATGCTGAAAATTTTTATATCATCCACTCCCCCTATATCCTAACCTCGCTGGTTTAAAGCTCCAACTAGATTCCCACCATGGAATACTGACAACTTAAAATTTCGAAAATACCAGTTGGTACGCCTGGAACGTCGGCACTGGATAAAAATGGAATTTCATTAGCCGCATTGGATTTTTCCGAGGCTTTTTCGTTAACCGTAAGCGCTATAAGAGCCGTAAGCGGCGGCGGCTACGGTCGGCTATATCGGAATTCGATCTTTATTGGGCAATTCGCTTAGGGATGCTTTCAACAATTCAAACCACCCCTATATATACATATATATATGTCTAGTGGGAATAGGGGTTGTCTGCCCAGTACAGTTTTCTACTGCGGGAGATACGACTGTCTGCTCTGTACAATTGGGGATGTATTGGATGTTCGACTGATGGACATTCTTTTTCTGATTTTCGTTTTTTCTTTTTACGTGGGTGGTAGTGGCCGTGGTAAGGGTTGCTGATAAGGGTGAACATGCTGTAAGGATGGCGATGGTGGTAACCCTGGATAGAGAAGGGTTAAAAGTGAGCATGTAAATGAAAAGTATTTTCGTCACTTAATTTTATTTTCGAAATACTGGTCTGTTGGTTAGGTAACTTTGGGACACCCTGTATATATATTTTTGTTTATTTCTCACCCTTCGTCTAGACTCCTTCTAGTCACTGCAGACAGTTGGCCGACAGTTATTTGTTTTGGGAGTGTCTCTTAACCCCTTGGGTAGAGTATGTGGCAATGCGAAGAGTCAAAGTGAGAGAGAGAGACAGAAAGAGCTCGCTGTAATCCTTTTTCTCGGGTCTTCTGCTTCCTGTCGGCGATGCCACCGGAAATTAGATTCGCTCGGGAGCCGGAATGAGATCGGCATGAACGGTCGCAACCTGAGGTCTGGATCCGTTGGCTTTCTGTCATTTTCCTAGGCTTTCACTTTTCGCGATACTTTATCACTGACACACCCCTTGTCATCTTGGCTCCTGAAAGCTCAGGAGGTTGAACGAAAGGATTCTGCGAGGCGTAAAGAGTTAAAAATCCGTAACGAGCTTGGGGGGGAAGTTATGTGTTATTTAGGTAAAAGAAATAACGTGACTTTATATGATAAAAAAATAAGTCTATATTTTTGGGAATCAAATTTGAAAAATCTGTACATACGGACTGATCAATTTCAGGAATTGATCTGAAAAATTTAACGATGCGTGGAGACGCCCTTTTTTTCTACGTACGGTCGCAGTCGAGCCCTGAAAGCTCCCCGGCAGATAACATGGATTTTATTACTCGTAAAAGCCGAGTAAAAATTGTTCAGCCTCCCTCGAGCAGAGGGATTGGTAGGAGGGGTGGGGGGACTGGGATTGGGGTTGCCATGGCCGTTGGGGCGGAAGTTACGTGCGGGGTAGGAAGCCGATGCTCATTCGACTCGAGCCGGGCGTGCTTGTCGGCGTTTCCGGTTTCTAATAAAAAAAAGGGGGTCGGTGGTACGGAGGGTAGCCAAGGGGAAGAGAGGGTAGAAAAATGGGAAACGCTGTGGAAAAATTTACTGAACCTCCCCCTCTTCCTGTATCCTCTTCTTGTACATTACGCACGTCAATATACACTACAGAGGACTCTCTTGACAAAAGGGGGAAGATCAAAGGGTTTCCTCTTGTAATTTACACAGGGGGCTGAAGTGGTCAGGCGACGACCTCAACGTCACGGTAACGTCGTAACGACGTCGCGAAAGAGTTACCACTCATCGTCATACACTACAGAACCACCCCCCACATACGAATAGCCTGAGGCATCGGGACCATACGTCATTCGTCCCTCCCCTTTTCATCCCTCTTGTAAAATGTCGGCATTAAGCCAATTAAGATGACACATGGGTAAAAGTTAGCGGTGGCGCTGCCAGCGCCAGCGGGGGGTAGAGGAACGAGTGAAAGTCTTCTGCCGACGATCAATTTAAACCCCTCATTTTTCGTTGGCCCTTCGGTAACGCTCTGGGACTCGATTCATCCCCTGTTGGAACCACCCCCCCATCTACCCCCTTCTTACCGGTATACTTCATCCCCTTAACACTTAAGCCATTCTCCTCTCCTACCACTCTTATTCCCTTCCAACCCCTGTTTCCGGTGGCGCCATCTCCTTCTCTCTCTCTCCATCCCTACAGCATACATAGCAAGACTCGATAATTTTTCATGCCCTTCTTCGGGAAATTGATTCTCCAAGTTTTCCGCCCTTGGGATTGGCAGCACTAATCCGCTCCCCCCACTTAGCGTCAAAAGTCTTTTAATTGTGTAAAAAGGTTGAAATATCACCGGCATCGAGTTGTAGACAAGCCATTCATCCCCCTGTCCATCCCCTCTGCTCTCTAGCCACTTAATATAAGAGGGGTGCAGCTTTAAAGGCATCCAGAGACTTTTGGGTCCTTTGAACTACCTTCCTTTGTAATCTCTTTAGAAAATGCCCGTGTATTGGATTCTTGGGTTGGCTGCCCTGTAACTTAGGTGCGAGAGAGAATAGCCAACTGGCGTTTCACGTGGCAGGTGCTCGTGTGGTCCGTCAGTGAAGTCATTAATAGGGAGGGTGCAAAGGCGAGAGGTATTGTTTGAAGTTAGTCTATTAGTTTGGCTGCGTAATTAGGGCTGTCAAGTCCCTAACGGATAGGACGTGAAACTCGGGCCTTCCTCTAGGTCCTTGCTCGGAATTCTCTTCCTCCGGCTGATTGATGATCCACCCCCGAGCGTGACATCCTTAGGTGGTCGCGAGTCCTCCCTCCCTCCTATCTACCGCTATAGCTACTTACACTGTTGCACCCTTGTAAAGTTACGCCAACCATTTATATCCATGTATCCGTATATGTTTAAGGGTTGGTACCCAGATTCATCCCCTTCGTACCACCACGTCATTGTAGGACAGTCACTTAGACCACCCTGTCTCGAGGTGGTTCTACCATCGCTATCGCCATATTCTCAACTGCCCCTGGATCTGACTTCTTTAAGGGTGCACCAAGCGATAACGCAACCCTTAGGGGTCGCGAATATCCGGTGAACCCAGGTGTAGTGGTACTGAGGGATTAAGCCGGGTTAGGTCGATTTACCTGGTTCAAAGAATGTTAATTCTCTAGGGTGCAATTAGGGTTGCTAAGGGTGGTCCCAGGGATTGGGCCTAGCCCGCAAGTACCTTACTTAAGGTCTCGTTACTCTGGGCGGCTGATCGTTAACGTTAATTAACACACCTGAGACAGCTCGTTAACTACTTTTTTCCGAGGTACCACAGGTGGTAGGGAACTACTTTTTTTTCATCCCTTATTTCCCAGCATTCTGGTACTGCCTGCGGAAGCTTGTTCGACCTTCTTTAAGTCAGGGGACCAGGCGCTTTGGGACTCGTAGTTGCCAGGGTACGTCTTTCCAGGAGACCTCAGCCCCTCAGGATGCTCTTGGTTGACGTCGACGTCGAGGATTCAGCGAAACTTTTGTATTTTACACCAAATTGAACTTCACGAGTGAATTTTAAAAGTTTACCAATGCCGGCACCCACTGTAACGTTGGGCAACGTCGAGTCCCGCGCCTGAAGTAGAAACAGCGACGACAGGACGGCCGGGGCGTAGAGTGCGAAGGAGGCAAAGTGGAAACCGACGAAGGGTAGTCAGACACTCGAAGAATCGTGGCTTCGTCGCGTTCCATGAAAACTCGATCTTTTTTTCTTCTTTTTTCACCATTGAATTTATACATATATTTATGCTCATACGTGTTTGCGTGTCACCCGAGTAAATTTTCTCGTTCAGAATTTTTTTTTACTCCATTGGTAAGTCTTCCCGGTGGAAGATGCTGGATATTTCTAAGGACCCTTCCAACCCCGTCTGACCCCCGTTGTAAATTGGAATGTTATCGAGCAGCCAGGGACGAGAGTAACGAGCCCAGTTTTTTCTTCTTTTTTCTCTTCTCATTCCCATCCTTTATTTCTCTTTGGTTTTCACTTTGTTCTTTTCTTTCCTGGATATCGGGACCCCTCTGCCGCCACCTCCGCGTACCCCTTTTCCTTCAGCTTTCTCACGCCAGCTTTCC
This sequence comes from Trachelus tabidus, assembly GCA_030142655.1. Classification (NCBI taxonomy): domain Eukaryota; kingdom Metazoa; phylum Arthropoda; class Insecta; order Hymenoptera; family Cephidae; genus Trachelus; species Trachelus tabidus. The sequence continues at coordinate 1,422,192 of JARQTI010000432.1, read as the reverse complement.
TATCTACGCCCTCGGCTATATTGGATTTTTCTGTAAATTAGAAACGAGTTTGTAAGTAGCGTAGGGTCTGTGTTTGGTTTTTTTTTACGTTTTTGGAAATTCTCTCTATATTGTTTTAGCGGTACAGCCTGGGATAAAAGTTGTGATCGTTTCAGTTGGCTTGTCACAGAAGATAGTCGAAGTGAGCGATACACGCGAACGGGTTGCACTGAAATTTTCGAGAAATATGTCGGAGATTTTGGATTTTCCTATACCTGCCGCGAGTACGAGAGAGACGGACTTATGAGAGTTTACGTATGCAAGAGAAGGACAGACATATCCGAAAACGAAATCCTAGGTATTGCCCTTTGGCAACTTGACTCTGGATGTAATTTTGAAAAATTAATTCATATTCTAATCTATTTAATTAAGAATTGAAACTTGTATACAGTGATATCGCGCAGTGATACCAACCTTGAAATATGTTTGTTCTCTGATATTTTTAAATATTTAAAAACAATCCCTCCTGCCTCAGGCATCTTTTAACCTGTAATAATTCAGCACCATCCCTTGATAATACATCAGTGAAAAATATCAGGCGTATCATGAATACCAGGAGGCCATCTTCGTATCTCACGTGATCCGAATTATTACCTCAAAATGAATAATTTCCCTAGCGCGTGACACTCTCGACCCTTAGAATCACACGCGGAAATCTGAGAGAGGAAAAATTACGGGAATCTCTAAATAAAAATATATTCCGCAAAAGTCCAATAAAATTTAACAAATTTGTATAGACTTGCAAGCTCAGCAGGGTCAAAGGTCAAAGTCAGCAATTATGCGCCCAAACGACACGTGCAAAGTGCTCAATTCAAGAATTGCACATTCGTGGTCCAACTTGCGAATTTTCTCTTTGCAGGAATCCAACTTAACCTACTTTATGAAAATACGCATTATCGTAAGGATCAGGGGGTGAAAGGTCGAGGGCGCCTCGATAAGACCCTCTACACGAGCATACCATCAGAATAATTTTATATGGGCTTGAAACTTTTCTTGAAACGATCGATTTCGAGTCCAGAAAATTTCCGATGGAAACTACCCCTAAGCTACAACGTCTTCTTCGGTAGGTATACGATCCTCTGGGCTTTGCGAAGAACTTTTGATCACACACTCTACGTAAACTTATGCCCACCCTCTGTCTAGCATCCCTTGTGCATCGTACCTACCCCTAGATTATTGATATCAACCCTTGTAGTTAGCAAGGGTTGCAGTTCTGCTCGTAATTACTTGTACGGAAGTTTGATACGAATACTTGCAGTAGGTCCTAGGTCGGAGGTTGTCAAAGTCTTACCGGTACATAGGACCACATAGTAGGTGAAAAATAAGGGATGATTCCTCCTTGGCCACCCTTCAAACTTTTTATTTGTCCCAGGGTAGGAAAAGCTGCGTTTCTCTGCTCAAAATTGGACCACCAACCCCTCTGGCTTCCTAATGGTTTCAGGGGAAAGACTTTCCTTTGGATCTTTGTCGTCTACCCTGTGACGTGGTTCAATGGTAGGTACTCACCCTGTATGATTTTCAAAAAATTTCAAATTATCGGATAACACGCTCGCGGGGGTAGTTTTTTAGGGGTCGTGGGAAGGAAGCTCAAAGAATTTTGATCTGGTGGCACAGGTGAACTTTCGGTGGTCCGGACCAAAATGACCTTGAAGTTGTAATACGAATGGAATTTTTTTAATCACCCACCGGACATTGTCATCGGATACCGAACTCCGCAGCATCCCTCGCAAGAGATAAGAATCACTGACGCTCCGAGGTCGCTAATTAAATCCCTTAATTTCCATAGCTCAATTTTCTCACAATGGTCGAAGGATTACCACGTGGAATTAGGGGTGGGAATAACATTGAGAATCTTTGATAAGCCCAGCCGTCCATGAGTAAAGGCTCAAATGGCTGAGGTGGACCCTTGTAATTTGCAAAACAAACCATCCCCCTCAGACAACCCTTCAGTCTTAATAACCGGAAGTTCATTTTCAGTCATGCACCAGGTCCTCGGTAACCTCTCCACCCTTGCTCCCTAACCTACTTTGAAGGTTCAGAAGCCCTTAGCTCAACCTCTGAAGGGCTTAAACAACCCCCTTGGCGGCTGGGGGTGAATGAGGTCATTAGGTCGATACAATACGTAATTCAGGAACTGGATGGACGTCGAACCGGAAGCGCAAAGTCAGATATCAATTAGGACAAAAATTCGTTTAAATACTCCACTCGGAAATTCTCCGGAAAACACGAAGGGATGCAGGATTCCAGCCTGGAGGACCAGATGGGGGTTTTCTGGGGTGGAGGCAGGAATGGGGGTTGGGAGAGTGATATTGATTTTACAGCAACAACCGGCAGCGGCATTCCATAACGGCCTAGCTAGAGCGTCGCGACGCGAAGCGTCGGATGATTTGACTCTTTGAGAAGCCAAGTGAGTCTTGCTATTATTTTACGTACCTTTTATTATTCTTCTTTTCTCTTGGGAATTTCCCTTTGGTTTCCTATCTACACATATACATACATTCGTTTCCATTTTCATTCCTTTCTTTTTACTCTTCTTGATCCTTCCCGATTCAGGCTGCCTATCCCATGACGGTCTTCCTTATCGAGGTTTCCGGCTGACCGAGTCACCTTTGACCTCAGCCAGGACGTCCTATCTTCTCTCAATGATCATTCAGAAACTCTGACTTGTCTCAAAAACATAATCGGCCTCTTCTTTCTTCACTTTTATTTCTCGATCGACCTGTAGACGTCCTGGCGGCGAAAAATCCAAAATAAAATGAACACATAAAATACTGTCTATAATCGTTGAGTCGGTCGTCGCGACGCTCTATCCAATTACTCAGTAATAAGCTCCGCTATCGGATTAATAAGGAGATTATATTAATCAAGCTTTACGGAAACTCCAGATTCTCCATTTAAATGCTTAAACTATTAGTATTAGCCCGAATGGTCCAGCCCTTCCCAGAAACACTATATACAGTATATACATATACATACATGACGTCAATAAATCTGGAACCGGCACAAAATAAATAATAAAAAATCCAAAGGAGTGAGTTCCAAATTTGGTTTTTGCATATCTTCCAAGCATTTAATTACCTCTTAAATCCTACGTTTCATTTGATTCCGTGTTTTAATTATTTATGTTATGGCGGGTCCAAATTTTTTTATCTACAACCGCCACGGACTCCGACAAAATGGGGTGGATCTCCAAAATTTTAATTAGGCCATTTAATTAGCTCTTAAAAAGCTCCTAACTTTGCAATAGATTTTATTTCGATTTTCCACTGTGCTGGTTTCAGCTTTATTCACGTATATACATATATAATATCGATAGTATCCGCATTTACCGGTTCCAATTTCGTACATATAAACAAGAGGACGTCTCTCCTGTGGGATATGACTCGTCATAGCAAATGCTCGTGTATCCCAATAGATCAGGACCCCTTCATAAATATCCAAATATTATTTCGATCCTATCTATGCCTATTTAATATTGCATAACAGGCGTCAGTCAAACATACCCATATACCGCGTCTTCATTTAATTCCTACACACAACTATACGACTATGACAATGTATCAAAGGGATATCTCATAAGGATTCTCCTTGAAGTGTCCAAGTACGTGTGATCCTGGTATATAATACGTTTCAGTGAATCCCAGACTCTTCCACCAGATCCTCCTCCTGGTCCACCTATCAGAAAAGTGGGTGGGAACGTTATCATGGTGGGTAACGTAAAAATGAGAATGGTAGTTGAGTTTCTTTTTCTTTTTTTCTATATCTTCTTTCTCTTTCTCATACCTCTCCTCGTCTTCATATATTTCTCTATGCTCTCGAGCACGTATCCTCAAACGAGACTCACACGTGATATCTAGCGGAATTATCAGTAGCTTCCCCTCTTGGTCTAAGAGAATAAAAAGATAAAGAGAAGAGAGAAGGAGATGAAAAGAAGTAAAAGATTACGGTTTCGCTACGCGACCAGGTCGATTTTACGATTGGCGCTACTGGACGTGTTTCCTGTAGTCTGGGTAAGGTCTGGTAGGTTCGCCAACTATGAAACCCTGGATGCGACTAGCGGCGGGGGTCTATAGTTTCATGGGCGACCAAGCGACCCTTCAGGGTACCGTTAACGAGGGGGGCCTAGGGGATGTTAACAGGCAGGGGTTGGTTTACTCTCACGAGTTCGCAAGGACTTGGAAGACGTCGTCAGAGATGCTGGAGAAGGTTTCGCTAGATTTTAAGAGGCTTTTGTCTCCTTTGCGTCTACTAGTTCAGCGCGGTCTGGGGGATGATGATGCTCTGAGGTTGTCCGGTTCTATTGGTCTTGCTCCAGTTGCTCTGTCTCTCTAGATTCTATTTTACTGTTGATAACGCATGGACAAGATTAAGTTTTCTCACACTCGGCCACTTGTTACATCTCTTTTTCATGGTCCAGCTGAACTAGCAACCTCAGGATTTCCAATTGGATCAGGCTCCTAACAGGACGCCAGTGGACCCCCGACGTCCGGCACCTGGTCTTGGGTGTCTATCGAGGATTTATATAACGTCGGCCACGATGTCCTACCCCAATTACCTCCCAGCATCCTTGCCAAGTCCATCTCGTATCTCCGTCCCTTTACGGACACCGTCCAGCATCCAGTATCGTATCGTACGGTCCAGGTTCTGTCTCTCCTACCCTTCTGTTTATTCCCCCGTCAGATTACCCACCCCCCTCGGTCATCTCCTTTCATTCCAGTCTGTGGTCAGCACTGCGAATTAGATTCACCGACGATCGTCACAGTTTGCTTCCTGTTACCCAGTGTGTGGCTCACGTGTAAATGCTACTACCCCTAGCTACCCTGAGCAACGTGCACCGCTGGTATCACAGTCATCCCTCATCCCTTTTAGAAATTCAAACCACCCTACCCCACACCTCCCCTACGAAACTTTGAACACTCACACGTTTACGCGTTTACATTTTGCAGACATTCTCCCTCCTGCCCTCCCTGTAGACCCCGTCGCCATTGATAGTAATTTTCACTTGACTCCGTGAACACAGCCTCGTTAGGACTCTGGCGCTTAACTATTCCCTCTAATTTGACTGGCGAAAACCGTCCTGGGAAGGAGTAATGAAATTCAATGGAGACTTCTAATGCAAATTCAGGACAAGCAACAGCACCGAGAAGGTTCGCGGATCTTGGTAGGGAGGTGGGTGAAGGGGTGGTGCTGATGGTAATTTTGAAAACTGGCAAATTACGTGGGCAGACGTTGGCTGGACTGGGCGAGTATCAGTTCGGGAGATCGACGTATATTTGCAAGTTTCCGTGATTCATGAGAATTCAGTCTGGCACAATGGGGGGTGGGGTCCAGGACAGTGATTGTAATCTGATACGTTACTTTTTTTTTCTGACAATCAGACAACCCTGATATTTCCCTGTATTTTTGGTATCCGCGTGGGACTGCCGACAGAGCAATGTGAAATGAAATGACGGTTTTTTTTTTCAAAATGCCAGGAGGAAACTTTGGGATGTAGATCAGAGGGTAAATCGAGTGCGATTAATTCGCTGGGGTGGGTCTGGGAGAGGGATTGTCGGTAGAGCCGAGATTGCCAACTGAAATAGAATATGTGAGAGAGAGAGAGAGAGAGGGAGAAAATAAAAAGTAAAATCTTTTATCGGAGTAGAAAAGAGAGGGCCGATTAAGAATTGCGCTAAAGTCCACAGCAAGGGCGCATATTAATTTCAGACTCCTAGCACGTGCAATAAATGTCAGATCAGCGTCCAAGAAAATGCGAATAAATCGAATTGGCAAAATTTTTTTTATTTTCATATTTCATCCCCCCATCCCCAATTTTCATACATAAGAACATCTTATAAAATTTTCAGAGCCCTTTGAATATTTTCCACATTGAAACTCCATACCGATATCAGCTTACGTTACAGGATTCTCAGAGCCAGAAAAATTCTGAGAACGAAGAATTTCCTCTGGCAGGGAATACACATTGCCAAATCATTCGGATGCTTTATCCTTGAGCAATTATCATAAACTTTCTCCCAGGCATCGAGTCCCCTCCGAGTCCTGCGCCATTGGAAATTTTCTTTTTTAAGACAACCCAAGCGAAACTCGCCAGGGAATTCTTTTAGCTTAGAATAAAGAAAGTCGACTCCACGTAAAACTTTGGATCGACAAAAATGGCGGCTGCTTCGTTGAAGAGTTGAATGTCAAAAAAAAACCTTCCTTTTACTCCCTAACAAACCGATTCTCTTATCGCGTTCAAGTTTCCCTTTTTGTTTTTCGAATTGGAATTACAAACAATCGCCGGCAGGAACGCTTTTTAATCCAGAGTAATAAAACAATCGGAAGCGGTGGTTCTCGGTCGCTACTACCGCCATCTATACTTCCTACTTCAATTGCTTCCATGCTGTTCGGTTGGGTCTCTCTTGGAACAGAAGCAAACCCCTTCTTTACTGACTTTTTTTTTCCACTTCTTCTTCGACTACTGCTTCCCCTCCTCCGCCTCTTCTTACCCTTTTTAAAACAATCGGACCTCGTAAACAACGTCATTCTCAGCTCTTTGTTTGGTCAGCCATCTTGTTTTCCTCTTCGAGGAATATCTTTGCTTTTCTTTTTTCCTCTCTTTTTTTTTACTCTCTTTCTGTCCTCTCCTGTTACCCCCTCCCCCTCACCCCGGGCCTCCACCACCCTCTACCTCCTGTTCGCTATAACTGGATGTTATTACGTGCATGAGCCGTATATTGCTGGTTCCCCTATACTGCACCTTTATTATAGCTATCCCTACCTAAATGTATGTATATATATATATGCACCTTACACTGTCTCTTCCTGTTTACGGAATGTACGTGTACCTAAGTGTACCTATCTCCCGTTGGATGCGGTAAGCCTCCTGCGGGCTGAATCAAGGCTCTATAGGTAGAGAAACTGGCAGAACTTGAAGAGAAATCAATAATCGAGTCTCGTATAATATCTCCCAAGACAATTCTGAAGAAGAGATTCTGTGGTGGCCTTGGAAGTAGATTGGTCATGATCGATAAAAAAAATGATACGATTCCGTTCGAAGGGGGACGAACGGTGAGAAGAATTTTTGGATGGAAGAATTTTTGGAAATGAATTATTAAAAAAGTTTTGTGTGGATCAATGAAAAATTTACTGTAATTTCGTATCTCTTGGACTAAGAGATTCGCCTGGTTACCATGTGAGTGTATATAGATGGAATTATCTATAGGCCAATCTATTAAGGGTGAAATCATCGATAATCGATACCAATTACCTGTTTATCGATCATGTATCGAAACGTTACATTGCCCAATTAACCAATGGAATTTGGAGCTATCGTGAACAGGTGTATCTGATCGTTACGTGCAAACGTGAGTAATTACCTGTGTAATCGATATACGTGTGACCAGGATATGTCTGCTAAGGGATGATTAATTGGAAAAAAAATTAGCTATGTAAATCAATAAATTTTCGACACGCAGCAGTAAACTAATCGTCGTGAAAAGTGTCCTGAAAAACAATGTCGATAGAGAAGAAAAAAATGGTAGAAGTCTATAAAAGGTTGGGGGTGGTTAGGGGTTGGTAGGGGATGATTGTGTACGACCGAAAGCTCTTAGAGCGTCGAAGGGTGTTACGTGACTAGGACATGTTGGTAGTGCTGGCTAATGGTATCCTGGTAAGTTCAGACTGGGTCCAGGGATGCTGGGTCAGGATGCTGGATAAAAATTTTGAAGACCTAAGGGTAGTTTTAGTTAAAGTGAAATTCGTCGTGGGATCGGCATTCCAGTTGGAACTTTCGGTATCGGAAAATGATAAGGACCGTGGGTATGAGGGGGTGACTTTTTTTTGTATTCTAGGACAGGAGAATAGGGGTTGGATATTTAGTCGTGCCGAACTCGGATGAAAGGGGTAGGTCCTTAATATTCTGGACTCTGCGAAGATCCTTTTCTATGCCGCCGGCGCAGGAGATATTAATACGTGGGGATGATGCGATGTTGCCTGATGGAAGGGGGCGTCGGGACGCTCGAGCGTCTAGAACGTGTGGACGCGGCATGTCATACCGCGCCAGGTTAGACCGCGTCATGCGAAAGGGAGAGAGCCGTGAAAACATCCCTTGAATACTTAAAGCATCCCCATTCGGCTTTCTACCCTCTGGCCTGGTGGCATCGACGTCGCGACGCCCGTTACCCCTCTACCCTCCTTCGCACTAAGGGATGGAAGCTCAGTACGAGAGGATCCGTAGTCAAGCATACACTTTGGAATTCGTCGTACTCCCTCAGGAAACACCCTTAAGGCGTATCTACAGCGCCCACAACCCTTATTCTCTCTTTCTCTTTTTCATCCCCTAAAATTCGTAGGCCTCGCCAGCACCTGGACTCTTTAAAAATGCTTGGTAAAAATATTCCTCGTTTTACAAACCACGTGAGAAACCGAAAAATCTTTGATTCGGATTTCCACTGGTGGGGGGTGGTTTTTGAGCACTCGACCACGTGTGAACTTTAAGGGTTGAAATATCCGCCCTCCGAAGTAACTGTCGTTATTTCGTACCGGTGCACTCACTAAAATTGGATAGCACTCTTAAAACTTTTATGCGGCTTTTCACCCCCTCTCCCCTTTCGACTTTCTACCTCTTATACCTTCGCTCGCTGTAGCTGCCGTCTGTTTGACTCTGCTCTACTTTGGTCTTTTTATTTCATTTGTGTGTGTGTATATATATATATTGACAGCCATGACGATACTTCAATTTCATTTCGGGGCGGCTTCTGGAAAATTGGCAACCGCGAGTGATACTGCGTATCTATTTCTGTTATTTCCTTTTACCCCATGGAAGCCAAGAGTGTTTCCAGCCGAGTATAAAAATCGAAGTTTGGATAGTTGAAACACGTCTATCCAAATAACACATTTTTTTCGCATTTTTTTCAGATTTTATTTCACGTCCTGTCGACAGCTTCGGGTGCTCTGCGTTCAATTACTTAATGAACACGTTCGTTATGCGACTCTGACGCCAGCTAAGAAAATCTTTATATTCATTAGGATTTCTTGTAACTTTTTTCTTCTCTTATCACTTATTCTTATTCCACTTGCATCTGTGCAGCTGGACGGACGAAGGCATTTTGAGATTTCGGTTTATAAGTTCTCATTTTAACGGCCATAAACGTCGGGTGGGAATTAGTATATCTGCATTGCATTTTGTAAGGTACATGCACTGCACTTTGGATGAGATAAATGCATACGTAGGTCTAACGATGCAGTTTAGTTATTCAACTTTGTTCTGCTCTCTCTCTCTCTCTCTCTCTCTCTACACGTATATATATTGCATAAATACGTTCCGCAGGGATCTGCTTATTAGGATTCAGGATAGTAGACAAGGGATGCGTGGGATGCACCAAGAAGTATATCTCTCTCTCTTTCACTGTTAAGGTGGATGCTGGATGCAGCTATCACGCAAGGAAGCGTTTTATCAGATATTCCCAGGCGTTCGTTCGCGCTTCATTAACTATGAATTGGGAAAAATGGAAAAGGTTGAAGAGCGAGAGAGAGAGAGGGGGGGGGAGAGAGCGAGAGAGAGAATAAAAAAAGAAAGCAACAGATACAGGCGAGTCTGTTGCTAAGATGATGGTAAAAATAGCACGACGGGGAGATCAAAGATGATTAGAAAGGAAGAGAGAATTCGGCGATGTCAGTAGGAAGGGGTGGGTAAGAGGTGGCTGAGGAAATTCCTGATGCTTCCATAAAATCGATACCTCCCTTCCCTATTTTCGCTTTTTTTTTCTACCCGGTAATACTTTACGTGATATAAAATTTTTTAATCAACCCCCACCCGTCTTCGTTGCAGTCTTTTAATTATGAAAAAATTCTCCAGTCATTCCTTTGAATTCTGCTGTTTCCCTCGATCGGCTCAAAAAATGCGGTTTTGCCGATTTTTGAAAATTTTCATTACGCGTCACGTGTGAAACTTTTCGAACGTACTGTATACGTGGGCACACACCAGGATGCACATACAGAAAGGGATCCTGTGTAAGGGGAGATATGTAATAAATAAATATTTTAAACTGACTGTACGGATGCCAATTTGAATGTTTTTTAGCACCTGTGCACATACAGTGTGCATACAGATGCAACTCTTACACACGTGTCATTGATATTTTATTTATGCAACTGCATGCGGCTCTATTGATTTTTCGACGTTAACGGGGAGTTACGTTATTTGCTGCAATTCATACGTGCAACTGCGATCCATTCGCTTTTGATTGTACAATCACTTTTTTTTAAATGTATTCACACGTATGGTATGTTCGATGCGGGATGACAATGAAATTTTTTTTTATTTTATTCAAATTATTTTCGATCCCTTGGACACAGGGATGCGTATGGAAAAAAATTTAGAGGGGTTGATGATTAAGAAAAAATTTTTTTTCAGATATCTCGACCCCACCCTGCAGCTACATCCGGTACAGTAGCACCGATGACGTCAGATCCCAGGAATTGGGATTTCGTCAGCTGGATTTTACGCCTATGGTCGTTTCCAAAATACGGTGAGTTTTTCGTGGATTTTTTTTTTATTTTTCGAAATTCCCCATGTCCAGTCGCTCGACGTTTACCGTTTCGACGTTCGGCGTTCGTCGATATAAATAACGCACACACGGCGCACCCGGGTGCAACGACTTCTGGTGGTAACACGAGTGGCGTCTGTGGGCGTCCAGGGGGTTGCTGGGATTAAGGGATGAAAGGATTCCGAACGTATTTTTGGCTGTAACATCTGAAACTCAGAATCCCCTCTTCATCCCTTGCTGGGCGCCGCCCTTCGCTCTGTAAAAAAAACTCCAGAACTTTTGGTAACTCCGGCGGGGTGTACAGTTGGGAGTTGCTGGACCAGCTTTTTCCGCTGAAGATCGGTGGTGCAATTGCAATTTTCTTTTTTCTTTTCTTGAGCTCTCTCTTATCTTTTTTTTTTCCGTTCCAACATCACAGACTATCCACGGGCTAGTAGGACTCTGATAAGATATCAGAATTCGTCGGATGCTGGTCTTAGAAATGAATCTTTATTAATAAAAAAGAAGTGATAAAGAAAAAGAGTGAGATTAAATAAGGGTAGCGTCGCGACGCCCACTTTTCTCTGCAAGCTCACATAAAGCAACCAGACTTAACGTTCTAAGGGTAGAGAAAAATATATATATATATACACACTGATATTTCACTTTTCATAGAGTCCGAAAGATCCTAAGGGATGAAATAAACTGTATACGACCTGAGCATATTTCTTAACTACCCCAACGTCCTCGTACAAATCATCAGGGCTGCGCACTCAACTCCTAAGCTAAGGGATGTTGCAGGAGAGCAGCAATATTTTTCAGAATCAACCCCCTCGTACCGACAGACCTCCCTTGTACGGTTTCAACCCTTAAGTTATAGTGCCCGGCATCTGATCATCCCCTGGACAGTACCACCCCTTTCCCAAGCAGTGAGCTATGCTAGCTCACAATCAGTTTCAGCACGATCAGTGCTGCCCCCGTCACGTTCCGATTTTATCGCGGCCAGTTGGGAGCCCTGACAATTTCACTGTGTCACCTGTTGCACCAGGACGACAGTGGGTTTTCGTCGGTGAATTATTAAAATGCATCTGTCGAGTCGGGACGCCATGCCGCGGATCGATTTCACTAACGAGAATCGTTTTCCTCAGTTTAAAGTTAGCCAGACTGACGGTACTGTGGATGGCGCTAAAAATTTTTTTTTCGTTTTTTTTTGCAAATTTGACTCCTGGCACCTTGAGGGGTTGAAAAAAATCTTTCTACTTGCCTTTGCTTCGTTACGCTTCGGTCGGTAGCCTTTTTTCGTCCTACGCTACGATTTCACCCCAATTTCCACCCGTTCGCCCCAGGCTTACCACCCCCCCCGTCCTCCTCCTTCTGGAGTCCAACCCTCCCAAGCTATGGAAAGATATACGAGTCGAGGGTGAAATCGATTTCCGAGCTGTGCGTCTGACGCTCATGTAATTTTTTTTTCTCTCTCTCTTTCTGACTCTCATGCTCGTATTCACCCCCTTCCCAGCTCTCCGCTTCACCCCTCCTCACCTTACGTCAGATGACAGCCAATTTTTATCTTGTGATTGCATTTGCAATTCCGATTCAGAGCGCGTGCGTCGCCAGACGGTTACGGCTTTTCTTCTCCTCTTTTTTTCTCTCGCTCTCTCTCTCCTCTTCTTTGCATGCTTCGTAAATTCCATCTTTGAGAATTTAACCGAGTCTCTGCTTTTTGAATCGAATCACAACGACAGAGTTATTCTTTATTCTCGGCCATTTTGAATACGTCATTGTACGACGGCTGTCTCGAGTATATATTATCCGATGTTTCCGGCGCTATGTATTATTCAGCGAAAGAAAGGAAACGAAAAAAAAAAGTATAAAACTGCAAAGCCTCCAGGGACTTATTGTTTCCAAGTGGTATACATTAAGATGGCAAAGCTAGGGAAAACATAATTTCACTTCCTTAAGAAGCAATTAATTCCATCCTCGGAGGGACGATAAAGGGGTGGACAGGGCTTCACGGATGAGGGTGGAGAAAGATGACAAGGGGATGGCTAAGCAGCAGTAGGGGTACCTCGAAGGAGAAGTCGAAGAAACCTGGCATTTAAATTAAGTGGGTTCTTTCGAAATTAGATCAGGGTTGAAATGCACCAGGTTCCTCTTTAGTTCCCAGAGTGGTATTCAACGAATTTGCCTTGGCCCACTGGCGTCTTGATAAGTGCTGCCCGTCTTTCACCCTCGGTTTCATTCCCATTCCGCAAGCCACCCTCGTGCTTAACGGCCAAGGGGCCTCTGCTTTCCTTTTTAAAATTCTTTAATCAACCACCCCTTTCCAGCCGTGTCATTTCCGCTAAAACAACCCTTGGTCCAGCCTACCGGAGCTTAGAAACAGAGACAAGGGGAATTTCATTCATCCGAGTTATCGCGCGTCCGTCTCCGCCGTCTTCCCCTAGATGGCGCAGCGGTAGTTTCGTTCTTCCAGGCGCTCTCGGTAGAGGCTCTATTTCAGTGGTTGCTTGATCGGGCCGTACTGATTGGCGGTAAAGCGTGTTCAGGGGGTGGTACGTGCCACCCCACTGTATAGAGGGTGCAGGAGAGTTCTAAACAGTGGAGAATTGTTGCCATAGCTGCTGTCGACAGTCGCTGGACTGAACGCATAGAAATCTGCCATGAACAGAATCTCAGCGTCTCGTTCGAAACGTTTGACACTCGTTATTGTGTTACAGATTTGTGGTCGTGCGTGAATTCGAGGACACGTATATGGGTATACGTATGTCTCTAGGGGTGGAACAGACGTGGGGGTTGCTTGGAGTATCAGGATTGCCGCGTAGCTGTTGCCGTTCGTCAACGAACCGCCCCAATCGTGTATCACGTTTGTCTGCTGAGCTCTAACGGAAATTTCAGGGGGGTTGCTTTCTCCTGTATTATGGGATTGGACCCTTATAGGGGTGACAGAGGAGTATCTTTCAGTTATCGATAGAATCTTTTCCTACTAACCTCCTGTCCCTCCCTCCGCCCCACTCTGCAGCCCCTGGATCTTCGGTTGGGATAAACGAAAATTGTTTTTCGTTCCGGCTCGTTTCATCGGATTTCATCCCTTAGCCAGAAAACTGTCTACCTCTGACCGCAACGTTCCCTCAGCGATTTATAACGAGACCACCCCTTACAGGTATCGCCTACCCTCAATCCATCCCTATCGAAACATCCCTATCGTCACTCCACGTCCATTGGAAATTCCTCTTCGTTCTTTGAAGTTTCGTTTACTGCCATCCCTTATATCGCTAAGGGGGCGGCCCTTTTTTAGAATTTTCTTTGGAAATCTCCCTTAGTCGATAGGGATACAACCCTCTGGTATATAGAGAAGAATCGTGGCATCCCTCTCAGATGGAAAGTAGAGCTTTTAATTGTTTCATGTCGAACGCCTCCCCTTGTATCTTCTATCAAAGGGTAGCTACTACTCTCCGACACACCCCATGCAATACAACCCTCGTAATCAGAGAGCTAATTCGCACATCTCGGAGTTGCCTAATGAAATTTTCTCCAGCTCTCGCTAATTGGCTTTTCGGTAATAATTGAAAGGAACTCCAAAACTCCCGAGGGGCTGGCTTTTTAATCGTCTGGGCACTGTGGTCAATTCGATTATTCAATGGCGAACAACAAACAAAATTATATTATTAATTATTTTTTAAATATACATCGACATTATACGCAACCCTTAAATATTTTAGGGGTGTTACTGTAGATGCACCCAGCTCGGAAAGGAGTCTTCTTATCATATGTCGTACTACCAATGAAAGTGCCTTTTACTTCACGTTGTATCGAAATGTACAGGTTACAATCACATGGCGCTACGTAGGTCTCCTCCTGGAATAAGGACAGTCCTCGACGGGACCAGGGATCTATTATTCAGAACGGCCGAGTTTCTCTCGAGCATCGTATGGCTTGCAGACTTTCGTGCCTGAATCGCCGGCATTGCCGAGAATAGCAATGCGATATCAGCATATATTATAGCTACACCCGTTATACCGACATACCAAAGGTAATGCACAGTAGACCGACTCGATGGTGAAAATAGGGGTCAACGAAACCAAAAAAATGTATAAATTTATTAAAAGAAAATCTTTGAGTTATACCATATGTATGTTCCAAAAAAAATTTTCCTTCTTGAAAATCCTCTCAAAACTTAAATCCGGAGCCCGTCTTGACTGAGCCATTCGATAAGCTGCCATTGAGTGACGACCCGTGGGAGACAATGTCAGGGGAAGGGGAGGGGAGTGTTAGATAATGACAACTGTAACGAAGGAGAGAGAAAGAGAAAATATGAAAAAGTTCTAGTGGGAGGGAGAAAGAAAAAAAAGAAGGCTGACACGTAAAGAGAGTAGACTACTAGGAACGATGAGTCCCACGTCGACACAGAAAGGGGATTCCCCGGGAGCATTTAATACGTAGCTGAATAGCCATTCGAAAGAATGGCCTCTGAAAAGGTTCCCCGGGGTCCGGAGTATCCAAGAAAATGTGAATTTTCTAGAAATCAACCCTTACACCAAGGGCTACGATAAATTCCTTGGGGGGATGTTTCCCATCCCCTCGACACCTGCTTCCCTCACTGTACCGTCTGACCGTGCACTGGCGGTATCTACTGTGTCTCTGGCGGCTTCTCCTCGTCGAATTAGATGTGGTCTTTTTGAGCATCCCTTACTCTTTCACCCCTTCTTCTCTTGCCTCGGGGTTTTCAGCCTGAGCTTGTGCGAGCTATGAGCCGTGAGATTCTCGAGGAAAGTAGCCGAGAGAAAAAAATCAATGTTTACCCTCGCACTGAAGATAGAGACAGTGGCGATGGCAGAATGTGGCGTGGAGGAGATATACGAGAGCTAAAGGCCCTGTTAGGACCGCTGTCAAGGGGGCAGGCACTCCTAGAGACGTCCCCTGGACTTTTTGGGGTGCCTACGGATACCCGGGGGGACCGTAGGATGTTATCATGAAATATTCTGGTTTACATGGACAAAAAATTTTGGGGGTTGGTATACCTTAGTTTTGGTTTATCGTATCTTTCTAAGATGGCACGCCACGACAATGAGCCTTCGTCGCACTGGATAAACACGAGGGATGGTGTTCAAGTGTTCCCCCTTTCCCCCTCCCCCATCTTTAAACCCTCGCCGGCATCTTCCGTAGCACCGGATTTAGGACAGGACAGGGCATTTGCCTAGGGGCGGAAAACTTGGGGGGTTCTGTATTTCCTCCCGTGGGACCTGAAATTTAAACAGCCGCTTCGTTGCTTCTGGTAATTTTTCCCAGAAGGGATGAACACCCTTAAATTGTATACAGGATATTTATAGTGATGTTTTTTTACACGTCTCACACGCGTACCTCGTGGGGTAGGTAATACGAGCAAACCGAACAGGAATCAGGGGCGAACGTGGTATGAAAAAATAAGGGGGCAAAAGAGAGAGGTTTCGTAGTAGCAGGTATTAGGGGTGAACATGGTATGAAAAAAGGAGGGGGGCAAAGGAGAGAGGTATTCGTGGTGGCAGGTATCAGGGATGAACGTGGTATGAAAAAATAGGGGGTGCAAGCGAGGTATTCCTGGTGGCAGGTATGTATATCGTAATTTCCAAAGTCGACGAGCCACCCTTGTCCCGTCTTAATCGAAAGCACGTGGCGCGAGGGCTATCGCATTCCGGTTATCCCAATAAGGGAAGCAATTTCCTAGGGGAAAAACGTGTAGAAGGCCCCTAATGAGGAGGGTGCCTTTAATATTTTCACCCTAGGTGGCAACGGCCTGAGATCCAGCCAGGTGCCGTCTGCGCTTCGTCCCTTCGACCGAAGAGATTTTCCGAGACTCATTTCAAAAAAAGAAATGCAAATTTTTCCATCTCGAATTTGCTCAAATTGAAAAAAAAATCATTCCTCCCTACCCGGTCCACATGTTCTGAGCTAATTCTCAACACATTCTGCGCTCTCTGTGGGTACCAACCTCTATATGCAAAACACTAAACAGACGTCAGGATATTCGAGTCTCGCGATAAAATAACCAGACGGTGGTTGGATGTCGCGCAAATAAATAAAAACGGAAGTACGAAATCGCTGGGCTCTGGCAGATGCAGGGATTGCATAAATTTGCCGGATGTTGCCAGAGAGCTTGCAACCCGGTATTTATCGTGGTGGCGGTATCGTCTCGTGGAAAAATCATTTCCCGGCCTCTTTCCGCCAGCGAATTCACTTCCACGGACTAGATAAAAAAAAAGACTAGACTGAAAAAAAAAATACTACACATACAAACACACGTACCAACCGCTATAGCTAGCCGCTAGCACACTCTTGATAGGGGTAGAGAAAAAGTATCGCGAGCATGTCGCTTAGAATTGGTCGGTTAAAAGCTGCGACACGTGGTTTTCGAAAAAAAATATAAGGGTGGGACGAAGAGAAGTTGGAGATGGGGTATAAAATTTTCTCTCTTGAAACCATTCGACGCCATAGCGACGTCGTTCACCATTAATCGTCGTCCTGCAGAAACCATTAGTGCCCATTGAAACGGGAATAAAATAATTTACGCCCTCCTGGTTATATATATATATATAACCCAGTATATGCCTAAAGCATACATAGGGATGGAAGAGACGATTTCCTTGAGCCTTTCCATATAGTCCGCCTGTTGGTGAAGACGATACCCTATGTCCTAGTTGGTTTGGATTTGTATTTTTCTTTTTTCCTCTCTCTTTTTCCATCTGCACCCTTTCTGCCAAAAATCCCCTTTTTCGCCCTCTCAATGGAAATGACACGGAAGCGTCCTGCCCGCAAGAATTAGTCGATCAAATTGTCTGGCTTTATCAATCATACTGATAACAATAAGAACAACCCCCTTTTATCGTGCCCACGAAAACGTAGTATTTCCATAATCTAATAAGACGCACCCTCGCGTGCCCTTTTATTCGTTTAAAAATCAAATGCTTTATACACCCGCTTATCATTTCGGGAAGATCGATACGTAAGTAAAAAGAATGAAAAAACAATTATTCAAACCGTACAAATGTACAAGGGTCGTATAACGGGGATGATAATAGATTTAGTTATCAGATCGTCTAATTTGTATTTTTTCTTATCAAAAAACATACTGTATACGGTTTATAGTTTTGAGTCGACTGCTGCCGACTGTACAGTCAATAATAATATTAAACTGTAAAATCAAGCCCTGTTCGAATAGCCCTAGGGACTTTTGTGAGATTTCGGTTGAACCGAACTGTACTCGAGGTATATCTACTTCACGGTAATAATGTACGCCTGCGGTGATGGCATCCCGATGCCATAGACGCCAGGCGTCGAAATTATTTACTAATTTCCAGGGAAACCTTCTGCAAATTGAATTACCCGCCAAACACGAGCTAACCAAACCGAAATTAATAGTTTTGACCGAGCAAGGAAGATGGCCGAAATAGAGGTTAGGTATGCCTGTATGATTATCGGACAGGCAGGTTTGCCAGGTTTACAGCTACAATATAATATCAGGACTGTCCAGTAGTAATATACTGGAATTGACCAGCCTGTGTCTGATAATAATAATGGGAAAGCGTGAAATGACCTAAAATGAAAATTATATTAAAATTACCTAATTTTCGTTACGATAAAAGAAAATCTCATATCTATCAATTTTATTCTGCTTTCCATTTCTCACATTCTTACTCGTTCTTTTAGAGCTCTTTTTTATTTTCTTGGCTTCGGCATGACACAACCTGGTAGTCGATGCCGAGTGGTTTGGGTTCGTGGTTGGAAAACCAAGAGATTAATTTTAAAAAGCTTTTATCGCGCCAGAGAGAATCCCTCATTCTCCATTTTATTTTTACCCTTCCCCCTACCCCTCCGCCCCTCCACTCGCCATTACTTTCTTCTTCTCTTTTTCTTTCCGTCTTATCCATCTTCCATACCCGTTCTCCTCTCTCTCTCTCTCTCTCTCCACTATCTTTTACCGTCTGGTTCTTCCTCGATTTAATTTCGTCCCCAAGAGTTATATCAATTATAACCCTACCCTAGGAACTTTAAGGTCTCATCATTTAATCATCAGAATTTCCGATCTTGAGGCAAATGAGGATTAACGAGCTGCCAATATGAAGAAATAAGTCACTAGATATTTTATCGTGCTTTTTTTTCTCTCTCTCACTCTTATGAACTTTTATTTATTTCATCCTCACACAGACAGAGACCAGCTAACCTAACCTCAGCTAGAATCAGTATCCATTATTGCGGCCCAGAAAGCTCAGAAAGTATTTCAAAGTACTTTTCGTCTAGCCTGGTTCCCATTTTTTTTAGTTTAGTTCTTTCTCCCGCTTAACCGCAACTGAGCCACAAGGTTGGCTATCCTTTCAGCAAACCTCTTAGGGGGATAGAAAATGGAGCTTGGATGTAACTAGACTCCAAAAGTTACTACATGGGTACCGACTAAGAATCACTAGAGTATAGACACTATATCTCGTTAGTGCAATTTATCTTGTTGCAGTTGGCATTGGTTTTACCACTGAGCCGTATCGTGTGTACTCTACTATACCATACAAGTACGTGTCCGATTTGCAAATTGCTGGTCCTGCCGTCGATCACGAATTCTCAATGGTTCAGCACTGTTATGTGGCATCACCATTTTGTATATTGGTATACCGGTTGCCTGGTTTCCTGGTTACCTGGTACTTCGAGTCCAGCCGATAAAGGCTGCCGTTTACTCAATCCTAGTTCGAACGGCCACAACTATATATATACATACTCTGTTATAGCATAGGGGTAGCTTGTGGTATAGGAAGGGTAGTTCTCATGCTGTCATGGTTCTGGCCTGCGGCCAGTGTCGCTATCTACCCGATATGAAGTTTTATTGTTATTTACTATGGCAGACAAGGGATGGGGGTTGGGGTGGTTTATTAATGACGTAAAATTTTCGCCATCAGCAGTTGACGAAAGCTTTTCCATATTAGCTCTGAAAGTTTGTAAAATGGAGTTGATACGTCCAAGGGGTAGTGAGTGAGGATAGGGTGAAAAATAGGGGATGGTTACGACGTAAGGATGTCGAGGGGAAAAAAATATGACGAAAAGAGAGAGAAGGGGTGGGAATATTGGGAAGGCGTCGTTATTTGGTCGAAAGAGGGGGTGGAAGGCGTCGTGCCGACCCTGTCGTTGCGTAAGGGGTCTATAAATTTAGTGAAGGAGTCGGCGTCGCGCCATCCCCTGGACGGTCGGTCGAATTCGAAAAGCTTGCCCGTAGTAGATCAATCAGAATTTAAGGGTGCTCGGGACGTCTCGCACCCCATCATCCTCAGGGCTAGGTACATCAACCCTCTTGGCTCTCCTCGTAAATCTTGATTAACCGTCTAACGACGTCCTGGCTAGGATTCTCTTAGCTGTTCTGCTTTGAGACAATGGCCGACTTGAGCTAGGGGTGCAATGATATGTTACCTGACACCCCTTCACTGTCTCAACGGAAGCCTTGGCGTCTTCCCAACCCCTTGGACCGTCGTCGATCTTTATGGTTTTAGGGCAAGAGAATGGACGCGTATTCATATAAAAAAAAATTGTCTCATAATTTCTCAAATTTGATCTTTTGCATTTTTCTCCTTTTTTTCAGAATTTCCGCACCCTTTCAAGTGGTGGCCATGGCCTTGATACTGGCGGGCACCGTCTCGGCGCTTATCGGTAATTGCTACTCCGATCACAGGACCCTGATAGCCTGCGGACTTTTTCTTCTAGGTGGTAAGTCATACAAGACGCCTGGCGTCGGGACGCTCTTGCTAAGGTGATCACGCGTCTGCACAATCGCTACTGCTACTGGAATGGGAAATGCAAGAAACCGAATGGAAAGTGATGGGGATTGTGGCGACGGCGGAGGAAGGGGGTGGAAAAAAAGGAAATTTCTCGATGAAATAGAAAGGGGATGAAAAGAGAATTGACTTCCTGCTCACGTCTTATCCACTAGGTTGCCTTCCTGCTTTTCCACCAGACCATTACGTATACCCACCTTTACCCTTTTGCTGTCTGCATTCGTACGTCCGTATCTACTGGATCACGTACCGAGAGACCGGATAGCAGAGGTCAACCCCGTTACAATGGTTGAGGCCAATTTTCCATGAAGCTCAAATCAGTTTTCATCGAGTAAAATGGTCTTTTGATTTTTATATTCTCTACGGATAATCAACGTTACGTTTCAGTGATAGAGAAATCGATTTATCGATACTTTGACAAATTTTCTATCGATTAGGCTCAGACAAGTTTGCCATTAGTGGCTGCGTATGGGGTAACGTGTCACGATCGGGATTCGATTAAAAGTTTCGCAAATTGGATTGGCTGATGAAAATTTCTCTGGAGACGTGGAAAGGATCAAATCCGTGCTGGTTATCGGGACTGTAATTGACGTGCTGATAACAACCGTAATTCACGCTTTGAGGGGTATAATAAAAATTGACTGGGATAAATAATTATTAACTTAACGAGGATACGAATCCTCCTCAAAATTCTTCACGTGTCTGTCTGATCTACTATAGTTTGGGATACGATTTGAGTGCCTCAATGCATGAATACCTAATGCCTTAGAGATCTGATTGTCTCACTGGTTACACTCCTGTTCTACTGAATTACTATGGTTGGTCTGATGCTGAGCTTTCCAGTAGCTGGAGCTAATTTGAAGGGTTCCTTTTGAGAAATTAAGCTCAGGTTCATTAATTAGTATCGATCCACATACGTGACGAAATCTTGAATTCGTTTGCAGTCTCTAGAGTGAAACTACCCTTGTTTGTGAATACTTGAATATCAGACAGGGGATGTTCGGATAATTTTTTTCTTCCCTTTATCATTCGTTTTTTTTTAATGATTTCAGTGGCTGATTTGTATTGTCGCAGCGAATGCTTTCAGAGTTTTTGGGGATGATGATAGCGATGGGGTTGAAAAAGCCATTAGGGGTTGAAGAAATATTTACTTGGGGATGAGTCCTGGGAACAGTTATGAGGGGTTTTGGGACGTTAAAAAAGCGTAATTATTTGTTCGAATGGAACTATAAGGCAGAGGGGTTGGGGGTGCGAGGCTGTATCTAAGGGTGGGATAAGAGGGCGGCTATTGAGAGGGTCGAGCTGATTTATGTTAAGCTTTACCATCCTTTTGGGATGAAGGGTGTGAAAGGGGATGGTGGAAGTCTTGAGGTCCAGTGGATACTTTCTAGTTGAAAAGAGGTTAGACTTCTTCTCTTCAACCCTTGGTAAAGTTATCACTCTTTCCAGTATCATCCCCATGGATTTTTAAGGGTGGTCGATGAATAGTATCCGAAAGTCGTGGATTTCTGGATTGCGCGGATTAGCTTTATCGAGTTGGCTCTTACCTTGCAATCTCATATCAGCCTCCCTGGTCCTATCTCTTTTCATCCCTTATCCTTCTCTCTCTCTCTCTTCCTCCCATTCCTTCCTAACATTCTCTACATCTCTCATCACTCCAGGGATCATCCCCAAACTTTTCCGTTTTCCCGCGCTGGACTATTTTTGTTGAAGGATGTACCTGCACCCCCCACAGGGAGATCGCAGCATCCTGAAGGGTAGCTGAGATCAAAGAGGAACTTGGCAAGGCTCTGCTTGGAAAAGTCAGTTCAGCTTTATCCTGGAGATGTTCTTCAGCTTTTTTCTAGATTTTCTTCTTCCTTCGCCCTTCCCCTCCTTCCTCGTCCTCCTCTCTGACTCTTTCCCCCATTCGCATGCTTTTTTCTCAACTTTCTATCTGGGTGGTCCACGCACGGAAGTCCATCCCTTGACTTCCTGTCATTTCCGGTGAATCCCTCGAAGTAGAAAGATTATCAGAAAATCGATCTACCCCCCACCCCCTTATCATCCCTTAGCAAAATCAAGGTATCTGGCCTAGAGCTGACTGGCTATCACGGTATAGACTCTAGTCGTGTCAGAGGTCAAAGGGCGGCGGGTCAAAGGGTTCGATAATGCTGAAACTCGAGAACATCCACTGACCTTAATATTTCCAGCATAATTATTCACTCTGATATTTTTTCCATGTTTTATAGATCCGACGCACCCTTAGTCCTTTAGGTATTTTCAAGTTTTTCTCATTAAAACCGTACTAAACTTTTTTTTCCTTTCCCATTCGGCTACCCTCGGCAATCTTCGGCGTCATTCGGTAGCTCATTTTCGCAGCTCGAGGAATGCTGGTGGAAAATAAACTGTAACCTCAGAGATGCAACCAGTAGCAGCTGCTAGACTTTATTCGTTAATGGAGTACGATGCCATTTTGATTCTACAATCAAAGGGTGGTTATTCAAGGATAGAGGTCGAAGTTCGGTTTAAGGTTTGAGAGGGGGTTGAGGGTGTGGCGTCGATTACGGTAGTACCAGGAATTTCTCCTATTCAGCATTTCGGCAAGCTCAGCCACCCTCAAGGAACAAATGAGGGAAATTATCTGGCCGGTTGGAGTAATAAACGTTCTAGTCGAGCAAGGGATGTTTCTGCGGGTCTGTGGGTGGTGCATCTGGGGGTGGGTTTCGTCTGGGTGCGAGGCTGGGACTGAGAGAGAAGGATACATCGGAAGATTTATACTGCCTTGGGGTGGACACAGGGGGTAGTTCTACGACGAAGGCACAGAATTATAAATTGTTGGGGCATAGTTCTAATTGTTTCGACTAAGGGATGAGAATTCGTAACGTGGAAAAGGGCTGGACCAGATCTAGTGAAATTCTGGTTCACCCTTGTGCCGCGGTCTGCATCCTCAATCGACGGCTGTTTGTTCAACCCCAATGGCCTCCTATACCAACCACCCTTGCGTTATACGTTTTCTCACCCCTAGAAATACCTGGGTCTGGCGCTATCCCTGAAGGGGATGAACCAACTTCCCTTACCTGACCCCGATCATCCCCTATGAAATTTTCTATCTCGTCCTCCCACTCTAACTATCTTCATCCCTTAACGCCAACCCAGCATTTTCACCCTGCCAGGATTTCAAGGAGTTACTGGTAATAAGCGAAAACGGATTGTTCCTGGCATCCTGCTCAACTCCAGGAGGACCAACGTGAGGAGGGCAAAGAATCCTTAAGTGGCTGGGAACAGTCACCCCTTCCGTAGATCCTACTTTCATCCCCTAGCATAAAATGTATAATCCCTTTCAAGCTTTCCGATGTCCTTCAACGACGTCCTGGCGACGTCGGCGTCTACCCCTGGAAGTGTTTACTCAGTCATCGTCGCGAATTAGGTCGCCCATTAGGTAAAATCCGGTATCCGAGTCTATTCGGTGATACCAACTGAACTGGACCAATCATCCCTTCAAAAATTCCATCCCTCGTAGATTTTCTATGAAAATTTGAAAGACCTTTCTTCAAAATCCACTTTTGGATACTGGTCATTTCATTTGACGGAAATGGTCCACAGCCTCGTCTTACACTTCTTGCTCCAGAGGATGGTCCAGCACGTACATTGAGATCTCTACTCACATCCGGTTAACGTTACTTCGCGGATGCTGGAGTATTAGTCCAAGGTTAATGTACCAAGAAGCGCATTACCGGGAGTGCTTACTCCTGGAGAAGAGCACGAGACGGATGGCGTGCTCACGCGGCCGAGAGGGCGGAACGCTGGGTGAACATTGGTGGGGGTGGGTCGGGGGTTAGAAAAAAATTTCGCAAAACGACTCCACAGAGATTAACGGAGCGACACTAACAATCGAGCTCTGAAATTTTTATTTTTTCTAAGGACTTTTTTTTGGGGGGGGGGGCTTTTT
The DNA here is from genome assembly GCA_030142655.1 of Trachelus tabidus. Taxonomy (NCBI): domain Eukaryota; kingdom Metazoa; phylum Arthropoda; class Insecta; order Hymenoptera; family Cephidae; genus Trachelus; species Trachelus tabidus. The sequence continues at coordinate 1,397,932 of JARQTI010000432.1, read as the reverse complement.
TCGAACCCACGTATCTGTCAAAAATTTTTTAATTCATATCGTCTCGTTAGAGTTCTAAGAGGCGATAGCTTAACGGATTATGTCGATTTTTTGGGACGCGTAAAATCGAGAAACGCAACCGTAGGTGCTGATCTTTGAGGTCGCGTAAAATCAGTAAACGCAACTGGATGTGCGAACGGGAGCGGACGGTTACGGAAATGCGCGGCCGCTCAGGCTGCTGGGTTGAGGTAGAGAGGGTTGGAGTAAGAGTCAGGCAAATAGTGCGAGGGACAGAGAGCGACGAATCGAGAACGTACCAGAACGAATCTTAACTATCAATCGAGATCCCTTCACCAATTAATAATTGGGAGGACTCACCGGAGCTGGTGCAGCTAATCCGTGGAGGCCGAGAACTGGATCCAAAGGACACTCTGGTGGGCACTGCACTAGGGCACAGCACTGCACTTCTGAAACACTCATAGGAATTCATAGAATTCCCTGGGTATCGCGAGAGCAACGCGAGAACTGTACGAATCGAGAACTTGCTATACCGCAGCGAAACACGGCAAGAAAAACTATCAACAGATAGCACACGGGAGCGCGAGGCAGCTCGTGATACCTCGGTCGGTGACCCGAGACAGACTGCTTTGACAACAGTCAAATCCGAGAACTAATCGTTCTGATTGGTCGAGATCCTTGTATCTGATAACTCTTCCATCTCCCTCGAGTCGTCCCTTTAAACCAAATCGAGAGCGTTCCTTAGCGAATCGGTACGTAACATTTGGAGATCCTCCACGGCCGCTTCCCCAGGTCATCGGGCGACAGCTGGACACCACATCCTTAACTCGTGCAGGAGTTTCCTCTCCTGCCCTTAACCGTATCAAAACTATCTCCGCCCGTTCTACAGCCCTTTGCCCATCTCCAGCAGGGCGCCGGTATCTCACCCGGGCTTCTGCCGGTCCTGGAGACGTCTCCGTCGGGTCGTCTCCTCTGCCGGGCAACGTCGGTACGTCGAGACTATCTCCCCACGGCAGATTCGAGCACCTCGACCTCAGCTAAACAATAACGAAATCTTGCGAGAGCATTGGCGTAACTATACGAATGAACCCGAGAGCGCAGCTTCTGAGCAGGGTGGCCACCCGAAGGGAACCAGAAACGAGAACGTTATCTGTATCGGTAACCGGAGCCGTCCTGGGACCGTGATTCGAAAAATCACGTCACAATAGATATTGTCTTAATTTTTGCGAGAGTAAAAAAAAAACAAAAAGGAGAAATCTCCTCGTCTACACAAACTCCCCTCTTGGACCGTTCGGAATTTATTAGTCAAATGATATTTTGATCGAATGACTTGAAAGTAGCCGAAACTTTTAGATGCTACCTAAAACTTTTCGACGCCTTCGAGATGCAGTAGTGTTGGTGCCGGAGTAGTGAATTTTATTGCAATTGGAAAAATACAAAGCTGATAGTTGGAGAATTGGAAAATTTGGCAGTTTGAAAATAGGAAAGTTCGAAGTTGGAAAAAAATGAAAAGTTGGCAGTTGGAAAGTTGAAAGTTTGAAAAGCGTAACGTTGGCAGTTGCCTCGGCAGAAATGGCGGCTATTTTGTCACTGCTCTAGCAGACGAATTCACGAGGAATTTTTTTCCCGTAAAAGGCGTCGTTCGCGCTGCGAAAGAGTGGCAGGTTCTTCAAGTAGGGGTTGACGGCGATCGTGGGTATGCCGCAACGTAACATTTCCCCCATATTTATTAGACAACTTCATCCTTCGTAAGCTGAGCTGGCGCGGTGACGCAAGGGTAAAAACGTGGAATAGGGGTTGGTACGACGTCGAATCTTTATAAATCCCCGAAAATGTTTCAATTAAGGTCGCTTAAGATGGCGGATATTTCCTTCTCTTTCTTTCTTCCTTCATTTCTCGATCCTCCAGCCCCTGATCATTGTAATAAGTAAAGCCGCCCTTGCAGCGAACCTTAATAAACCCCCTGTGGATGGTATCCTACCTTTTTTCTGTCTTCTTTATCCTCCTAACTGACCCTATCTTGAAACCCTTAGTACATTTTTGTGGGTTTAGGGTGGTACCTTATATTTCTGGGGTGCTTTTCATCCCCTGAGGCGAAATGCAATATCTTCAGGAGAAAAGACCATTCGCGATCGGCGATCCGATTGCAAAGTTATATTGAAATGAGGGGGTGGATATTTTGATACTGAATATATATATTCTCATATATATATTCTCTATATATATATTCTCATATAGATACATACTTGACTCGAGTTGTTCTCTGATGGCTGAAATATGAGTGAGTCCAATTCTAGAAGTGTAGAGGTAAGTTTTTCGATTATGCAATGTAAAAAAGCAGTAAATTCGCATTCAAAATTGCGCTTTTGAAATTCTAGTACTTTTCCTACGGATTCTGGTAACTTTTTCTTTTAATCCCTATGCTGAGTTAGATACTTGGCACTCGGGATTATTGGTCACGAGCCCTTTTGCTCGAATGCTCATTCCTTTTAGCAATTCTTAAGTCAAGTTTCCACCACTGCCTCGGAGTAACGTTCAACCAGCGCCTCCTGCATCTTTTCCACCCTCAATATTCTTCCCATTCCCTTTCAACAAATTTCCCAGCCAGATCACTCCATATCCAAATCCCAATAGTACCAATATAGAAAGGCTAATGTAAAATTTCTATTGAAATAAAAAAAAATTACGAGGAGGGTAGGAAAAGTTGTAGCAACTATAATAAGGGTAGATAGTCAAATGATAGAGTGGTAAATTTTTTTCTACAATAAAATAATTTCTTCTCTCTTTAACCTACCCTCCTCCATAAACGTCCATAAAAGAGTCTTGGATCGTGCACAGGCTCGCGAAAACTCACCCTTAAAATCCAAAAGTTACTAGATCGCTCAATGCTGTCCTGCGCCAGTCGGCGTGGAAACTTCAAAATTAGTATTTCAAAGGTAAACATTATAAATCAACCCTTAAAAATATCCGGGGACATTTTTTCACCTTTAAACTGCCACAACCACCCTGTTAGGCAATTCCTAACTGACTTTCCACACGCGTCTGCTCATGAGTCAATCTGGGGGATGCTGTTACGTAAAAAAAAAATTCACCAAGTCAAAAAGTAGCAGAACGAAAGTAAAAAAATTTTTTCCAATGTTCGATTTCGAGATAAAGGGTTGAACTGAGTTGGTAAAATTCTACACGCCTCGAACTATACAAAGGGTGCTACCGACGTCGTTTTCAAGGGTGAATGTGGGCGACGGAGGGCGTCGTAAGTACCTTTCTAGTAATCCGTGTCAAGTCGAACGAGGGAGTGACGAGATGAACGGCAAAGAGGGTAATATCGTGCCGAGCAAAAATCAAATTGACTTTGCGACACGAGACCTTCGGATTTAAAATTTTAATAAAAGTCCAGAGACAGGGTGAACCACCCCCCCGGAGGAAGGAGGGAAGTTCAAAAAGTCGGGAAGGTCAGAAAGAGCGAAGGAGAATGAAAAACGCAGAGAAGCCAGTTAGGGGTGGTTTTTCCGAACTATAAAACTATATACAATAGGGGTTGGTACATTAGCGAATCTCAGGAGAAAATTCGCGAAAGGGGTCACTCTCTAAGGTTGGTAACAAGTATGCCTACTATTAACTCTATATCTCTACCCTTTCACTCACGTGGCCTCTGAAAAGCTTTAGCTCAATTTTCATGCCGTAACGGTGGTACCTATGCCGAGCGGGGGTGGTAGCTTCTCTCACGAAATGAGCTTTCTATGCTAAACAGAGCTTTTTGCCAGTCCTCCCTTTGATCGATGACGTTTTTCCTCCCGGTCGTTGCGGCTTTATTAAATCGAGCCCGAGCGACCCTTTCTTTTTTTTTCCCTATGGTGTCATCCCTTTCTCTCAACTGCTGTCCTTCTCCCTCCTTTAAGACTATTCCGCCTGTTTCCTACGGCAGACGTACCCCCTACCCTTGTCCCTTAATTCACGTAGGGGTGGGAGCGAGGACGGACGCTTATCAATAGACTGTCCCTTGGACGTTTGGCTGAATCGAAGAACTCAGGAATCCAAGTATCCAGGATCTTTCTTCTTTTCTTTTGTTATCACCAGATCCGTCTATTCCTTTCAAGCAAAAAAGTCCCTAGGGTTGACCGAGCTGGTTCTAGTCGATCTCCTTGTTTTCTCTTGTTAGCCGTATAAATCGTGTGACCACGTTCAGTTCTTTTTACCTACACGAGCAGTCGACTGGAAGACGATATGACGGGAGAGAGAGAGAGAGAGAGAGAGATTCGTGGATCTAGGGAAACTGAGAGAGACAGAGATACAGAGAAGCAGAACATGGATTCTGTTTTTCCAGTCTGAAAAGTTGGACACGCAATGTAGTTAGGCGGACGCTAGTATATATACTTGTAACTAGTATGGCTGTATATATATATATTTACATACTATAGTTAGTATCCAAAAAGACTACTAGTTATTATAGGGAATAGGTTCGGCAGCGATCTGACAGCCTGATTCTAGCCGACGCTGTAGAGACGCTTGCTGTAAATCTCATCCATCATGGCAGCGACACGGAACCAATTAGGGGTGGTCCCAGAAGGAGGGTAGTTTGGAAGGAAAAAAAATGGCCATTGGCACGCAATAAGCGGTCCGACTGAAACGATAAGTCGAGAGGGTGAAAAGGCTATCTGGGATGGAAGTCTTAGGGGTTGATTCGCGGCAAGAGTATAGGGGGTGTACGACTGAAAATCTACTCCTGAGGAAATGCGCTTCAGTTCCAAAGGGATGGAAGTTCGGTGGGTAATTATAACTCCTGGAGACTCTTGATGGGGTAGCAAGTCTGCGTTGGTTGCACGTAACAAGACAACGGTAGTATATACGAAACCAACCCCTGTTATCGTGCCAAGCGGGTGTAACTGATATGACGAAAGTTTGGATATTTATTTTTTTTTACCGCAAAGTTTACCTCGATTTTTAGGGGATGATAGAACAGTGTGTAAAATTAAACTTATACGAAATTAAGGTTTAAGGGTTGATTTTACAACCCTTTGTTTATGATCAGGTATAATGTATTCATTTTATATTTCGTATACGACACGAGTACCAGGGGTAGCTACTTTGGTCTAGGGACTTATTAGGGGTGAGTTTCCTAGCCCTAGTCTGGAGGGTGGTCGAGATTTACGCGTATTACTTGCCAAGGGTGGTTTTGAATATCAAGCGTGTTGCTGCCGGCGGGTATATCTTAAGAGGGTGAACCCGGGCATCGAGCCGGTACGGTGGCTGCACCCCCTTTCCAAGGTGCCGTCGCGTTTTCACCCCTAAATCACAATATCTCGACACTTACCCCCCAAACAGCCAGCTACCTACCAAACCAGCTAGTCAAGCAGCCACCCTTACTGTTTGTAGCTATATGTGTACATATGTATACGTGTATATGTAGATACATAATACGTATAGACGTTTGAAAGCCATCGCGAGTCGTTTAACGCCATTTTTTATTTCTTTCTATCTCTTTTATCCTTTTTCTTGCATCCTTCTTTTCTATGACGTTCTGGCACAGTGCATCGACTTCACGCTACTACTGCAACTGCTACAGAGGGATGACAGCCGCTAGTTGTAGTGGGAGGGGTTGCTTGCGGATATATGTCGGAAACTTAAAATGGGGGTAGTTGACGAGGGTGAGGGAGAAAATAATAATAATAATAATAACAGGGTTATATGGCTGAAACTCGTGGACACTTTTGTGCACGTCCTGCGTCCTGCGTCTTGACGCTACCATATTCAATTTGAATAAGCGTCTGGTTATCATCCCCCCCTGACACCCCCCTTCAACTTTATTCAAATGCACTTCCGGTACGAGATCCCACTCTTTTCTACTCGGCCTTTTTTTTCACCTCAATTCTTTTCCAAGCTTCCTCCCTTTCTTTACTGCCTTTTTCTACGTTCACCCCCTATCCACAAAACCGCCATAAATATTCGAACCAGGGGTCTGCTCGCCTCTGGCATCATCCCTTAGAATTTCTCAAGGGCTCGCATTTCCGACTGACCCGTAATACCAAGCGAATAGCAGCTGTACGGTGGTCGAATTTTCACCCCTGTAGAAAATGGGGGATGACGTTACTACCCCTCTTTGGTCAGCTTCCCGATATTGGTCTTTTTCGAGAAATCGATGTTCGTTTTCAACGACCGATGCGATTTTCTTACTAAAAGAATTTTCACGGGGGGTGAAACTCACCCTCTCTTTGTCTCTCTGTCTCTGGTCTAGAACAACCCTTAGATAGTATGATAAATTTTGTTTCCGAGATCGCGTCCCAGCGTTACAACAACAGTTTAGCACCTTCGTTCTTTTCAAAGTAATCCCACCCCTTGGAACCTTCAAAGAGGGTAGTAGCGGGCTGTAACGAGTGCAAGTATTTTAAGGGTTGATCGATAATCAGAAGCAAGGAAGAAGCACAGTATAATGTATCAAACGAAAATGTATAGGGGTGAAAACAAAATGAGGAGAGAGGGTGGTAACTCGAACGCCAAGTCCTCGATTAAAATCATCCCTTATTTACGAAAACTGAGCTTTCGTCGCAGCACAGGAATGTGCTTGCGTATAGACTCGAGGTCGCTCCTGGTGTTATGCCCTTAGGCAGGAAACGTCCCTGGAGTTCAAACAACCCCCATTCGTAGACATATAGAAACGAGGCGTCGCGACGCCCCACACATATTCTACTTGGCGTTACGGTACAGCAGCCTTTTTGCGGTTACGAACGGCCCAAGGGCGTCGTACCCTCCAGTTCCTGCATTTTCCACTCTCTACTGTTCCTAATAAAAGTACTGCCATTTAGGGGTAGTTTTACAGCATACTATATATTACACCATAATCAATTGTATCTACCCAACGTATTTGCCTGAGGCATATACATATAGGCATAGACTTAAAAAAATATCCTTTATTAAAAATATTAACCGGATCCTGCGATATCAATTGTTGTTAAAATTAGTTATTAATAATAAATAAAAATTAATACATTACATATATTTATGTACGAATACAGATATATTTATCAGAAATAGTATTTACTGGCAGTGGAATTTATATTAATATTCTAGCTCCGGAGCTTCGACCGAATTCCGCAGTATCGAGACTGCGGCGCCACTATCGAATGACGTATTAAACTACCACGGGTTTCAGTAAGCGTGGAGATTCCTGACGCGTTATCGCCATACGAGAATGCGTATGCGCATGCGCACTGCCATTTTCTCACGGTATTACACGGCACGCCTGATATGTTGCTATTGGGTCAAGTTATTTAACCCTGGCGGCATAAACCGTGTCGGGCATGTTGGAAATTTATGTTCAGCTGTGATGCAACCTCCCTGGACATATTCTCCCTCTTTCTCCTTCCCTCGTACACCCCCTACAGTCTCCTTCTCTCCAGTGAAAGCAACGCGGGCAAAATATTCATAAAGGAGCAGTCAGACGTGCGCAGGAAAATTCCAGGAGGAAAATGAAAAATCACATCGTCTATCCGCTCCCCCTGCTCGCTGCTAGTCATTTTCATCCCCCTGTGTATGCTAGTGGTCGTTTTGCCATATATATAATTCCGGGTCCGTAACCCTGGTAACTTGGGAATGGCGAGGGTGCGATTTGTCACGATATACGTTGAAGGAAATTTATTGAATTATTATTATTTTTTGTTGATAAAATAATTTTTTTCGCACCTGTCACGACGATGTAATTTGTGGAGGATGAAGTTTCAGCTGTGTACTTAAAGGGGGTGTCTAGTTGACTAGATTGCGTTTCTAACTAATTAATAGACTCAGTTAATTAATGGCGTCTTGTATCAGTGACGCTTTCTCGATCACGTGGTACTTATTACTTTCAACCCCCCCCTGAAATCGAGGGTCTGCCAATTTGTCGAAATAGGTACAGCCCTGAGATAAAAATTTAATTCCCATTTCAAGCTGTCAAAGTTAAATTGCAAAGCGAGTCTGAAAGTTGCCGGTGCGTCCGTTTTGAAATTGTCTCGCCGCTGCGAAAGCGGCGCCAAGGGGGATGACGAGAGTAGCTGACGTTACAGTGATACAAGTTCATCCCCCTCAGGAATGTTTAGGTCGGTGAAAATTTAAAAAATCTATATAAAGACACACGGGTACCGTAACGAGGTGGGGTCGAAGTATATTAAAAAACGGCGAAGTAAAATCGTAATACAAACCACCCCTTAGAAGCAGCAGAAGAAGAGGGGGTTGCTCAATATCGACGATGGCTGACCCATGAAAAAAAAGAATTATTTACCCTCCAAGGGGTGGGAAATACGAAATATTTCTGAAATACGTTAACCTTCACCCCCATTGTCAATAGAGAAAGAAAAAACTGGCAAATATTTGTTGTAAGATCGAGGGTGAGAAAGGGGTTGCGAAACAGAGGACGATCCGGATAAAAATAGAATATACCTACGTCGAGCATAAGGGAAATCAAGAAAAAAGAAAATGGCCTCACGTCCAATCCAATTTCAATGAGACATCTGACATTATTTGGGGTAAACCCTGAAGTCACTTGAACTTCTGCCACGAACAACCCTTATTTTCCATGGAGTGGATTTTAGTGAATTTGAGGACCTAATCGACCCCTATGCAAGCAAGAGTTCCCGACGTGTCAAGACGACCGTGCTGCCCTCTCTGGATCGAAATACGATTGGCCTTCCATAAAGTAAATGAGCGCATCAACCCTCTTGCCGCCGACCCCTAATAACTAAACTGAACCCTCGTTCTCAACCAGGGTGCGACACCCGCGCGAATTCGAAGACTTAATTGAGATTTGTCGCAGGACGAGTTGAAACATCCAACCACCCTTCGCACCCCTTTCGCCACTTTCACCGCCACCCTTAAACTTTCGCGTTCCAACCCTCTCATATTCCTTAACAAGCATCTTCGCCTCTTCTCCCGCAATTAGTCTCTTACCGAGCGGCTCCTGCTCTTTCTACCGGCCTAAATGCAGACTGCAGAGCTGCGACTACTAATTAGAGTTAATTGATGGACAACCCCTCCCACCGCCATCCCCCTTCGCCACTCCAATAGAAAACACCCTTACGAAAATTTATTTATGCTCTGTCCACATTCTCTAGAGGCGCGCTCGAGAAATTTTGACCGATTTTTCACCCTCGTGTACTGGGGTTGTTCTGGGTCATCCCCTTAATCGGCATCCCGACTCCTGGCCCAGTGGACGACTGCGAATTTGCTGAAGCGCTCCGGAGTCTCTCGTGGAAACTGTCCTGAATCACCCTGAATCTCCCGACGTTGCTGACGGTTTATGGGTCGTTTGCCAGGAAAATTAAAACGGAAAATGCCGGGGATGTGGACGGCATTGGAGTTCCTTCCTTTACTCCTTAGTAAAGCCGATAATTCACGCGATCGTGCTGACGTGAAGGGATGAAAACTAGGAATATTGAATTTCGGAATATTGTCAGAAATAAGACGCGTATGATTTAGGGGATGAAAAGGCTGTACGTGTAACCGCGGGTTTCTATGGGGACAATTAGCCCGATGATAGGATAGAACAAGTAAGGGATGTTTTTTGCAACCCCCTCCCACCCCACACACTCAGTGTATTAATAATGTAGCGAACAGATTTACAAGGGGTAGTTTTCCTAGCAAATTGTAATGCCAGTGGAGGGTAAGTTAGCGGGTAAAAAGTATGAGTAAAGACGAATCGAGCCATTTCTCCGAAAACCACCCTTATTTTCAGCCGAAACCACAGCCTTATACGTTTACTCCCCGCGCGACCCGCCACCCTCTCTGTATTGTAAGAGCATTAGAGTTTTTTGCCATTCGAGAACCTCGCTGCCAGGCTTTTTGCTGTGGCTCCTTCATCTCCTCCACCCCACTTCCGGTTAATGCCTAACCACCCCAGTCAGAATCCGCTGGCTTCTCGACAGAGACATTATCAGGATTGGTACCGGAACAGTCAGGCAGGTCAAGCAGACATACAGGGTGGAAGGGTGGAAGGGAGAATACGTATACTCAAATGTTTCTCACGTTTCAGGACTATCCCTTGGAGGTGGTCTCATCGTCCTGGCTTCTGCCCTCTCCGACGCCTCCCTGGAATTGCCAAGGAAGTACAGCCTGTCCTCCGGCATCGATGTACAACCGGATGATAACGGTTTACCACAGTATCAGTATGGCTGGTGCCTTCAGCTCTCGGGATTGGCTCTGATCTTGGCTGAGGTTGCTGCTCTACTTACGGTTTCCGGTTATATGGCTCGTTTTCCAACAGTCGAGGACATGGTAAGGATGGCTTGCCATTATCCATATGGTGGTTACCTTATCCTAGACACTGATTAGTCTCTCTGGTTTCGTTAGGTGAGGGTCATGGTTCCTGGAGCTGAGAGGAAACTTCGAGAACAGAGAGGTCTGAGCTCGGAGTACCTTGTCAGAGCGCATCAGAAATCCCCAGGACCGGTTCAGGCCAGAGGATTTCATCAAGCCAGTAAGGGTAAGTCATTACTCCAGAGTTACTGCTACTTGGTGCGATTACGCTGCGTCCAAGTGAGTACGTGAGACAAAAGAATCTGATCGATTTTACTTGTGCAGGGCCCCAGAGACTTGCCGAGGAAGGGACGTCGCTGCTGTGTAAAACGGCGCCTGACATCTGCGCCTCGAATCCCCAGGCTATCAGCTACGTCGATAAGTCAGATCTCTCGAACATATTACCAGCATATCCAGACGATACGAAGAGCGCCGACCCCAGGTTCGCCTTTGTCGATAAGTCCGATCAGAGCGTTATCGACTCGAGACTCAGTGGCTTTGCCGATAAGGAAGGCCTCATGGATTCTAGGATACTCTCTGACTCTAGACAGAACATGATCGCCTTTACCGACGCTAAGGAACATACTCTGGGACACGAACCTAGGTACACTGAGTTCTCCGGTAGGAACGAACAGAGCATCGTTGACTCCAGACTCAGTGGGTTTGCTGATAAGGAGGGTCTTCTGGATTCTAGACTCGGTATTGGATATACCGATAAGAACGAATGTCTTCTGGACAGTCCGTTTGCTTTTGACTCTCAGTATAACACGTTGGCAGGACAAACTGTACCCATAACCCTCAAGCATCAGAACGCATCTGTCTCAGCGATCCAGTCTCAGTTCATTTATCAGAATTTTGGAACGATACACTCAGGCATCTTGAGAGTCTCTGAACCTGGTACCAGCTCCAGTTCTAACTCCAGTCAGAGAAGCATGACCTTGCAGAATCCAAAGAGGAAGTCGCAGATTGCTCAGAACACCTTCAGCACTATGGAGTGCGAGAAGAGGAAGCGGGGTCCTGGTATTGCTGGCAAGGCTGGATATTATGCCGGAAGTGCTGTATGACCACCACCTCCTCCACCGACGCCCAGGTAACTCCTCGAAGAGGAAACGCCACTCTAGCCCGTTGAGAAGTCGAAGATCATATACAAGACAAAGAGGAAGATGATCATCCTGGAACGGGCTGATCGGTCCTAAGGGACTCTGTGGAGAATCTGGTTTTGCGTGGAGGATTTGGAAGAAGAGTACGACAAAGATGAGAATTTTTAATTAAAATATTTCAGATTTAATGGATCAATTCATCTGAAATTATCTGATGACTAGTTCTTTGTATATAATTACTGGGGATGAGTACTCGCGACTGTCGCCGTCATAAGAACTTTGTGAGCTCTTTCGGCTCGTTTAGAAGTACTCTGACTATTTATTAGACGAAGGCAGGTGTTGCTCAGAAAAGTGAGAAGTCTCGTTCACATTGGACACGTCACAGATGAACCATTTTGTGGGATACTGGTAAAAGAGACTGGAGCTGTAATTGAATTATTAATCAAAATTATAAGTAACGGAGACTGAGAGTTTTCGAGGAGATCACTCATTAAGAAATGAGCAATGAGATATAATTAAATATAAAATTTCGAGTCGCCGTGCTGTCCCTACATTTTTTATTGGAGATCTCCTTGAGGATTTTCATGTTAATAAATCTATCGTTAAGTAAACACATAATAGTTTCGACTGTATAGCTAATCGAGAAGACGTTTAAAATCAAATGCAAATCTAAATGTAGCCTAGATTTCCTAATTAAGAAATTGTAATTAATTAGTATTAGTCAATGTCAGCGAGAGGACGCTCGACTGAGTGATAAAAAATATATTTAAAAAAAATTAAGGACGTTCGCGACTGACTCTCAAGATGAGGACTCGATAGCTCAACGACTCAAAGTCTTTGGAGTCCTATAGAGGAGTGCACTGGAAAGCGTATCTTAATTATTATTGGCCAAATCTTTAACATATCAGAGACGAGTGTCCAGAGAAGAGACTAAAAATGAAGAAGAATAGAAAATGATATAAAAATATGAAAAACATTAACAAACCTCCCTTTCATTTATTCAAATAAAATAAACGATATATATATAAGAGGACGGCCATCTTCTTTGGACCTCGTATATTTTTATTCACTTGGCTCTCTCGTCCTCTCGCAAAGACCTTCATTCCCCGATCGCCACAAATATATTTCCCAAAAATCAACAAAAACCCGTTATCACTGAAACGTGTAGTGAGATATTTAGATACAACTACAGCCCGTTATTACGTACACGTGTCAGTGGCCAAAAATGTATGTGTCATTCACCAGCATTTATGCCAGTGACATTCCTGCTGAACTAATCACTGACATCTGCAGGGGATTCGAAAATTAAAATATATTCATATATGACATACTGTTCGTAGCTCAGTGTAATAAAATCGTTTTTTGTAACAATTACGAACGCTTCGTTATTTAGTACCAGTCAATTAGCTGTACAAAGTTGATTAGGATTTAACAAAAAAAATTTATTGCAACTGATAAACCAGTGGCGCCACCATCCGAACTCTTTGTAACCCAAACGCTGTGGATGGTAGAACGTTTCAACCCTGTTCACCGATTTCCCGTCTCGTCCGCTAGATGGCAGCAGCGTCACTGCTTTCTGAAACTTAACCTAACACAGTTTGATAAGATCCCGATTCACGATACGATTCCACATAAGCAGGTACGACTGTAGGTAAAATTTTCGGAGCACGCGGGATGCGTTAGAATTTTTGAAAAATACTTAAAGTCTTTGACATACGATAGATGTCGTTAGCATTAACCCCAGCTCGCAGCTAATGTTTAATTAAGGTCGTATAATTGCCCAGCCAATTAGTGCACGCCGTTTAATATTAATCTGCAATTTGAATTCATTTCAATACGTTTAAAATTTATTGAATACATAATTAATAGCTCGTGTTGCGAATGTGAATAACGCTCACAGATAGCTCATCTGGTTTTTCTATGTATGTAGAAGCTTAATATACGTCATACCCCTCTTTGATTCCACTCCCCCTATCCTCCTCCCCCTCCACACTCTGAATTACCTCATCCTAGAAATTCCCACGATTTAATAAGTTACATGAACTATCGGCTATCGGCTAGTAGGATCTACTCTGACAACTTCTGACTGACAGGTTCACCTTAAGTTTTTGCACGCGAGAGATATAACTCAAAAATGTTTTACTTTTATTTTTTTTATGCTTTTCCCATATTTAAATTATTTTCCTTATATAATTTTCTGTGACGGATTTTTTTTCGAATTGAAACATCAGGCAGTTGTATTATTTTTCCATTGTTAGAACGAGCTTTTGCAAGATGAGGTTTAAAATGACGTTTTAAAATTTTGACATTTTTAACACACGTGACTTTATTTATTGGCACTTTATCAACTATACTATTTTTATTATATATATTTTTTTGGCTCTCTCTCTCGCTCTCTCTCTCGCGCTCTCTCTCTCTCTCTCCCCCTCCCTCTGGAGGTATCTCCGGCTGGTTTATCCTCTCGCGCAGTCCTCTCTCTCAAATCCAATTAAAAACGGCGAACGATCGCACGAAACGGGCGTATCGAGGGCGAGTCGCGTCACACGGGTAAATTTTAATTGATGTTTCAGCAGGGGCAGAGAGGAAGTGACAAAGAGAAAGAATCCCTCTCGCGGCGAGAACCGCGTCACAGATACATTGATAAATTTGGGGAAATAATTCCACGAAAACGTGTCGGTAATTTCGATTTTGATTAAAAATAAAAAAACCAAAATTTCATTCATACGCAATAACCTATCCCGCAAGCTTTCCACGAGATACAGCCAAGTACATAAATTTGAAAAAGCTTATTAAATTTCAAAACTACAATTAAATTCCCACTGTTGCGTCTACTTAACGAATAGCCTTTGAATCTCGTAAGTTAATTAGAAATTTCATTGTTATCACAACGATATAACCTTATCTCGCACAGCACAGATCCGAACCCTCCACAGAGGTTGGACTGGCTACAAGACCTGGTAGTGGCTACTGACTTGAACTCGTTCCAAAATCGTGCTTGTCTCGTTGAATTAGCGGAAATCACGGCAGCAATTCACCGCAGCTGACTGACGGCGCGAAAACTGTCTGACGTAACATTGGTCGACCTCAACCATACCAGAGCAAGTGGATTCGAAGAATTTTCAAAAATTCCCCAATATACCCACCACACTAAAAAAAATTTTCAAAAAATATCTATAACCAAATTGAAACCACCGTTTCGCTGATCATCATCCATACATCCTGATCAACCTGGTATCCCAGCCAATCGGTCGGAAACTCATCTGGAAGAAGCTCCAGCAGACCACTGGGTCTACCGTCCTGAACTCATCTGGTTCTATTTTTTCTATTTACCCTGCCACTCCCCTATTTCTCCTCAGCCCCCCCCTCACTACTCCAAGACAATCCCCCCCAGTTCCTTCACCAACTCCCCCTCCCCTGGTACCAACTTCCCTCATCTTGCCCTTTTGCTCCCCTTCTTCACCCTGACTCCACTTTCGGCATCCGAGAGACCAGGATACCTGATCTCAGGCTAGAACGAGAAGCTGATAAGACGTTGGGTATGAGCGAGTGAGATGGAGGGTTGGTTTGGTACCAGGGGGATGGATATACGCAGGAGAGGCCATGATGCTTAATCCTTGGAGCCATCTATCATCATGGGGGACTAGTTAGGCGATTCTATCTTCTCCGCCTTTTTTACGCGCCCGCGTTCCGTCCTTTTGTTACCTTGTTTAATAACTCGTGATGAATGTACCCGGCTTCGCTTCCACTCCAGTTACTCTCGGCTCACGCCCTGCCGTGATTCTAGACCTCGAGGGTTATACCTTGTATACGCAGAGACCCGTTCTGACCCAGCCTCATGACCCTGGTCCCTCCCCTCTTTTACGAAGTCGCCTATGGAGATCTCGTATTGGAGATCTTATTGAGGGACTCGGATAACAATGATAAAGATGACTTATGTTTAATCAGTATATATTTAATGATAGCATATATATATGTAGTTTAAAAGCATGTTGATTAGCTATATGTATATACGGTGTACGTAGATATGGCAAAGCATGTTGTCTCATCCGCACGCATACCGGGCTGGGAACTCTTATCAGCGAAGGGGGAACGTATTAGTGGCTGCTATTAAATTATGGTCAGCCCTGAGGCTAGTCAGCTAGCCAGCCAACTAGCGAACTAGCCAGCCAGCCAGGAGGTTAGCTAGCTAGTTGGGCAGGCAGTGATAGCAGCGACGTAACAAACAGCGAGAGAGCCCCGTTCCGGAATTAACCCTGTAGATCGTTGGGGAGTGGTTGGGCTGGAAGGGGGGGGGGGTTGTTCGGGGATAATTTCATTTGGCAGGATCTGCTGCTGGCTGGTTAGCTTCTCGCTCTACGTGCTTCACCTCCCCCCCTGACCGTGCCTACGTATTTCCGGGCCTCGGGCTTTATTCAACCCTTCCTGATTCTTCTATCTGTGAAAATATTTTCACGTGTTCTGCAGGGTTAGGGTATATTTTTTTTAAAAGGCCTCTGGCTGCTCTGTCGCTTATCGCGGGGATGTTTTTTCGGAGAGGTTACCATTATCATTATTTAATGATCTAGGTATACCTAATCATTTCATCCCCCTATTGGCTCCTTTGACTCTTGAAATTAATTGCTAGTGATTATTTGTATTCGGAGGGTCTCCTCCTAGTGTCGGGATCATCCCTTATTTCTTTGATCCTCCCCGGAGGATTTTCGTCGATGGGAGATCGTACGGAGGGAGGTCGGTCAGGGTAGTTTGCGGGAGTTTAGTATGAAAAAAAAATAGGGGGTGGTTTCAGGTCCTAATTCGATTTGGTCCGCGCTCGATTCCGGCGCTGATCCCTGGGAATCGCTTGACAAATTCGACACTCTCGGCACCCCCAAACTACCCTTAACCGTCGAGCCAGAGTTTCATTTCCAGCAGGCCGCGATAAACTTTCCCGCAAGGTAAAGCTGAGGGGGGGTAGGGGGTCAGAATGGATCTGAAGGAGGGTGAAGAAAAATAAGGTCCGCCACCCTTCGCGACGACCGAGGACGGATGTCAATGGCGTCGGGAGCTTCACCATTTACTGGACAAAGAGCCGGACTTTTTTTTCGGAGTCCATCTTCCCTGTCTTATCCCAGGGATTTCGGTAAGGGTGCACCCACCCCCTTTTCACCGGAAACTCTACTTCTTGTTTCAACCCCCTGCCTCTCCGCGTACGAATTGAAAATGGCGCACGGGGATCCACAGAGCCATCCAATCTCTCGGATCTGAATGGACCGTTGAAAAATTTAAGGGTTGTCAATTATTTAACTAAAACACCCACCGGCTTGTATTATTTATTTTTGTTATTATCTGTTTTTCTTTTTCTTATCTCATATTGACGCCATTCATCCCAAATCCCCGTGAACAGTTGCCATGACAACAGCACCGAGAAGAACCGTCAGACTATAGGTTCTCTAAATCCGCGAAAGAGCACCCTTCGCAAAGCGCCGCTGTCGTCCCGGCGCAAGGGTGGAAATTTCATCCCGGAATGGTTCGAGGCTCGTAGAGCGCAACCCGATAGGGGATGCTAAGCCATGAGCTTTGCGCAGCCCACACCGGTTGGTCGGTTCATTGTTTCAGCGTTGAGTCGCCTTCGGATTCGAATATATTACCTACCCCTGGTTGCCCATTTCCGTCAGGGAGAGGTATAGGGGTGGATGGAAGGGGTCGTAACTAACCACGAATCCAGAGAAAGAGACAACAAGACTGACATTGAAGCGGGGTCCTTAGTCACGGGAAAAAAGTCAGATCACAGCATCCGAAGAAAAAGGAACAAAAGCGTTTGAGAAAAGGGATGAACATGAGCTGATGATCCGACGCCATTTTTATTGTGACAATAATTTAATTTCGTGGCTGAGCCAAGTCCGATCATAAATACAGCGATTAACGTTCGTACTTATTAAATCCGTATAGACTGGACCATGTTCCTCTTTGGTCCTGACCGCTCCTTATATATATATATATATATATATATCTTATAATTTTCTCTTCCTCATTCTCTCCCCCAATTTCCAAGTCCACTCTCTTCTTACTCTTCGTTTATCTCGGTCTCATAAAGGCTACATGGTCCCTACTCAGCTCTCTGCGGTCGTCCAATCCCAAGTAGTGCCTTACCTTTACGATCTCCCAATGCTAATTTCACGGGGCTCACCGACGACGCCGTCCGGCGTCCACCTCGTGGGTCCTGCACGCGGTGCAGCCATGAATTGAAGAGGGTCCCCTGTTTAGGGCCCAGAGTCGAAGACGAAGATCATGAGATGAGCACTTAATTTGGCCAACAGCTGCCGCATCACGGTTTCTCAGACCATCAAGTTGAGTCCCCCACCGCCCCTGCCCAAAGGTAGAGAAGGGGGGACTTCAACTTCGGAGCAACCATTTTATCTTTATCTTCTTTCCTCTTTCGTCCTTCCGCTTTGGGCGCCGTTTCTTCTGTCCTCGCGAGGCTTGAAGATACTGAGTTACCGGTGGCTATTGGTCCTGGGTCTTTCCACCCCCTTTTTTTCCCCTCTATGTCTGCTTCCTTTTTCTTTTTTTTTTTTCCTCATTATCTCACTCTAGTTCGCACGAATTTTCGCCCGGCGAGCAGTGCCCATCGCTCAAAGAGCTAACGACGCTCTTGGGACTCGGGTAGAGTGTCACTTTTTAATCCAGACCAGATTATTTATGGTGCCAGGACGCAACATCAGGACCCAGTACCATCTTGGACTCCCTTGGTAGAGTCTAGTGGGAAATGGTTCATTAGGTATACACCTGGACATGGGTTATTAAATTATTGTATTAAGATTTTACATGTTTTCTTTTCTTCGTAAAAAACTTGTCGTACCTCACGAAATCACTCTGGGACTCATAGTCCCATTTTTTTGTATTTGGGCCCGGGGCCTTAGTCCGAGTGTCTTTTAGAATTGGTTATGGTTTTATACGCAAGGAATGTGATCGGCACGACAAACGTTTCTTAATCTGTACTTAAATTCGAAATATTCCGACTGGTGGAAACCGTGGCGTAAGGCCCAAATCCCATAAACATAAGAAATTTATTGTGGTCGGCTGTCCTCGGTTGGGCCCCCTTTTACGCCAAGCCTGAATATTCTACATTTACTCCCTTTAGTCCTACCAGTCCCAAAAACGTCCTTTACTCTTCTGCTAGCTTAAGCTAAGGCCCCGTATGGCATTACAATTATATATATTCCACTGTGCTACTTTGGGTCCAGTCTGGGTCCTACATAAGCCTCACGGCGCTATCTTTACGTATGTATACATATATATAATTCAAAAAATTCAAATTACGTATTCTATTAGGTGCTGGCGGCCAGCGGGCATAAGGCCCAATGTTAGCGGAGTGTGGACCCCTCTCTCCACCTACGCCGGTAACGAAAGACCATAGACCCGAAAGGGGCCTACAAAAGGATGGGCACCGACGTGCGAGGCGTCCAGGGAAGAAATGAGAAAGAGTGTAATAAATTGGCGCTGAGATTATTCTCGACGTGCATTAAGACGTCAAGCGGCGACGGACGCCTTAGAAAGTATTGGCCGACACCTTCAGCCCAGTACAAGCCGGCACCTTTTCACCTTCTTTTCCACCTCCACCATCCTTTTTTAACACTGGAACACCACCACGCCACCACTATACCCTCACCATCCTCCTCGCGCAGCATCTGGTACCCCAGCGTGTTACCAGCTATTCCACGCGTGTCCTATGCTTGGAGAGAGACGCCAAGCGTCTGGACGCTCGTTCTCCAAGAGAGAGAGAAGAAACTTATGTTGGGCCTAATCAGCCGAGGTGTGAACGGGCCCATCTGAATTCGTTAAGTTTATCCCATATAAGCAACCTCAGCCACCCTTCCCCATATATTCCGCCCCTCGTTGCCCAGTATACCCACCCATACACACATAAATAATTCCATCCAAATTTATTCGCCATCCTGGACCAACAGCATCTTCCAGAGATTCATCTAAATAAATTCACTCTAGCCATATACACCCCATGAGATATGGGAGTCTTCAGCCCCATCTCCATACCCAAGGATAAAACCCTATCGATCTATGTTTTAAATCTACCGGGTATCCTGATAGCAGTCCTATGCCATGATCCCATGTTAACCAGTCACGATCCTTCCCTTGGATAGGACCTGGCAGCTCTGCTGCGGGAGTCGATATACCAAGGGTCCAGGTGTTTGCCACGTAATATATTACTTAACAGCCACGAAAAGAGCCAGGGGATAGCCGCAGGGGGTCTTGGCACCTAATCCATCCGGTTCTGAGGTCTCCTCTTCGTGCACCTTCCTCATAGTCTTCTTTTCCATCTTCTCCCCTTTGTTAACCCACGTATATCACATCGACTCGAATCCCACTAGGGTCCCAGAAGATCATCACGTTCATCCACACCCTGGTCTAGCTTTGTTGTGGCTTTTTCAAATTTACGATAAATCAATACCAACTTACCGCAGCATCATTCGACTCAATACACTTTATTGCTGCTCACCAGCCACCACAATAAACCTACCGATCCTGGCTCGTTGCTGAATGCTGATTGCATATACTAGGATCATAACGATCGCCGCTCAAGGATTGACTCTGGCCAAGCTCGTACGTCACTTCGCGTCCCTTTGGAACGTGGATCGTTGCTGGCTCCTTGGACAGAGTCAAGGATCGGCCGATGAAGACGTAAAATAAATCTACGTTCCTCGTGTCTCGGTTCTCACACCTCGGACGGACTGAGAGAAAGCTTAAGAAGTGATGGGAGAGGAATGAGAGCGAGAGAGAGGCAGAGAAAGAATCCTACGAGAGCGGCGTACGGTCAAAGGGCCACGGGGGGGCATATCCCAAGGGAACCTAAGGCTAATTGATACGTAAGATTACGTTTTATTATTCGGAGAAAAAAGCATCTCTCAAAGTATCCTTCTCTATCTCTCTCAACATGATTAGCCAGAGAATCTCTTCAGTTCCTTATGAGAATTTTCTTAACGTACGTATATATATATATTTCTCAACTTTCGTCAGCCTTCCGATCTCTCCGTACGAAATAGCTGGCAGATAATAGAACCGCAACGAATATACAGGATTTACGAGTAAATTTTCTCTCTCTCTCTCTCTCTCTCTCTTCTTCTTCCTAGTCGATTTCAACATGGCAGGCGTAAAGATTCCAAGTTATAGGATATAAGGTATAGGATGAGGAATAGGAGGATGGAAAGATACAAGAGGATATATAGAAGACAGCCGTAGGATATTCACTAGCATCCAGAGTTCGGAGTCCTGTGCTCTCTCTCTCTCTCTCTCTCTCTCTCTCTCTCTCTCTCTCTCTCTCTCACTCACTCTCTCTCTCTCTCTCTCTCTCTCTCTCTCTCTCTCTCTCACTCAATCTCTCTCTCTCCCTCTCCTTTCTCGGGCAAACTCAGACACAGTCTGGCAGGACTCCGCGCGCTGGTGGAGTCGGAGGGTAAAGGGTATGGGCGTGGTCCTTGGATGATTTAGAGTCGAAGGTGCGTGTCTCTATTGCCCAGCGAGCAAGGAACGCCGCTTCCCTCTGCAACAGCTAAACAACAGACCTCGCGCGTTTTGGCCCGGCAGTTTTACAGCCGTTTAGTGTTTTACGGCCGTTTTATGAACGCCGCGGCCTCTCCCGAAAGACAGGGACAAGACGATGCGGAAGAGACGCGATAGAGAGAGAAAAAAGAAGGACGAAGTCCCTACGTCTTTTTCTCTACGTACCGTAAAAAAAAGGGTTTTTTAATTACAAAAATGAATTTTTTTCAAAAAAAAAATTTTTACTCATTCTCAAACGATTTCAGTATTTCTTTAATTCGTATGTCTGAATCTACACTGTTCTCTGATCGTAAAGTGACATCATCCTTGCTCCTAAGTAATCTGTCTAACGCCTAGACGGTAACGAGTTATTAATAATCAGCTGAGAGCAAAAGTTTTACGAGAGTCAAGCTCAAAACCAGAGATTTCCTTTAATTGCAAAAATGATTTTTTTTTCGAAAATTTTTTCCCCCAGTTTCAAACGATTTCATTATTTCTTTAATTCGCGCATCTCTATGCACACTGCTCTCTGATCGTAATGCGACATCATCCTTGCTCCCAAGTAATCTGTCTAACGCCTAGACGGTAACGAGGTATTAATAATCAGCTGGGAGCAAAAGTTTTACGAGAGTAAAACTCAAAACCAGAGTTTACTTTTAATTACAAAAATGATTTTTTTTTCGAAAATTTTTTCCCCCAGTTTCAAACGATTTCATTATTTCTTTAATTCGTGCATCTCTATGCACACTGTTCTCTGATCGTAATGCGACATCATCCTTGCTCCTAAGTAATCTCTCTAACGCCTGGAAGACAACGAAGTATTAATAATCAGCTGAGAGCAAAAGTTTTACGAGAGTCAAACTCAAAACCAGAGATTTCCTTTAATTACAAAAATGATTTTTTTTCGAAAATTTTTTCCCCCAGTTTCAAACGATTTTATTATTTCTTTAATTCGTGCATCTCTATGCACACTGTTCTCTGATCGTAATGCGACATCATCCTTGCTCCTAAGTAATCTGTCTAACGCCTGGACGACAACGAAGTATTAATAATCAACTAAGAGCAAAAGTTTTACGAGAGTCAAACTCAAAACCAGAGTTTTATTTTAATTACAAAAATAATTTTTTTTTCCACAATTTTTTCCCCCAGTTTCAAACGATTTCATTATTTCTTTAATTCGTGCATCTCTATGCACACTGCTCTCTGATCGTAATGCGACATCATCCTTGCTCCTAAGTAATCTGTCTAACGCCTAGACGGTAACGAGGTATTAATAATCAGCTGGGAGCAAAAGTTCTACGAGAGTGAAACTCCGCCCATCCCTACTCCCCCCCTTAAACCACCCCTCCGACCCCTCTCACTCCCCTGTACACCAGCAGCAAAATCATCTCCATCATAATCCTCATCCATGCTTCTCAACCATCCTCCATCTTCATCCCGCTTTTGTTTCTGGAAGGTTTTCGATTATCCTATACCCGGTGCCCCCTGGGTAACGATCGGCTAACTCACCTGGTCCCGCCTACCTCAAACGCTTCTCCACCTTCCTCTGGAAGCTGCTTACACACCTTCCACTTCGCCAGGTATGTCCTGAGTGTCTGATCCTTTTTTTTCTTCGTTTTCCCGTAAATTAATTTGCGCCGATTAATTTTTAATTAAACTCTCTACCACCTGACCAGGCTCCAGAAAGGGTCTCTCGGCAGGCGCGAAACTATTTTCTTTTCACTTCTTCCACTTTATCGTACCTAAGTTTTCTCTGTCTGTCTTATATTCTGTTATCATCCCTAATTCGTCCCCTATTCACATATCATTACATTATATCACCCCTACTCGATATACTATAGTGTCTATATATACTGTATCATCCATATCTTCTCCGTATATCTATATACATATTGGTGGAACATAAGCATATTGAACGCTCAGATATGGATCCACATATGTATGATATATGTATATATATATAGATAATAAACTATCTCTTCGCTTAATTACAGGACGTTCCCGGAACAGCCGATTGGCGTAGAGAAACGTTGGCTGCTGAAGTTTGCCTTCGAGGAATCGTACTTCCATTTTGTTTTTTGGACAAAGCTTCGTCTGCGTTTTGATAATAATAGTAATAGATGGGAACGCGTACAAAGTTGCGAGAGCGGGATGAAAATTGTGTAATAAAATTAATACGTGCGTTGCAGCAAGAATGTGAAAATGTTATTGTTATTAGAAAAAAGAAATAATAATCATGACGCACGTGCTCTCGTAGCTATTCTTGGAATTTCGTACTCTCCGATTATTCGTTCAGCTTCTTTGGTCCACGAGGCTGGACCTCGTGTGGATCGGACATATCCTTTATATAGCATTAGAGAAACGAAGCGAAATACTACGGCGGCACGAATCCACGCCTACCCATAACGATATTTTAATTAAACTCACGCCAGCGTCGGCCGGGAGAAATTCAATCTTGAGATAATAAATGATTGCGGCCAACACCTTAACTTGACTGCCGTACGAGGAGAAGATGCTGGAGCCGTATGAGATCTTCACACCTAGAGAGAGAGAGAGAGAGGAGAGTGGTGCAGGATATATAGGGTGTATGTAAAATTTTTAAAAATTTTTTTATGACTTCTCACCTGCACGGGGCTACTACGATTCAGGGCTTGTTTTCAATTTGTCCTAAAGTCCCTAGCGACTCTGTGTCACTAGTCGTTTCGCAGGAGTGACTAGCGCTCTTTTCCGTATAATTCAATTTTTCAAATGACTAAGCCGAATATCGGCCCAGCCAGAACCAAAGCGACCCATAGTTCGGGTGGTGAAATTAATAATGAACCGGCTGACGGCTCAATTTGCCCTGTCCCAGGCCAGGGCGAGACGTCCCTGACTCGTTCCTGCTATTTTTTTTTTGATACCCAGGTAAAAAGGAAATTGAATTAGGAGTCGTTTTACTCGAATACCTGGAACGCTCGATAATTCCATTGACAGGAATAATAATATTTTGTAAGTACATTTTTCCCCCAAATATTCCTGTTTTTACCAAAATCCAAAAATTTCGAACTTTTATTTTGGAAAATAATAATTTAACGCGCAAGAGTCATCGCTCTTGCCGTTCAGTTTCACTTTGCCTACACACAGTATCACTGACTATCGTTAAATTGGACAACCAAAAAATTTCGACTTTGCCCGAATTTACCCTGCTAAAAAGACAAGACTGCCACGCCTTCGTGGACGCCCAATAAACTGTGGACGATGACGAGATAATAAATGTCTATAGGGTGACTACGCGAAAAAGTCTGACAGTGTTTCGTCGATTCTTGTTTATTTTGTTAAACGCTCTATTAGCCCAGGTTACGAGGGCTACGAGGGGTTACGCGCTAGAGTTTTACGAACAGAGTATAGATACGAAGTTCTTACAAGATCCTCATCAATAAATATCTATATACATACACGCGTATAAAGAACAGTAAGGGAAGCGCAAGACTTGATGAGTTTATTATAAAATTAATAACTATAAATCCTATACGTATCAACGGTAGCACGTGGGCGGCCATCTTTCATACTCCGTTTAATTATACAAGCTGTAAATTGACCCCGTGATAAAGTAACCAGGTGCCCGAGGTTCAAATCGGTTTCTACGGGCCGAATAAATTATTGGAAATTCAAAAAACAAATTTTTTATTCCAACCAGACTTTTTACGAAAATTATTCTCAATGTCAAATTGCAATTTTGAAAAAGATCGAATACCTCTAAAGTGTAACACGTATCGCGAGTTTACGGAAGCTGGCTCGCGTGCCTCTAGACATTACCTGGAACGGCACGCCAGCCAGTTTGAATTTCGAACGTTCGGGGATAATTTCATCGACGGGGTGTTCTAATTGGTCCCTCATTACCGATGCTCGCTTATTCGTAGTTAGGGCTCGGTTGTCGGCCTGCGGGAGATTCTCTGTCTATCGAGTATGTGTATGTTGTATGGAATCTCTATGGCTCTATATAGCTATACTGTGCGTTGTGCATGGTCGCGATATGTGTATATGTCTGTCTCTCTTGAATGTCTATACTCCCTTCCGGTAAACTCCCCACCCTGTGCTGGGCTACTGCCTCCGCGATTATTGCAAGTTATTATCTGCTACGGGACTGTTCGATTTAATGGGCAATTGTTTCGAACGCTGCTGTAGTTGGTAATAGAAATTTACTAGAAGGACTTACGAGCTGGTTGCTGATTTGGAATTTAGCTGTGTATATTTATGTGTTATAGGAGCGATTACAGTGATAGAAATCAAAATGGTCGAATGACTATGATTTGGCGAATAGGATATGGGTGGTTAGATTAGGCTTTTTTTGTTACATATTTTCCCTTAAAAATCAGCCAGGACAAATTGAGTCAATGAGTTTGGGTTTTTTTTCTAGGGATTTTTTTTTTACTAGTAGGTAATTGGCTGCATTCTCGAAGAACATAATACCACTAATAGAAATGGGTCAGGGGATAGGGCCCCTTTAGGTTTCAGTGGGATAATCGCTGGGGATTCTATTAGACCCACCCCGCGGCCATCGGGGATGACTTGATTTAGCGGCACGCAGTGGCAAGTCCCAGCGTGAGGATTTTGGGACCGTAGGAAATTTTTTGGAAAAAAATGTAGTAGGTTGACTATGAAAATTAAAAGGAATCACGTGAAAGGGAAAGGGAAGGATTTTAGTCGTATATTAGACATGAGGCCCAATTTCTTCGGAAATAGTATATATAGACATCGATCGGGCCGGATACCGTTGCAAAGGGGCACGTTTGACAGCTGTTCGAGTATCGTGGCCATTTTAATTGAAAAAAAGTCCCGCGGAGGCTGGGGGCATCAATTTGCTCGATTATCCTCTCAAGCTCCAGCAATGCTAAGGCCCCTGGTAGGTCGGTCCCAGGCCAGGACAGAAAACCTACTATAGATTACCAGGCCTGTTATTACGACGGAGCGGAGGTTTTTTCGGGACCAAAAATTGGTTTTTAATGCAGGGTTCGTCGCTTTCTTCTATCCCGAGGGGCCTCCCGGTCGGTAATAACTATATTACCAGGTCCTTAGACCACGCGCTATACGGGGTCTTACTATCTGTTCCTATCCACTAGAAACTCGGTATTTTCACAGAGAACTTAACCAAAATTAAAAATTTCTTATCCAAAAATTCTTTTATCTGGTACCAGCTGGTACCAACTGGTACCAAACGTTCTCCAATAACTGACATAAAAATGCCTGACAAAGTCTCACTGGATGAACTGGTCCTGGTCAACGTCAAACATTCCTTCTCTAACCTCAAAATACAAAAACCCAAATACTATAAATACCTCAAACGTATTTATTATCAGAATTATGAGTACTGCCACTCAGACCACCTCGTACCGTACATTTTCCCATGAGACCTTGCTGGATTCTGACGTAACTGGTCAGAGCTCGAGGAGGTGCCAGTAAGAGGCGGGCACTGCCTCGTAAACCTTAGATTTACTTCAGGCCGCCATCAAAGTAGCTCAGACCCAAGCAACGTTTCTCGTACATGGAACAAGACTACGGAACGATCTTATCAGACAGTCATCGTCCAGTAATACCAACCTGAAAAAAAATGGAAAGAAATTTTCAACCCCATACTCTCAGGGAGTTACGAACGAAAAATATTTTATCACAATCAAAATGGAAAAACGGTTGACACTTTGGTACGAGATGAGATTGAGATAAAATTATAGATAAGATTGAAAAGATAACTTTGGTCATATTTATTTGCACTTTTGGTATAACCCCCACCCCATCGCCACAATAATTACCTGTACAGACAATTTCTAGAAAATTCGCTAGTGGAATGAGAATCGGTAACAAAATTTGCCCAGTGTACAACCGACTTGGGGGTATGTTGCTTGCCAAAAGCGGGCTATTAATTTTTTTTATCTTCAATCTGCCAGGCTGAGGCACGGGAGAAGCTTTCAATATCTGAAGGTCCCATAAAAATTCCCTCTTGGCTCGGGTAAATATTTTTTTTTATTCTCCTGGTATGCCTTGCTTATTCGCGTATAAGTCCATTTTACGCAGTAACGTTAAGCTAACGGGGATTCTTTATCTTTTGTACGACACTGTACGTATCTGATGCTGGAACGACCTTGTGTATTATTTGAGTTATCAAATGTGTTAGTTATATATAGAGATATTATTTAAATTGATAATAATAAATTATTGATTAAATCTGCTGTTTATGTCTGGATCGATATAGTTTATGGGATGAGTGACGTCAGGTGAAAAAAATGTTAACTGATCGAGAGCAGGATCGAGGATCTATATTTAATCGGATGTCGGTGTGGGTGGGTCTGCTAAGGCCCCGGCGGAGGTATAGATCGAATTGGTAGATAGCCGATACCTCTGGGAAATATCGGTATCGATAGTCGATCGAGACTAAATGGTTTATGCGAGCGATTGACCTTCGACCCTTGGTAATAACCGGTGAAGCATCTGCCGCCTGATCTATTGGATTCGATCGACTTACACCTTGGCTGCAAATATATGTTGCAACGGATCTTTCCTTAACTCGACACCCATAGCGAAAATCCGAGAACTAACCTACGTTACCTTTGGGCGTCCACCCTTCGCTCATGCATCCGCAAGCCAGGCGGGCGCCAGCCAATTCTTTTTTCACCGGGAAAACGAGAGCTCTGACGGAACCTATCGGACGAGGCGATAGCTTAACGGATCCTGTAGGTCTTTGGGGACGCGTAAAATCAGTAAACGCAACTGGATGCACGAACGGGAGCGAACGGTTACGGAAATGCATGGCCGCTCAGGCTGCTGGGTTGAGGTAGAGAGGGTCGGAGTAAGAGTCAGGCAAATAGTGCGAGGGACAGAGAACGACGAATCGAGAACGTACCAGAACGAATCTTAGCTATCAATCGAGATCCCTTCACCAATTAATAATTGGGAGGACTCACCGGAGCTGGTGCAGCTAATCCGTGGAGGCCGAGAACTGGATCCAAAGGACACTCTGGTGGGCACTGCACTACACCTCCGGAACACTCACAGGAATTCATAGAATTTCCTGGGTATCGCGAGAGCAACGCGAGAACTATACGAATCGAGAACTTGCTATACCGTAGCGAAACACGGCAAGAAAAACTATCAACAGATAGTACACGAGAGCGCGAGGCAGCTCGTGACACCTCGGTCGGTGCCCCGAGACAGACTGTTTTGACAAAATAGCCAAATCCGAGAACTAATCATTCTGATTGGTCGAGACCCTTATACCCGATAACTCTTCCATCTCCCTCGAGTCGTCCCTTTAAACCAAATCGAGAGCGTTCCTTAGCGAATCGGTACGTAACATTTGGAGATCCTCCACGGCCGCTTCCCGGTCTTCTGCCGGTCCGTGGAGACGTCTCCGTCGGGTCGTCTCCCCTGCCGAGTACGTCGAGACTATCTCCCCACGGCAGATTCGAGCACCTCGACCTCAACTAAACAATAACGAAATCTTGCGAGAGCATTGGCGTAACTATACGAATGAACCCGGGAGCGCAGCTTCTGAGCAGGGTGGCCACCCGAAGGAAACCAGAAATCGAGAACGTTATCTGTATCGGTAACCGGAGCCGCCTTGGGACTGTGATTCGAGAAATCATGTCACAATAGATTAATACCCCTTTAGCGTAATACATGGAAGAATTTTAAAATGTAAAATAATCATATGTTTATTATACTCCAAACCAAGGTAAAAGTTTGGATAAATTCTTAAAAATGGTCTTAAAATTGTTTTCAATACGCTTTTGGATACAAATAATAAATGGTATTTTAATAGAATAAAAATTCAAACTGGGATTCGACGAAAGGATAAGGAATCACCTGTCCCGTCGGCTGCCTGAAGAATTCACATATGTAACTATACTGTATGCATAATACACGGAACAGGTATGCATATAAGTATGTATATCAGGCTTAAGGCGAAACCACACGAAATCATTTGCGCAGTCCGTTAACATCACGAAGCTCTCTTAATGACGGTGTAAATTATTCAAAAATCGTGAGCGGAAGATTTTGGGAGCAGCAGCTGGCTGATCACGCACGTCGAGTATGAGAATATAAGATATTACAGGTAAAATAATTATTTAGCCTTGTATTTGTTGTATTTAATTGGTCAAAAGATTAATTAAATGATAATAGAGAAAAATTGTCAAATAATTTCGCACAAGTGAAAAGAAAATTCTACTCACGTTTAAAAGGATGTGAAAGAGTCTGTTGGTGGTTGAGAAGTTATTTATGTTACGTAATTTAGTCCTGGCGCATATACTTAATGTTGTGACTTGGCAGACACAATGGACTTTTGTTGGGTTGATCTGGGACTTGTATAGCTCAGAGTCCCAAGTTGGGACTTACTCGCTCAATAGCTCACTTACATTCGTGTAGCTCCGTTGGGACTTATGGCTATTCATCAGGACGTAAATTATCAGGTGAGACTTGTATTGTCTGGATATTAGTTATTTTTGTTGTTGTTTCTTGCACGTGGCCTCGTCTGTCGTATGTTGGTAAGCCTGATGGAATTCTTGTAGGCTCGTACCTGGTGCAATACCGATGTACCATTGTGTTCGCATTGAGATATTTAGGTACTGCTGTACCCCAAGGAGAGGATGTGGACTGGTTTGGGTTTGCTATCGAAGAAGTCTCGTATAATTTGAGAATAAATTAATATATTTATAATGGATATACGATAGGTACTGTCTTGCATGTTTTTATGTTTTTATGGCATGTCCCTTGTCTTTTTTTTTTTAGGCACGCGAGTCCAGCCCTTATACATGGATTACTCGAAGGTACTAAGTGACCCAAAGTTTGTTCCAAGTATTAATCCACTATTGTTGGCAGCCATCTTGACAGTGGCTAGCCGCCATTTCTATGCTACTAGATTTTCTTTTTTTTTATGTACACTTTAGGCAAATCTTCTATTGCTTCAAATAATATTTCGCAATCGAACACTAGGTATCCGTTTAGCACTAGTTCCATTAAATTAATTGTTTTATGCTATTTACAGTAAATACAATGAGATCTTTCGTTCCGTTTTTTCTTTTTTTCTTTCAATCTTTTTTCTTTTTTACTTCCTTTCCTTGGATACATAAGCACACGACGTGATTATACCACTCCGTTCTTAGAGCAACTTTGCCGTTGCCGACTATTATCATTCACTTTTGGAATTTTAATGTGGATGAGAAAAAAAGTTTGAACGCGTTTTCCCTCGTACTTAAAATCTTATTGCACATTTCTCGCGAAAAGTTGTTCGATCGAACGAAAGAAATTGGAACAAAGTTAAAGAGGTGCAAATGGAAACGAACCAAGAGAGTCTAAACGAAAGACTCTACTATTCGGATACGCCATTCTTTATTTGCAGATATGTCGGAAGTGATATATGCTTCCCCTAAGTCTTTCCTCCACCTTCTGAAGTCTTACTTCCGGTTGAGTTCCAGAACGTTCCAGACTGTTCAGACCCATTCGCGTCCTTGGTTACTACGTCGTGGAGGGTGACGTGGGTAAGGACGACGCCGGCGAGGTTGGAGACGCCGTGCCGTTATTAGGTGGCGTGCTGGATTCACGTCCATTGATCGAGGGCGTCGGGACGCGTTGATCGCTCGTACTTCCGGTACTGGTATCCTGTTGCATAGGCGTCGTTGATCTATTGTTACCCAGAAGACTGTCTATTGAGAACGGGTTCAATCTTCTTCTCTCTTCCCTGCCCTTGACGGATAGGTCTATGCTGCTACTCTGGACCTCGTCCTCGTTGACCCTGTCTTCCTGAAGACGATTAGACCCTGGACGTAGACCAGCATTACCAAGATTCACCAGCTCCCGTCTTCGCTCCAGAAGACTCAGTCCCCAGTGGTGAATACCCTGCTGATGATTCAGCTCCAGATTGAGCTCCAGCCCGTTGGGATTTTGAAGGTGGGATCCTGTCCCGTGACTTCTTCTAGCATCAGTCTCTCCTAACCTGGAGTAACATTCTCCGTCTACTGAACCGTCTGCGGCAGAGTCAACCCTTTCGCTACCACTCTCACTACAAGAGTCCAGACCCCCAACAACATCGATCTCCTCGTTGGCGTCATTTCCGGAACCGGATACGCTACTTTCGTTGTTCCCCAGATGAGCAAAGGACCCACTCAGATGTCCCAAGGAACTACCACCGGATGCTGCGGCGCTTCTCGATTCCCATTCCGCCTTCAGAGTGGACAGATCCACGGAGATGCCCTGCGGATGGAAAGTAAGGGTAACCAAACAAAACTAAAATAGCGCACAGCCTCTCGGATTACCCTTACGAGATGATCCTCTCTGATCTCTCTCAAAGTGTCGCTCACCTTGGCTGCGAGTTTTCTCTGCTGACGTTCCAGCGCCTTCAGGAGCTTCTTCTGCCGCCTCTCACGCTCTTTCCTTCGCAATTCCTCCGGCGGTATCGGCTCCCCGCTGCAGCTCTGAGGATGAGCATTGTGAGCAGGCCTACCCGGTCCCTTCTTCGTGTGCTCCTTCTTCCTCCACTTTGCCCTCCTGTTCTGGAACCAGACCTGGAGAACAGGAAGGGAACAAAGGTCCGGTAAATAAACCAGCAAAAAGAGAAATTCATTCTTCCAACCCCCCTCACAGGTTGTTTCACACGAAAAGAAAAGCAACCCCTAGTTCGGGGGTGGTTCTCGTGCACGACGATGAAGACATCGGTTGCGAGGGGTGACCGCGGACGGTAAGTGGCGCTGGTCTCACGCGAGCCAAAGATCAATAGACCCCCCAACTCCCACTTTTGCGTGGCTGCCAACGTCGTCGTCCCCGCGACCTCCGCCACCTTGCCCTCCTCCGCCACTTTTCCACCCCTACATAAACCCACCCTCCGAGGCACCCTGAGACTCTTCTACCCTCGACACACGTACACCTTAACCACCACCCCTCTCGCTATAATTCCTTCACGTTTAAAACTACCCTAACTGACCAACTCGAATAACCCAACACACAGTCCTCTAATGAGAAAACCCAACTAATTATACTTCGGAAACGGGCCGCCGGTGTGATTGCCAACTAGCGTTATGGGACCGACGACTCATTTGTGACACGCACTCACAAAACTTGTCGCTCCTGATTCAACCGGTAGATACAGATTTTTTGTCACATTCAACATCTCCTATGCCATCTGGAAATTTGATTCTGACAATTAGTCCAAGACGCCTCTCCTCTGTCACGGACGTCTATGATTAACGACGCCCTGGCGTCCTAGACTCCTGGACTTGAGCACTGCTTCATTATCGGCGTATTAAACTTATCGATGGACGAAGATCCGTCGATAGGCTATCTAATCGGACTTGTCCTACGGGTGAAAAAGGTTGGCTGCTGGGACTCACCATGTGAATAGGGAAAAATGCATGGGGCGACGATGTCACCAAGGGGTCCTATGGTGTTATCTACCGATCTTCGGTTGGCAACTGTACACCATATACCAATATATATAGTCAGCCCGTGAACACCATAGACAAAATTCACATATGTATTAACCACACGTGCTATTTTACCACCCTACAGTACATGGCAAGGATTCTCGTGTTATCTCCGACACGACAGAAGCCGTAAGGGGGCTCTTGTCTCGTATGGTGTTTCTCGACTATCGCAGAACATAAATATAAATATATCCCCATACGTATGGTGGACGTGCGTGGACGTATGGATGTATTAACTGAGAAATAGGGCGACCCTTGAAAGCATGTCCGACCGGCCGTGAAATTGACGTTCACCCCATAACCCCCATTGCCTTTTCAAATATCCCCTCCATGGTGCACTGGGGTTCCCTTGTATACCTACATTGCTCTATGACTTACGTCGAATGCAGTATGGAAAATTTGGGACTTACGAACACTTGCGTTCATCGCCTTGGACATTGGGCCCAGCAGGGATGAAGGATATTGTACGGCAAGGACAATTTGTTCGATTGATCTTAAGGGTTGTTCTTTTGGGGGGGTTTTCATGAATTATGGTCATTTGTTTTTATCTTGTCTCTTTCATTGTATCGATGCTATAGTGTATTACTGATAATATATCTAGGCCGAAAGAGGACTAGGGGTTATCCGGTGAAAATCGCCACAAGTTTCTACCAACCCCCTTTAGCCACCCCTGGATCCCATTTGCGTAGAGGGTCCCTTTTCGGAGGTAACCGAGCTGAAGCAGATGGACTAACTACCCCCGTGAGAGTCGGACCGGTGTCGAAGGTCGGAAACCACCCCTATGGCTCTAGGCCCGACGTCGACCCTTGGGTCATCCAAGACACTTTAAATTCGTGGCTAGTCTGCTGGGTGTATCTATACTGATACCGGATGACCTTGGGATATTTTTTTTATCAGACAGTTGGTACCAACTGGTGATAATTTTACTACCCTTATTTTTCTTGTCTTTTATATTTCATATACTTACAGCCACGCGGCTCTCCTTTAGGTCCAGTCTGACCGCCAAAGCCTCCCTCATGAAGACGTCAGGATAATGACTGGACAGGAAGGCCCTTTCCAGCTCCTCCAATTGCCAACTGCTAAAATTGGTCCTGCTTCGTCTTCTCTTGCTGCCACCCTCGTCGGATTCTCCATCGCATCCTGGAATAAGAAAAAATTTTGCTCTCAAAATACGTCACAGGGATATATTGTTTTTCTACCCTTAAAAAAGGCCCATTCATTTTACGCCTACTAGGACAATTTTAGGGGTGAGTTATCGGGATTGAATCAGCTATGTCAGGAAGTTGATTTAGAAATGACTATATTTATTCTTTCTTATTCATTGCATCCCTTAGCTCTATGCTCTTCAGGAGTATCGAGAGGCGTCGCGACGCTACCACTCTAACCAAGGGACAGTCTATCTAAACAGTATATTGAATAAACATGGAATTTCATGATTTTACGAGGGCGATCTGCGTTCTAGGACCCTTTATCGATCCCAGGATCTGCACCTCCCCCAATTGTTTTGGAGTCGTATGTATGCTAATGCCTCACTTGCGGAATTGAATAAGAGATCCGAAATTATGATTGAGACGTGGTCGAGGAGTTATCTTTATCAAAGATAAGAAAATAGAAAAAGATAAAAAAAGAAAAATAGAATTGGTCAGCGTTATAAAAAAAAGTGCCATAGTCCTCGTTTTCATGATCGACGAAAATCTTTGTGGGGTGAATTCAATTTTTTTTTCTAAAAATAATTAAATGAATTCCGTTATCTTTACGCGTTTCGGAACTTCCGGTGGATAAAACGGAAACGTTTATTTCTCCCATAACTATTTTCCTGACTTACCAAAAAGCTTAATCCTATTTTATTACCATTTTTCTTGCTTTTACCTAAATCTCCAAAATTTTTACCCTATTTTACCTCAAAGCCTACAAATCTCTATAAGACTCCAGATACATATCGCTTGGCCAATTTCTTCGGATTAAAAAAAAACCGCACGCTCTGATCTTCCAGAACGCTAATTTCCCAAGGATCTCGACCTAACCAAACGTGAAAAAAAATACCAGGAGTCAACCTACTCCTTATCAACCCTTTAGGCAAGTCATACAAGTCCGAAAGATAAGGTCGAAATACTTCAAGCCGCATTAGCAACATCGCGTAATTAGATGCGATTTATTCCCAAGTGCTTGAGGCCTGATCCCTCATATCTTAAGCAGCAGACTATAGATACTTATCGAACTATACCTTGTTATCGATAATTCATGAATTACAAAATAAACCACATCAAATACTCCCAAGTATACAGTGCATTCCACTTAACTCGTAGTCAGAAATTGAAAAATTTCACAAAAAAATCACCCCCACCCGCATATCTCAGTTAAATCCAATAACCCGCTAAAATTTTCATCTCGAATCATATCCCAATTTCTTCTTCTCATGGTCTAATAAAAACACACCCCTTCACTGGCAGGTATTTTTAGATTGGCGGATCAGTAGCAGACACTTAGTACAGACAGGTAGTAGTGGACGTAGATATTTTGAGTACAGGCTGGATCAAAAGATTCACATACACTGGTATACCGACATATGGTCATGCTTATGGATATTGGAGGTTATGGCTATGGGCAAAGTACAGGATGGCGTGCTGGCTTAAGGCGTTTAATAAGGCCTCCTTGTACACCCGAAATAACATGTAATTAAATTGAAATTACAAGCGAGCTAGGTCCAGAGAGCGCGGGTCGAGTGTTCGTTGAGTAGTGAGGGGAATAAGAGGTAGCACAGTGCCTGAGTACATCGAGGAACACGTTACAATTAGCTGTGAAAGAGATGTAGATGGTAAAAAAAAGCGGAAGGTGCGCGTGAGCGACTGCGCATGTCATTCCGAGAAGAGGTGTTCCGGGTAAAAGGTGCAGACGATTAAGTCGTTTCCTCGACGTTAAGAAAAGAGGGGTGGCACAAGGCCCAATGAAGTTTAGACGGGTAGTGGGGTAAACTGTGCGAAATTGGGCCTTACGGAAAGTATAAGGAGAAGGGAAGCGAAGCGTGAAGCATATCTGTAAGGTTCTGTCCTTCGGGTGGGTACAGGAGGACATAAGGCCCAATTTTATTAATGTTTTTCGATCTTTTTCTAGCTGGCCCAATCTCGTTGAGACGGTTGACGACGTTAGTCCCCGAAGTCGGTATGCGTTATTTCGAAATACATTATTGCTGGTTAATAACAGGCCCAAGTAATGTACCGTTGATATTTTGAAAATTATTTTTGTTAAGGCCCATTTTTCTGTGAAATTTTTTTCTTCTCAAAAACAAAGATCTCACGTGGTAAGGGGTGCACGCCAGTATGTCACTGTCTAAGGGGCCAAAGGGGGGTCGGGGTAGGAATATGGGAAGAAAATAGAATGGAAAAGAAAACAAGATCTAGAAAGGATCGGAAAAGGGATAATAAAGTAATTTAGCCGGGACCCGTTTCAAAAGAGATTATTAAGCTGTAAGGCGTTAACTGGCATAAGGCGTCGGTAGGTGGATACGTTGCTTGCGTGCCGGACTGACTGCATTTGCATCTAGACGCCATCAATCCTCCTGACGCCCGGTTCCACCCTCCGCCACCCCCCTTGCCACACTCTCTCACCCGCTCCCCAGTCTCCCCGGCCCTGGCCGTCCGGACGAGTTTGAATTAAATATCTCCGGTAATAAGGGCCGACTCGAGACTCGCGACTTCCACCATTATGAAGTAACGAGCCGGGCTGGCAGGAAGAGAGGAGGTTGGGGGCATCACGAAATTTTTGGGCCCTTCGCTTTAACTCATATTCTTTATTGGGGCCTTATTACAGGGAACAAATATTTTTGGCTACCGTATTTCTTTCTTAGCGCAAAAAATATATAAGTGGCGACAGGCTAATCCGGGAGTGGAATTTTATTACGAAGCGACCATAGGAACTGTTATCGGGTGCATGATAAGGAGATTTAATCTACCGGGTGACTAGTTAATTATATATTAATTTGTTCGCGTGCAATCTTGTTTGCTGTCGACGTAGTATTGTAAAGTTGGTTATACTGACACACTGTCTTGAGTATGTATTAGTGTATATGTATACTGTTTTTTATATACAATAAACTACGGACTTTTTCTGCCCTTTACACTTTTTACCGTAAAATTGAGGTATCCTTACACCGAGGGGCCTTATTGGGCCCGAGCGAACACGGTTTAATCTACACGCATCGTCCATCCTTGACTGTCTTGTACGTGTCTGGTTCGTCGAACCAGTGCTGAAACTTGTCCGCAGATTCTGTTACAGTCGATTACAATTTTCACACGTTCTTACAATTCTTGGTAATACTCGTTATATTCCTAACGAGCTGAATTACGTTTAAAAAAATAGTCTTGACTTTGAGCTATGAGATTATTAGTCTCAGCTCGCTACACCCGACTGGATTGAGCTATCTCTGTTGTGGGTTATGGTAAATTTTCTTATATCGTAATCTGTTTGGATAGGCGTGCGTTTTGGATAGGTAGAAAACAATTTTTTTAATTCGCTTCTACCCGTTTTTTAATCGTATATGTAATAACTGTATATACGACAAAGCCGTTTCCTAAACGGTGAGCTGTCCCTGGCAGTAATGCTACCCCGATGGATATTTATGGCGGCACGCTCAATCCTCGAGAAAAAATAACTGAAACACGCACCCTGCCGGCACTGGGCCGCTGCGGGATTCCGATCGCTAAACACAGCTCGTTACAGCCCTTGGCGTGTCATTTTGACCAGGGAGAAGATTATCCACGTCGCGTGCTCATCGACAGGTCGACTTTCGCTCATTTTGCTCCACCGTAAATTAGAGCATTGGAGTAAGTTATTAGAGGGCCCAATCGGTCAGCTGGAATTGTTTGGAAAGAGCCCTAGGGAATTTTCGTTTTGTGGATACATACCAGAGAATTGAAATCAAGGGGAATTGGGCTTGGTAGGGTAGGGGAAATTTTCTAGTCACAAAATCTAGTGACTTTCATTATACGTGGGAGATTTCATGAAAACAGCCGTATTACGTATAATTATATCTGACTGGGTTTGAGATATAATTTGAGCTGTGTGGCTCATGAGCGTTATGGGACTTTGAGCGTTTTAGGAGTTACGACGAATTTACGTGAAATATTTTTGTCGTTATCTATTCTCACGTACGTTCTCTAATTATGATTAGTGGAGGTAGATTTTGGTAAAGGTCGCTCGCACTGTAGAACGGATACTGTGAAAAGGGACGGCGGAGTTTTGATATTGCGAAGAAAAAAATTGGGCCTTACAGTAACAGTTGGGAAATTTGAGCAAATCGATGGTTTTGATTAGGGTTTTTGTGGGGTTGGATGAAGAGTGTGATTTTTTTATGATAAATGCCACATTGGTAAGGCCCAGATCGGAGAGAGGAGCCAATTCGTACTGTATATTTTATATAATGGTTTTGGGCCTGATCGACCAGCAGTAGCTTAACTCGAAAACTAATTTAAGGTAGATACTTATCAAAGCGAGACAATTAGCGAAGCATATAAATGCATCGAATATTTATAGTTTCTTCGTCCGACCGTATCAGGCCCTTTCCGCCATTGCCATCGAACTCCTCCTCCCCCCCCCCCCACCTCCCCTGGGACCCATTCATCCTCACCATAATTCAAACTATTTAATTAATGTTTTTCTCATTTTTTTCCTATCGCCCGCATCGCGCGCCTCGTGTCGATAAGGAACCCGGAGACCAATTACTTGACCGTCAAACGGGCATCTTCCTTACACTTGTGGATAAGACTTAAGGCAAAAACAGAGTCGTAACCATGCCCTCAAAAAAAATAGAAAAAAAATACAAGAGAAAACTAGATATCGGTACGCAAAGTATAACCAGAGAAAATCAGTGTTCATCGAATGGGCCTTATACGTGGGACTGGGTTAACCCTCGTGGCATAGGGCCCAATTTTTTTAAATATTTTTTTTCACAATGGAATTTTGACAATTCAATTTGTCAGTGACTCCGTCCGACTTTACAGTGCCGCGAAAAGGTTATGGGCGACACGCAACGGTATTTGAAAATTAGCTTGTGGCTGGGGATCGCAGGGTGGGTCACTTGGGGGATGTCTTGGGGCCATACTCTGGTGATGGGTGATGGTTCAGGATGCTGCTGAGGAAGATGCCAGAACGTAGTTCGAAGTGTCCGACATCGGGGACGTGGTAGAGTTGAGAAAGAAAAAAGTTTTGAAAAGGGACTAACGACCAGCAGTTAACGACGGCTCTGAAATTGCTGGTTGCCCGACTGCATCTTCTACGGGCGGCCTCGCCGAGAATTATTAAACTGTAGTTTAGTTTAAATTAAGTTATTACCCGGAGCCTGCGTCAGTTGGGGTTTTTTTGTTTGGGTCTTTCGCGATCCTGTCCTGCCAACCCCCCAAACCCTCCCCCAGGTACATCCAGTGTAAGGTGGAGGCTCTAATAGTTCTCTTAAAGTCCTGTAGGAATTTTTTATGGACGCCATTTTGTTTTTAAATTTATTTATGCAGGTATATATTATTCTTTTTTAATTTCATATTGTCATATTTATGAGGCGAATTTTTTTTATTGTAGGACTTTTTTATTTCTTGATTTTGATTTCATTTACGTTTAGGCCTAATTATTTTTAAACATTTTCAAACTTTTTGTATTTGATTGTATGTAGGTAGAGTTCTTTTTCAAATCGAAAATCATGGCTGGGGTACATAAGACGTTGAATGAGTGCCTGTGTCGATGAGGCTACTTCGGTCCTAGGGAATTTAATGACGATGTCATGGCGGTGGTATAAATTAAAGAAGACTTTACGCGATGTAAAACAAGATTTACGATTTGCTACTGAATAAGATTCGGTTTTTGCGCGCCGTCTATATTTCAGGGAAATTTAACCTGTCGATCGGAAATTTTACTGCTGACGTATATAGGGAGTTTGTAAGGAGTTATAAAAAAAATTAATTTCCTAAAAACGTTAATTAATTATTTATTATTGCGAATTTTACTTTTTGCGTAATTCAGCAATCTATTCGTGGATTAAATTGATTTCACGAGTCGAATAAAAATAATTCTTATCTTTTTTTTTTAAGTCAAATGTGAAACTACCAATCACGCGATTAAAAGTACTAGAAATAAAAAGTGACATCCAACAGTGCCTAAAAATTATAAAACCCATTTAGTTCGTTCGATCTACAATTTCAGAAGCAAAAGATCGAATTGCCTGACGAGTGAAAATTTTTCAAAAGTTAATCCAGCATCCCAAATTGCCGTGAACGAAGTTTAGTCCATAATCAGTAATCCATGAAATTCCCTAGAACTTTCGTCGAAGGCAACTCCGTGACACTAGGTGTCTAGTGCTTTTTATCCCCATGTTTTTCTACGACATAGGGGAAAAGTAAATTTTTCCCCAGGTGACTCTCGTGCCAGGGAGAAACGATCCGCTAAGAGGTGGCAGTTCTGAAGAATGTTTGATACCAAAGACTATGGTAAGTTATACCATAAGAATAAACAAACGTTAGGGGTGCGAATGGGATCACGTAAAAAAAAGAGATTTCCACCCTCGTGAAGTTTCCCGGCGCTGGAACCGATTCTTGCCGACGGGTTGGTAGAGCCGAAGGGTCGCGGACTCTCTTCTCGATGGGGATTCCCCGTTAAGCGATCCCCAGGGAACCTACCAAACGATCTTATGATTGACCACGTTACAAGAATCCCTAGGGATCGTTTGAAGGGTACTTTTTTTTGTATAAGTTGGTAATTCGAAAATTTCACCCAACATTTTCCCCCGTCATTAATTTTCGGTTGTTTCACCCAATTTTCCGAGTGGGTCTCAATCTACGAAAAATCCCTAGAACGACGGCTCGGGCCGATCTAATGATTTTCTATGTAATCAAAGAGAAGTCACTATTTTTCTATCTTGGACTGTTGGTACGCCGTGCCGTAATATATTTCAATACCTTTCTTATCCTCGTCGTCGTCACCGTGATCACCGGCATGATGAAGATGATGAGCACCAGGATGATGAGCGGTTATGGCCGGTGCAAGAGGATGATTTCCCAATGCAGGATGTGGATGGTGAGGATGATGATGACTGAGGAACCTAACGGCTGCTGCGGCAGCTTGATGATGAGCTTGCATCGACTGCTGGACCTGACTCTGCACCTGTCCCAGGACAGGATGATGAGGTGGCCATCCGGTAAGATGAAAGGGAAACACTGGTGCAGCCCTTGGGAAGAGCCTAGCTGGCGCTAAGAGGGAACCACCGGATGCACCGGAACCACCACCAGGAGGCGGTGGGAAGGAGAGACCACCTCCTGGTTCCAGGACCATTTTTGGTACCAACTTTGCGACTCGTAGCTCCTCAAGGAGTCTGTCTGATAAGTCTTTAGGTAGTTCTATTATTTTCTCACCACTGACATTTATTATTGCTATTTTCTTTCTTAGATCTTTTATGGCCTCCGAACCTTCTGATCTCTTTCTTAAAAGTTCATCATCCACTCTTCTCCAGGGCAACGCTCCGTGACTGATCGCCACCTGATTCCAAATTTCCTTATCAGGGTCATCGGCGTTATCAGTAAATATTATTCATGAACCTTCACTTGGGTTATTCGTCTCGGCCTCGTTATCGGACACTACCAGCATCATCATAGGCCCTCTTTCGTACTGTTCGCGTCCCGTCGGCTGTTCTTCATCGATCCGAATTATCTTCTCCGTCGGCAGCACAAAATATCAACTCCAACCGACACTTCACGGACTTGGACTTGGTCTGTTTGTCGCCAGGCAATTAGCTAAGACCGATTGACATGACTGACGTCAAAGTTACGATAATCCCCACGAGAAGATTGATCTCCAGTGAATGAACTTCGACACCCTTTTACAAAATAGATCAGCCCGAAGACGAATCCGGTGCACAACCCTTACAAATATAAAAAAATTTTTCTAAAACTTTGAAGCCAAAAAAAATCGGTCAACCCCAAAAACCTAGTCCAGTCCCCAATCCGTCACTGTTGCCAACCAAACGATACATCACAGAGCACTGATTGATCTTGAGTAAAATCACTAGATAACAAGGGACGATCAAGGATCGATCCTGGTGTATACGCTTGTTATAAAAAATGATTTAAAAAAATATTAGTCCACGTGTGTAACAATTGTGCTTTGATTTCCACTGATTATGCACTCCAAAAATTGTTTGTAAAATTATTCCAAATCTATTAAAAGATCGCTCGATTATATTTTACTCGCGTAACGCTCAATCGCTCACGGGTCTAAATATATAGGGATTTTGTGAAGCAAAGGGCAACCTGGCAGTCAGGGCGAACCACGGCACGAGCCAACGGCACAACACTATCTGCCTTCGGAGTCAAAGCATAGCTGCTCCCCTCTATGCTCCTACGAGAAACCGGTCCTGGTACCCACCCAGAGCTCAGCCATTGGCTGTTGGTTCGCTCAGTTCCTACGATTCACGATATCGCTAGCCAATCCCTTCGCTTGGATTACGTGACGGGACACACCCCTTAGACGAATTTTTGCCCTCGAATTGAATCGACGCCCCTACCCACTGCAGCGTCGCTATTGCTGGAGGGGACGAATCAATTGACGGCTACCCCGAAACAGGCCGCAAGATGGCTCCTCCCTACCCACCACCGTACACCCGAAAAACCACCCCTGGTCTCGACAGCGCTTTAGTGATGTGTGTATGTATACATATATACAGTATGCTGGAACATACCAAGGGGATGTTTTAGATAATTTACGAAACTTTACCATTTTATTTACAAAATATGTATTTTAAGAAATCTTTGGTCCCGTACATCTCATTGACGTTCCTTCGTCCCCTGGAGGGATAATTTCGTAAAAATTTTTTTTACAATTGTCAATTACCCACAGACACCTGGGATTTATTGTTGATCATAATTCTCACCAATGGAATTGGCTAGGAATTTTTTTTTAAGGGATGATTAAGGTTTTTTACATGTGACCGGTAGAACGGGCTATACCGGTCGATAAGGTAGGGATGAGTTCAATATACTGGATATACGAATGAATTCGAATGAATTTCGAGGGTGAAATTAAGAGGGCCGAGCCTACTTATCCAAGGCAACCCCTACTTTTTCGAAGGTGTCCCCTCAAACTACCCCTACCCCTTATCCAGAAATTCCCTACCATGGGCGTACTCTCCACCACCCCTCGGCAAACGCTGTTTCCGAGTCCTCAGGGGCGCGATCCTCTTTTAATAAGAGGGGCGCCAGGGGCGTGGGGGAGGGGGGGTGACGGAGGCGTTAAGTAATTACGTCTATTCTCTTCTGGGGAGGAAATTACCTTTGGCTCGCGCGTCATGGGGTGGGAAAAATTAGGAAATTAAAATTAACCCTCCCCCCCACCACGGTCTCGCAC
The DNA here is from genome assembly GCA_030142655.1 of Trachelus tabidus. Lineage (NCBI taxonomy): Eukaryota > Metazoa > Arthropoda > Insecta > Hymenoptera > Cephidae > Trachelus > Trachelus tabidus. The sequence goes on along the minus strand of JARQTI010000432.1, from coordinate 1,355,217 downwards.
CCGGCCGGAACTCTCTTCTCAAATTTAGGAGAAGCCCAGCACCTTCATCGTCGGGCCATTAACCATTAGCCCATTACCCAATCTTTCTGTACACCCGGTATAAGCGGCACCTTATTAGTCAAGTTATTTAGTGCGCGACAGCGAGTCAACGCAGAAAGATCTAACCCCACTTAATTTCTCAGTAAAACGAAAAATCAAAATTTCCAACGAGTTCCCTCGCTACACCCCACCGCGACCCCGGTGGAGCATTGCTTCATTTTCCAACCCTTAAATTTCACCCCCTCTCAACGTCCATTACCATCCCTCCTGCACTTGGCGAACCGTCATGGCGACAGCTGTGCTAATCGAAATTTCCGCAGGACCGATAAGAATCTCGCTGGCTTTCGCCTTAACGAATTTCCATGGCAAATACAAAAGGTGTGCATGTAAAAAAATCATTTTTTAAACGAAAAAAAAAGAAAAATGTAATTAAAAAATATCTGCTCTCTCGTTTACACGTGTAAAACGACCCAGACACCTGCTGCCCTCTGCACGAACTTATTCATAAGATTATATCCCATTTCCGTGATGGCGCAACGTGTATCGTTATTTAAGTTTTATATTAAACCTCGAGTCGCCAGAATTTGATCTACGAGCAGCGCGTGCCTCGTTTTCCTTCAGGAGTTTCACCTAAACGTGAGATATCGCGTCCGATCAATTTTTCATAACTCTTCCTTCATCCCCACGTCACTTCTGTCTTCATCCGTACCTTGGCTCTTCCACCCCATTCCCTCCCACCACCCCCCACCAACCCTTAACCATCATCCCATTACGCTCCTTCGTCATCACCCGTAAGAAGGTACCCTAAAAAAATTTTTTGCACACATATATATATACACACACACATAAGGGTTGTTTAATAAACTCACCCCCTAATAATTTGGCAGCATCCTCAGATCCGACCATCAAATACAATAATCCAAGAAGAGGCACCAATCAGGATCATCCGTCTCTTTGGTTTCTCCTCGGTGTATCCTCTTTGGTATCTTTCTCACCACCACCCCCCCTCCCCTCCCCTCCACCCCCTCGTCTCCTCTCACGAATTGAATCCTCCAGCGCGAGAGAGCGTTACCCTGGCAACGCTGAGAAGACCCTCTCGCGATACTCTGGTTGCCAGGGCAACCCCTAGTCGTCCCCCTCGACCGACCCCTAAAACCTCCAGCATCCAGGAAACCCCTAAATATGCGACAAGAGGAAGACTTCCCGAGTGGGTGGTGGCTACATGGGGGTGAGGGGGGAGGCGGTGGATAGGTGCAATAAGGACGGGGATGTTACTCCTAAGGGTGAACCAGGGGTGAGAAGGAGCGAAAGGGTCCACGGTAACTGTTACTGCGGAAGGTGAGGAGACCTAGTTAATTACTAAAGCGTTTTAATCGTCGGCAAAGTTCCAGCGGCACGCTGCTGGCTCTTCTGCTACCGTTAACCCCCTCCCCCCGCCCCCCCCCCCACAACCCCTTCGCCGTACCCAGCTATGCCGCTATCGCTGAGGCTACTATAGCTGCTGCTGTTAGGGATGCTGCGACTAGGGGTAGTTTCCTGCTGAATCTACACTGGCTGTGTAAATTAGATACACGACAGTCTTCAGTGCTTGTTACACCCAGGAGCGTATCAATAAGACGGGCACGTTGGGTCTGGCGAATAAATGATCCAAATTTATTGTTATCGTTATGGAGATAAAGGAGCAGAGTGAAGACATATATATATTTAAAAGAATTAAAATCGATCAATAAATATCGATTGGGTCTTCGATCCGTGGGGATGAAGAAAATTTTGCTGGTTACTGTCCTTGAATTTTTTATACCACTCATATCTAAGGGATACGTTGTATTTTTTATGGTTGATAACGAGGGAGGGTTAATTTTGTAAAAAGGTCAAAATCAGAATTTTGAATGTACAGTGCAGTCGTTGACAGGGTTGTAAGGGGTGGTCGGTTAAAACGTCGAGCAAACGTGAAACGTGGAAACGAGAGGCGCGACTAATTAAGTACGACGTAAGTTAATTAAGCTGTTACGGAGAGGTTGAAGATACACGGGAGGACGCTAAACTGTGCAAACACCGAGCTAATTACCAGGAGACTTTATCGCCTAGCTGCAACATTATTCCTTAAGACGGGAGCGTCTGTTTAAGAAGAAGAGTACAGGGGGGATGAAAACTTTGGAGAAGTCTGACCGAAAAAAAAAAACCCAGTACAAATTGCACATAAATAATTAAGATAAAAGACACATAGAGATAGAAGTGAGGATGGACCATCCCTTTGAAAAAACCTGTGAGCATATATTGAATATTTGAAAAAAAAATTTTCAAAAATTTCACGGATACGTATCTCTATGTACAGAGCAGTTACGTCTCAGGCACGTGGTCTTTTTTAAGTCACCAAGAATTCTCCTCCCTCGTTTTGCAAGTCAAATGGTAACCATAAATAGGGAGGTTGGTAAATGCAGAAACGTAGGCAGGGATACGCGATGTAAGAATGAGAGAAGTGGAATATATATACATATATATGTAGGGAAGAAATGAGAGCGAGAGAGAAGCACAGAAGAAACAAAGCCAGTAAGAAAAAGACCAGAACACAGGAGGTAGGCAGGCTGGAGTTACCGATGGTTATGGTAGCACATGGTGGTGGTTGCGAATGCCGGCGGAGGTGGTGACGAAGGAGAAGGCGTCGGAATCGCTAGTAAAGAAACGATGCAAAGATGGCTGCCCAGGCGTCGGAGGCCCACCCGAGGGTCTCTGGCGTCTTTTGTTTCGTCCTTTCGAATGCGAAGCACGGCAGGGCGGTTAGTTCTGATTAGCGCCAGGGCGAATGACGTACCACTGCCAGGATCACGTGGCCGGAATATACAAGCAGCGCCATCTCGAAAAGCGACGTCCCGGACGCCAGCGTCAGCCGCTCTTACCTATAGACTTGTACGGCGTCCTAAAGTGTGTGTGTGTGGGGGGGAGAGACACTTGATAAGAATTTATTTAGGAATCCTCCTCCGGGAAGCGGAATACCGAAAAGAAGGAAATATGAAAAAAGACCACGTGGGGATGACGTCTCGTGGGCTCTTAAAAAAAAAATAATTTTGGAATTTAAAAAAATTTTGTCTACAAAAATTTGTAACCCCTCTTGAATCATTGTTGAGAGAAACCAAGATGGCTGACGACCTCTTGAACTTTGTATCGAATCTGCATTATCGGTTTCATAGATCGATCGTAGAATGCACGTTACGAGTCTACTGTACCTATAGTCCGTTCGATATTACACTGGTATACTGTATTCGAATATTTTATTATGATGTACACGGTCTATCCGTGTAGTCGCTTTCGTATCTATCTAACGTCTAAACGTCATTTCTCGAGACTTCCTTCTCCTTTACGCACGAACACGTCGTGCAGAATAACGTAGTCTCTCGTTGATTTATGGGTTAATAGTTAACCGCTCGTAAATAATGCTAATCACACTCTTATTATACGTTCTGCCATAGCATCCTCTTTCCATGTAACCGCAACAAGACCGGAGAATGTTTAGTCCACTGGCACGACTTTACTCTCTGTCTCTCTCTGTGTGTTTCAGATGAAATCATATAGATGACCCGTCTCTCTCGGCTAACTTCGCATCGGCCATTCGTATCACGATCTATCGAAGATCGAGATGATCTCTTCGTGTCTCGTCGATCCTACCGATTTACGATCGAGACTGGTAACACCCAAACCGCTGCTGCTCCTTATCAGAAGGAAACCCGTATCAGCCGACACGCGACTTTGAATTCGTATTTCGCAGTGAACCGGAAACCGAGCTGCCGGATGTTTCGCACGATTCCGGTATAAAGATCGAATAAAAAGTTCGTCCAGTGAAGTAGCACGCGTTACGGTGCCCGAGCCAATGGGCGAGCACGGATGAAACAGCCAATACATTTTATTCGTGGGGGAGGGAGAGAGAACAGAAATGGATTAAGATAGGGGGAGCGAAGGAGACCCAAAGAGAGAAATCTTTTCAGACCTGCTGACTACTGAATTTCCTTTCGGATTTCTCGCTCTCATAGGGAATTACGTGTATATCCTTTTGACAGTGCTGTACCACGAGGGGCCTCTAAGGGGTGTAAGATGAAACGAGACAGACTGAATCGACTATCGACGATTTTTTTTTCTAACATGAAAGCACTGTAGCAATTTCATTCCTTCGGTACCAGTTTGATTTTTCACATTTTTCACTTTGTCGACAAAATTCTACAGTACCCACTTACTGTACAGTCTGTGTTAACAGGGATGTTGGAATGTGAGAAAAAAATAGTCAATCGGTTATCGACATCCTCAGCTCGTAGGGCAGGGCACGTGAGTGTATACATACACGAAGTAGAGATATTGATATAAACGGGGGGCAGGTCCAGGGGTGGAGCGTGCTTTGTAATCAGGGCCCCATTACCATCGAAGGTGGTCAATCTTCGAAAGGTCCCACAGTATGCCCAGTTTAAAGTGTTCTTTGACGCCATAGCCATACAACCCTCGTGCACTCTTATGGGATTTACCCTTTTTTTTTCTGCCTTAAAGCAATCCTCACACAGGACCCCCATGTTAAAGATTGAAATATAAAATTTAAATTTCCAAAAAATAATTCATACTCGTCAATGATAAAAAGTTATTTCGTAAAAAAAAAATAAGTCCCACGCATTTCCCATGACCGTGAAGCGCTCTCCCGCGTGTATAAGGACTGCAAAGAGTCAAGCTAGGAAATTGGAGGTTATGGATACTGGCTACGCCATTGGCCGATGATGAAGTTATCCAGCGATAATGGCTCCATTACGAGCTGGGGCCCCATTCGAGAAGGGGCCCGGCATACGGTCGTGTCCCGTAAGGACTTCGTAGGATTTCATGGGGCACAGGTATATGTACTGTATACAGGTACTGTGTAACGTGGGGTTAAAGGAGGGGGCGCAAAAGGGGGGAATAGAGCCAGGACCAAGAAGATGAAGATGGAAGATGGTGGAATTGAAGGGAACGTCGTCTGGCACCGTATACTTATGGCGGCGATTGTTTATGTTGGCTGATGGCCACTTATGCTGCACACACATCGCATTACGAAGCGACTTCGCCCCCTCTTAGACGTTACTTAGCCCGTGGCCGAGGATTGAGCTCTTCATAGCTCGTATAGCTCCAACGGGTCTTATAGGCCGTAGGCCATATACGGTAATGGCGAACGCGTTACGGATAAAATGTATACTTACCTCAGCCGCCTGTTACCATACAGCCAGTTTATACGTCTCTCTGTGCGCGATATTACGTCGGGGGAACCTAACCTAACATTTTCATCCTTATCCCGTATTTTACACATAAATTTGGAAAAAAAAGGTATCGAGCTATCTCGGGATCGTGGTTATTAATAATATTCTTTTCATTTTTATCTTTCCTCCTCGCTCGCTCGATCTGCCCCGTCTTTATTATTATTATCTTATTTATTTTTTTTATCGAATTTACGTAAGTCCGATTCGCGTTATCGGAATTATTCGCGCAAATCAATTCCTTCGGTCTCTCCGGGCCGTTATTATTTTAAATGGTCTCATGCTTATAAATATACTCTCTTGATCGAAGAGCACGGCACGGGAGGGGTGGGAGGGAGAAAGAGGGGGGGGGGGGAGGAGCGACTAGCACGCGATTTCTCACCGTTTTGCTCTCGCTGCTGTAGGAGATACGCGGATTCAATAGTTATTCATTAAACTGGAATTGAGTCGGGCAGGATGCAAGGGTCAATTCTTGGCTGACCCCGCGGTTACATTAAAAGGTCTTATCAGTGGGCGAGATGCGCCCCCTTTTACTTGTCGAAGCGTCGGGACGCATTGTTAAAAAAAAGAATGGTAACTGTTGGTTGAATGATAAAAAAATTTTTTTTTATTAAAAATAATAACGTCTACGATCGCATTCGGTCGAGTCATATCCCTTAATGAATTTCGCGCACCGACTGTACATTCAGGATGCGAATCTTCATGAGAAAGTGACGAGCGACAAGAATTCCCAAATAGTTTTGTCGATTCGTTGGGCGCATCGAATTTGGGGCCACATACAAAATTACTCACGGCTCGTTAGAACGTCATGGGAACCCATAAGCGTATACGGTGTATGCCGTACTAATTTAAATGACCGTGAAAATTGTTTTTCTTTAAAGGATCCAATTCGTCGCGGTTTATTATAAAGTTACTTGCTTATACACACAAGCAATGCATCACCATGGGACCCCATAAAAAAGAAGCCCCACGCTACGTAATGTAACTAGAGAGATATAGATTTTCGCACGGGTATGCATACCTATATGTCCATTCTCTATGGTGTTTACTTTTATCTTATGTTTATCTATAGTCTATGGGGTTATTAGATACACGGCTAAGCCATTGCTCTATGGGATTTTCAAACACGAACTTGATCTCTATCCCAACTCCCTTGTAACTTACCGCGTGTTACTTCACCATAGGAAAAGAGCAACAAATCCAGTACGTTTATCGAGCATCGCTTCGCGTAATCCTATAGGTGCTTAGCGTGAAATCCCATAATCGATAGTTTGCTCAAGCGGCCGCCACGTGGCGCCACGTGCTACTTCCCCATTAGAGTACCAGGGACCAGTGCCAGAAGCCATGGGGCCACCTTAAAATATACACACAAACACCATACGCCCCGAGACCGTATCTCTATGTTAATATGGGAATGCAAAGCCACCGCAAGCCCATGGGGGAATTCGACACGGTGCCCTGGGCCAGTGTGGGCTACAATTTCTAATATTACGTAACAACCCTACGACGGCACGTTATAAGGGATGAAATTAGTAGGGACGATTAAAAAAATATATAAAAAAAATTTTAACACATAACCCACCCTCGAAAAATTTTCTTTATGGGTCTTACCATCCCAGACACTTGGTCGTACTTTTTTTGTGAAATTCTTTTTTTCTCTTTATTCCTTAAACCTCTCTCACATCTTAACAGTCGAGAAATTAACGAACGCGGGGGTCGACCTCACTTCCTTTGATAGCGGCGTCTCAGAGTCTCTCGACGCAGCTGCCTCTGGTGTTGCTATTCTCTACTAACTCGTAGACTCTGTTGTTCACTGTCTTTCTCTCTTTTTTATCTTTCTCTTTCTTATTCACCTAGCTGTAATCTACCCTCTTAGCCTCCTTGTCCTACTGTAGGATATTAATTATCCCAGGCGATAATGACTGAAAACGCAACGAATCGTTAATTGGTTGACAGATACGTTTCTAACTCGGTTATTCTCTTGGACCTATATCTTCTTTTCACTGTTAACTTCCTCTCTGATATTTTACGTAAATATATATATATATATGTTTCAGAGTTCACAACTGCCGCCAGCTGAACGGCGAACAGGAAATCGTATTTCGTCATCCGGTCAATGGCTTTATTATTAATGGAATAAAGATGAGTGTACGTTATAATAATAATAAACTGTATATATATATGTATATGTGTATGATACCAGACTGCATGATTTCACAGATTTTTATACGCTCCGATCTAACCATTAACAGCAAGCCGAGAAAAGATCGTGAGGTTTCGCTCACTTCCGTGGAAATCTTTAACGAGCGCGAGGGAGACAGTTTAAAAAGTGAGAAAAAGAGAGAGAGAGAGAGAGAGAGAGAGAGAGAGAGAGAGAGAGAGAGGCCAATAGACGGCTGTAAACTTAAACGGAGGACAATGGCTCGTTGTTCGTACGTGCGTGGTGCGCGCTCGTCTATTTACGACATGCCGAGTACAGCCGATGTGGTTTTAATTGCTTCGACGATTTTACGAATGGACCAATGAGCGTGGTGGTCGAGAAGCGAACTTGACGTAGGTTTCGCGAGCCGCAAAGAGAATGCGCGAATAAATAAGTAAGAGGGGTTAAGAAATGTACAAAAAATCAGGAGAACGCACTGGCTGTGAGAAAAGACGAAAATCAAGATGGCGACGCACGGCTGACAATTACGAAGACGCGTTACGGTATATCGGTGAGGTTAATTTTCGATTTTTCTTAAGCAGAATTCAAATTCGAACTGAAGATTTTTTATTATATTTATTAGAACCTATGTCTGACCTCAACGAAGTCTTTCGGGTATTCCCGTGGGTGCTGTGAACTTCGGGATTCCTCGGGTTCTTGGCCCGCGTAGCGCGCGCGCTCTAGCGGAACGCTTTAGTACTTTGCTCACGAGTAACCGAACCGGAATAACGTCCAGGTCAATTTATGGCTCAGCTCGGACGGAGCCCAAACTTTCCTTAGGGTTTTGCGGCCTCTGGGCCGCAGAGCCTCGTTCTGTCGCTCATCGCTGTATGAGGTCTACGAGGTAAGAGAGACTACATTGAAATATATATGTGTTTATATGGAGTATATAGTTTTTATCTCGATCGGCCACGTGTTTAGCTCCTTATTAATCTACTGCTACTATATGCTGGTTAATATAATAATAATACACAGTGGCCACTGCGAATACATATATACACACACACAATGAATATATCAAATGTTCCCAGAACAGTCCCCTGTGCCTTGTAAGGTTGGTACTCGTGTGTCCTCTAATTACAAGGATGATATGCTGGACCGAGTGGACGATACGTTTGCTCACAAAAACTTTATACCTAGACTATAGTACGTACCCGATAACTTTGGTATCAAATACGGATGATGTCTACGTAATATGGCGATAACTAGAGCGAAGATTTAACCCAGTGTGACTTTTATTAAAAATTTTTTCTACGGCTGTTATCGACGGTGTTTAAAATCGAGTATGGGGTCATAGGTCACATACGCACTTAATACACGTGGGCACTGCCCGTAAATATCATTAGTAGAGACTAAACTAAAAGGGAATTTAATTCAGGTAAATTCGGCCGCCAACGGAGTTTATCCCTGGCACGGTGATGCGCAGACCCATACAGCAACGAAGGATAGGGGTGGAAGGGTTAGGTGGGTGGTAAAGGGGTGGATTCGCTGGCAGTGATTTAAAATGACAAGCGCTCTGGGCCAGTGGGGGTTGTCCCAAGGGTGCAGTGCTTCACGGTTGGCTGACTCCGGTTCGCCGTTTCCATGGTTCGCGATTAAAAAACTTCCGCCCCGAGCGCTGCAGAATCTCGCGAATTTATTAACCCCTGGCTCCGCAGCATCCACTGTACCACTCCGGATTCCTCTCGGACTATTACCGGAGAAGATCAGCTCTCTGCATTCTCTGCCGTGAAAAACCATTGGCGACCACGGCCTAGCCAACCTAACCTAAATCAGTCCCGTTGCCACTTTGGCATCCAACCAATGGACCAGCCTTTATCGTCTCTCATGGTCCATCGAAAAAATCTTGAAAATTACCAAGAGATGCTGTAGGACACAGAGACAAATAATCCTCGATCGTTGGCTCTATTTTTATCTTGTTACTTGGGATATTATTTTTACACGGTTCTCCAGTTCGCCTTTAATCCGTCCGGTTTAAGATGTCCCAATATTTGCAGCATCCCATCCTCGTGGACCACGGATAACTCGACACGTGCCTCGGGGATACCAAACACGGTAACTAGAACGCGTCAGCACTCCTTTTCCTATAGTTCCGATCGTCGATGCCGCTTAGAGGGATGATGGATGCTTCGCACGCGACCGACACGCCTACAAACAACCCTTAGGCCCAAATACGCGGATATAATGGATATACGGATATAAGGATGGAGTGGGATACCGTTCAGACACCTTCGAGAGTCACTATTTGGACAATCCATTTCTCATTCGCTTTATTATTTTACATATATATATATATAGTAAACAGTCTGCTCTCACGCCCCCACGCCCTGAATATTGGCAGCTCCCGACGGCTGGACCGATATCAAACAATTCATATATCTCCTGCCCGACGTTCCGTAATAATAGGGAAATGAATTTTCGGCCAAGATTTTCATCTCCCAGCTGCTAATCGAACCTGGATGCTAAGTGGATGACATTAAGAGTCATCCGTCATTTTAGCCTTCTCCTTATCGCTCTTCGGAGTATGCATCACGTTAGGGGTGTAAAATGGTAAATAATAAAAGTTCAGTAAAATTCTTTTTTAATTTTATTTACATTCTTATACTTCTCCATTCTACGTATTTTCATCCACCGACGATTCTGTATACGCGTCTTTTTGGTCCATGGTTACTGGATGCTGCAAATCTCTGTCATCAATCACCGGTGATTGAAAGACATTGAATGAGATTTAAGAGAAAAACTCACGGCTGGGTTTCAGGGGGTGGAAAATCATAGGACTGGGTGCGAGGGGGGGGGTCGATCCGATTTGACGTAATTCTTCAATGTCCACCCACCGTTGCCAACCCCTTTTTTTTTCTTATGCCAAAAGTCCAAAAGTTTTACCGAGAAGAACCTCACTGGCTATTCGGACTCTCTTTCTTTACCTCTGAGGGTGCCTTGGGTTCACGTGTTGTACGGCCCTGAAGTCAAGGGCTGTTTCTATGCCCCAGGGGATGAAAGACATTTGGCGACTGCGCAGGGATCGCGGATGAATTCTGTGATTTCCTGATGTACGTAGGGCTGCTAGATAGGGGGGCAGAACCGATTTGAGCCCCCTTTTCAAAATCAAGGGTGGCAACCCACAGGATCCCCGACAAGAATTATATTAGGATTACAAGCATTATCGCCTGCGAATAAACTTAACTTTTATGGCGCACGAATTGAGGGGATTTTACACGAGGGATGCCAGCATAGTCGTGACGACCATTATGACGTCCATTACACCGCAACAGTACTCGAGTCAACAAGGGATGCAGGTAATTTATTTCATTCGGTCATTAAAATCATCCCTCTCCCCCTCCCCCCCTACTACTGACCCCCCTTGATTTTTCCCAAAATCCACTACGATAATTTTTGTATAAAAAAAAATTACTTCCTCCCGTAAAACGAAGCGAAAGTTCGCCAGGATCAAAGGGAACTGAGGATGATCTTGCTCGGGGCACCGAGTGAAAATAACCGAGATGGACGCCACTGGTGTGTCTGTCGGCGGGCTGACAGCCAAATAAAGGACAAATAAATTAAGTTAATATGCTCCTCACTCACAAACCAGCTCACACAATCTCCCTGCCGGCTCTACGTATTAACGGTCTTGAGATTCTCTTGGCTCTCTTGGATCGGCGTGCTCCATTGTGCGCTGGAATTTGTAATTTAGATTGATACGTTATATGACCAGGCCCGTAGCGAGTATCCCCGCGCCCCCTCCCACGTATATTCGCTCCTCATTCGTTGGCTTCCAGATAGCGATAGGTATCGGTGCTCTCTTGGATTTTCGAGAATTTGTCTGCAGATGCGATTACAGATGTCATAACCGGCGGAAGATCGAGCAACGCGTACAGTCGGGGATCAAAGTACACGTCCGACTGGGATACTGGGGGTATCGATTAATTTCAATTCGATGAATTTTCACGGACTGTACGATCGGTAGAGAAAGTAAGACGTATGTAAAAATTTTTAAAAATTAATTTCTTTTTACGACCGCTGTCGTTTGGGTGGCTGTTATTTGACACCCGGAAAATAGAGACGTTCGTGTCTGTCTTGTGCACAGCCTATTCGGACGAAAACCTGAAGAAAATTAGTTCGAACGTAATAATATATTGGATACGCTCTCTCAGGACTGGCGAAGGTATCGAATGGTGCTGGAGTTCGTTCCAATGGATACACCCGAAAACTTTCTTGGCAAAAGTCTAGAGTAAAGTGAATGAATGAAGAAAGGAAGAAAAAAGTTTATTAGTCTTGATGGAAAAAGATACTGACAAAAAATTGCATCTACATACACGGTGTAGGTTGAAAATTTTCCTATCGAGATTCTACAAATCTTAATTGATCCCGCGTACAGTATGTATACTGCAAAAGTGAATGAGAGGCGTGAAATAGAAAAAAAAAAAAGATCAAGAGATCTTCGTGTCATCGAACTCGTTCTCGATTCGCAGCAACAACGGTCAGATAAATCGAGATCGAGCCTCGTTAAGTTCGTCCCGCTACTCGGAATCGCCCTGTGAATTGAATCGACTCCATTTCCAATGCTCTAGGCGTGTATGGATGCTGCGTATAGGCGCGAGGGTCCAGCAAGAAAAATATAGAGATGCTGCGAAAATCCTTGTTCCAAAGAAACGTACAAAGACACGTAAGTCGTACGGGGATTACCTAGGCTGCAAACAATTAACTTCGTATCAGTTTGACCTAACCTGACCTGACATTAAAATAAATTAAATTCTCATTAAGTCTTATCGATATCAAGTAGAGCGATTAAATCTTAAAAATTATTTAGAAAATTTCTTTGAAAAAATTTCCCAATATCAATTATATAATTTAACGTTATTTCCAATACCAATTGTATATAAGATTGTATATACATATACATATATAATCTTCGTAAAGATTAGTCAGGCTTATCTTATCGATCAGCGCCTTGTATCTTTATTCTCCCTATTGTTATCGCTACCCCAAGAAAGTTATAATCAGGCAAAGCAAACGCGTTAAATAAAGTAATTTAAAGGTAAAATTAATGGATTTCTTTAATTGACCGACTATTCTCCCAAATGGATTTCTCCGTCACTACGGTGATACAATTATACCGGGTGTTTCTTTCGTCCATTTCTTCTTTTTCTTTTTCCATCATTCTTTTCAACAGTCTATCAACCACGGGCCATAACCCCTGCCGATCTTTTGATCGACTCGCGGTTAAGTGCTAACCGGTAAATAAATGGTCGGCACTGTGGCTAGGGGAGAGAAAGAACTTTCTTCGGAAAGTGAGAGGATGAAATCGTTGTTTAAAAAAAATCGGTTCACCCAGTACATATACACGGTACACCATATACATATATACATACACGGTGAAGCAGGACGCCAAAGAGATTTCAAGGCGGAAGCTTTTCAAATGAATTTCTCAACAATAGAAAATTCCTGAGCCGGTCACGCTGTGTTTGAGATCGAGAAACTAGCCGTGGACGTTACCGATCATCGGCCAAGGGATTCCGTATCGACAAAGGGATCGGATGGATGAATAAATAAAACGCGGGTTGATCGTTGGAAATGAGGGTAATTGTCGGCTTCTTGGAACGATCGAGCTTCTCCATTTTTTTATTATTTTTTTTTTTTCATTACGCAACCGCTCGAACGATCTAGCGATCGCGCTGGGTATACACCGAGTGATAACGGGCGACTGGAATAATTTTTGAAAAATTTTTATTACGGATCGATAATTTTTTTTCCAGGGTTCGATGCCAGGGGAGAACTTTTTTGATTTTTTTTTTGACGGGTATCTATTTATCGTTAGTCGCCGAAGTCCTTGGTTACGTGTGAAAAAGCTGCTTTGTGGTCTCTCGCGAAATTTATGATGATTAAACGGTCGAATGGCGGACGTGCGATGACTTCATTGACCCGAGCCGCACCTATTGTGGTTCTCTGACAAATTGGATTACGATTTTATGCCTCCTCATAACGGCTCTTTGCAGAGACGCCTTCGAGCGTCGCGACGCTTCCTCGTGTTTTGTATTTTTTTATATACGTATATATTTTTTTTTATTTAATTTCACCATCCTGCTACTTCTTCTCGGTAGCGCAGTAGGCGCTGGATGCTGCGAGGATGCAGGGGTCCGGAGGAACCAGGAAAAATCGTGTAACTAAGAAATAGGAGGAGACCATGAAAAATAAAGGATACGAGAACGAGATGAGAAACTCCAGATCTGGACTCCCCGTTGGCTCTATTGAAGATGGAGACGATGTAATTTTCTTTTTTTACCCCTTTCACACAATTCCACGCAAGAGAGCCAGAGCTTGGTAATTTATTGAATTCTCCTACATCGCGACACTTATTCAATCTCCTGCAGACCTCTATCCAGCATCCGTTTTATTTTTCATTTCATCTCCATCTACGTTTCTCACATACGGATGACCTACGGCGCTGGAGATTAGAATATCATAACCTCAATTTTTTACATATAAAAATTCAATGGCTACCTTAAGGCAATTTTCACGTAGCGTTAATAGTTTTGCCAGTGGGAAAATTAACCCAGGACTAAATCGGAGTGAGATGACGTCATAGAAATCTTTACATTTCCTGTATCGGAGGGAGATCGAATTAAGGGGTTGTTGGGGGGGGGGAGGGGGAGGATGAAACTCTAGTTAGCCACTACTATCAGTTACACTATTATCTCCAGTGGTCGCTACGGGAAAAGCCACGATTGTATCTGGTTTGGCCTCTTATCTATAGGGTGTTCGTAAAAGGTATGAAAAATAATTTCGAGTGACCAGGAAGATTCGAAACCAAAATTGATAACCGTAATATAACGATTAAAATAATTTTTTAATTGATTTATCGTGACTCGTTATTCAACCCCTGCACCCCCCCTTGTAAAATAAATCTAAAAATTGTTAACGATAATCGTTATCATTATTTCGTAATTATAGTTACTGGGTGGACATTATTTTGTGTAAGGCTGGAAATTATAAGGGTTGAATGTAAAAACAGAGAGAGAGAGAGAGAGAGAGAGAGAGAATCCTGTATGGATTTACTTAGGACACCCGCTAGAGGTGCGCACCCATGGCCGAGAAGGGATGAAGGTAATTAATTGCCATGGCAACGCCAGCCAGAGGCATCGAACGCCAGCCCCGCATGCTTTAACTGAAATATGGCGTCTCGTACGAATTTTCTCGAATTCTCTACGTCCAGTCCTGAGTGTCTCGCAAATTCAACCCTTTCTCATATAGAGGGTGGTCGTTCAGGGTTGTCGATGAGATTTCGTGCTTGGCCTATCTAGAGGGAGCAGGTATTACAACCATAGGAGAATACTATATCCTGTGGGATATGGGAATACCTAACTAGCACATATGTCCTGCGTGTATATATATATATTTTGATAAGTTATCACCGATAACCAAATTTGGAGAAATAATTTTGAAAATGGCCATTATTTTTATTCAATATGAATTCCGAATGTCCACACGAGGTCCTTGGGACGTCCTCCTTGGGCCCTCGCAGGACGCGTTACGAATGGACCGTAAAATTAATTATCCTCACTGATTAAGCCACGGGAAAGATGCGAGTCACGCTTTCGATCAACTCCTGGTGAAACGGGAACAAATACATTCCGTGGATTCCGAGGTCCTGAAGGATACAAGGATAAGGATATATATATATTGGAGAGGCGCGAATGAAGTCAAGAAGCGTCAGCATCCACGAAAAAGACCAGAGATTCGATTTGTTCTACGATCGCCAGTATCCATAAGTATGTATATATATATACTGAGCCGAATATATATATATATATATATATAAACAGGTGACTACCTTCTTCCCTTTTATCGTTCCCTCTCACTCTCTCCCATTATGTAATCCCATCTCTTTCTTTAGATTCCGCGAAGCAGATGCAGAATTCTAGGACGGGCAGACTAGAGAAGAATCTTCATTCGATTTGTAATAGAGCCTGAAAGGTTTGATTCTTTGAATTTTCCAAAAATTTCTTTCGTCGCCTTTTTTTTCTCATGGTTGCCATACAAAATGGCTGCTGTGGCGAAGGTCAGTATTTTACAATCTGGAAACAGAGCAGGTTGGATGAATTTTTTTTTTCCAAGGATATTGAAAAAATTTTCATACGAGCCAAGTGCGTCTAAAGATAAAGATAAAAATATAAAAGATAAAAGAAATGAACTCCGGCGCATTTACGTTCTTCGACTGAACGCTCGGAGAGTCCTGGACTGCGGTATACGCGGTGCTGGGCCACAGAGAAATAACAAGGATGCTCGCAATAATGAAGACCTCAAGGCGCCGCGCCTTGGCGATAATTACAGGGAGCCAACCTTACAACCTTCTAAAGGCTTAAATGTTAAATGTTATACGTCCCGGTACCAACTACGGTAGCTTTTATGCTCGGCAACTTGGGACTCCGGACGATGCAACTGGCTAGAACCGAGCTTAACGGTCAGGGCCGTAGAGGAGTATACGGAGGGGTACATAGGGGGCCCTAAAAAAATGTATGAAAGAAAAAGAAAAAAGCGAAATTCAACGCTAAAGGGTAGGTATAATATTTTGTATAAATTACACAAAATATCAAGGATGAGGATAATTTATCAGGGAACCTAAGAAAAAATTAAGGATTCCAGGATCTGTTACTTTAAACTTACGATACTGGAGCAATTGGCATGTAAAACGCAGCAACTATATAAAAGTGCCGGTGCTGCAGTCAGATGAGCAGAAAGAACAAAGGGACGCCGGTATCGCAGCCGACGCTTGGCTCGCGTCAAATTAAAATAAACGGCAGCAAGAAAATCGGAGCGCGCTCTGTTCCCGGAGATTTTTCAAAATTTTATTGAGTTATTTCAACCATTTTTTGTTCTCTCCCCCCCCCCCCACCACCCCCACACCCCCCTCAACCCACACCAGACTCTCTACAGGTGTTCGCAGCCAACCGATACACCGGTATGGACGCGGCGGCGCTATTTCAGACCGTTGCAAAATCAAAGGCGTCGTTCTTTAGGAAGGCCAATTGCCAGTAATTTGCTACTGATGGAATAGTCCTTTACGCTCGACGTAACCTCGCGGGCAGCCTTAAGGCGCTTTTCAAGAAACATAGGGAACATGTGTATATACACATGTATGCAGTAGTGCTAAAAAATTCGCTCGAACGAAAGGGCAACTTAGCCAATGGTAATTGTCCGTGCTTATTTCCACGGTTATCGAACAGCTGGCTAAACCCAATGAGAGTCATCTTAATTTTATCTGATCTCAGAAAGAAATTATCTAAGATCGCCAGGATCATCCGACAAACCTCAAAGATTTATCGTATGACGTCTCCAATGTTATGATTGTTATTTCGTGTCTTGTTGAGAGAAAAAAAAATTTCTCTCTTTCTCTTTAACTCCAGCGCAGCTTCACTCCCGGCATCGCTAATATCAATTCGAGTATGTAATTCACTCTGGACCCGGCGTGAACTCGCGTCGAGATGAAGATAAAGTCGATTTTCGGTCGGTCGAGATGAAAGTACGGCTTCCCGGGGCGTCCGACACCTTGTTAGACGAGCCGGACCTTTGGACCCCCTCGAGGAAACAACCATTTGTTAGAATTTCTCCTTCTCTCCTCTTTCTCCTTCTCCTCTTCTTCCGCCATATCTTCCTCTCTCTCTCTAACACACTTACTTCTCACGATCTCCTATACCTAACCACTGTACCCTCTGGTCATCCCCCCCCCTCTCTCTCTCTCACTTTACTTCGTACACCGAATGCTCAACCTATATATAGATATAGATAGCAAGGACCAAGACAGCCGACAGGTCACACGTGAAATTATTGACTAAATTTATGAGCCATAATCGACTGTGTGCTGCAGCATGTGGGATTCGGTGTGAGGTTTGTAATTCAAAAAAAAAATTATTACGTGATTACCAGGTGACAGAAAAAAAATAAAGATACCAACTATGTAAATGATCAAGAACATAGTAACGGACAGGTGCCATGAAGTTTTTATATTTGATAAAATGAATAATTTGAATTGACCGTGTTAGCCGGGAAATGAGGGAGAATTAGTTTTGGGTAAATATATATATATATTTTTATGACCACCGTCAGGTTGCAGGGGGAAACCAGTGGCCGAATCTTACGCAGCACGTTCCGTACTTCCAGGACTCTACTTTGTGAGAGGGATCGAAAATTTATGGTGCACCGTAATGAAATGATCCCGTAGCAACAACAACAATGGCCGTGCGGCCGTCGGTCATCGCGAACGGACGTTACCACCTTCGACTTGGCTCTTCCCTTTTATTATTGTGGCAGGTACCGACGGCACCGTCCGTCCAGGACAATAAAACAGGCTATCTCGAATCTCGCGGGGCTATTGTTGCCGTCCGAAAGTTTCTTTGTTACCGGTTAATTCCGAGTCCATTAAGTTGTTATACCAAGCAGGAGCAACAAGATGGCGACCATCGCCTTGTAAAGACGGGGAAAGGGGAAGCCGGGCGAACCAAGTGGAAACCGACTCTCAGCTACCCCTTAGAAGTTGTAGCAAGCAAATTTAATACGGTCTTACCCTTTGGAGGCTGGTTAATTAGATGACGTTAAATGGAATTAACTGGCACCATGGTGTTTTATGGTGAAACCAGGTCTTATCATGGCGTAGGACTTTGGGGCTGTTAACGGTCAACTTTATAGAAATGTGCATTGTTGTACGAATGTGGGATTGAAAGTGGAATGATTTTCAGTGGGGGTTATGGGGTTTGGTATTTTCATGGGATACAATTCCTATGGGGTTTTTTTTGGGGTGGATTTCTCATAAAATAATAATTACACCGTATAGAATTTCTATACCCGCGAATTGACAAACCCCATAACACTTCTAACTTTGGTCTATGGGGTTTCTGTTGGCAAGGCACTCATGAATGAACATGTGGCACGGGACCTCTGCTTATGGGGTTTCCTGCGCCTGGTCGGTACACACCCCCGTGGACTGGGAAAACGTGGTAGCGTGAATCAGTACCCAAGGTGGCCGTAAATCTGTCCTGTCGCGCGTACACCCTTCGGCCCCTCCCTCCGGCGCCCCCCCATGAAAACCCCCATAGAAGCCTCATAACGCCGGCGGACAAGTGTCACGGTATGGCTTATAAGTGAATGCCACCCTCTAATCGGAAAATACGAGCTCGATTGTCGCGCTAGGGGTTCATGGTGTTCGCTCTTTATTTTTCTTTTTTCTTTTCTCTTTCTTTTTTTTAACCGCCTCACCTACGGCATCCCTGTTATTTCTATGGTGGTGCCTCTTCTTGTTCCCCTGGACCCCCCCCCCGTTCGTCTTTATGGTCGAATTTGTAACTTTAAATTGGCCAACTCTCCCTTCTCCACCTCCCCTCTCTTTTTTATGCTCTCCTCCCCTCCCTCTCTGCGAAACCCATGTCCGGGCACCGTGAAATTTCGTGGTTCTTTTTACTGCCTTTTTTTTTGTCGCTTCCACCTTGCAAACCCCCATAGCATTACACCACCCCCACCCCCTCTCCTGTACCCATGACTTTAGAAGCGTCTGACTGGTGTTGTATGTATATATATCTTTGTCAAATTTGGGCTGAAACGACTCTGATGATTATTTAAAATTCAATGGGTATTCCAAGGGTAGGTGTTTCAATGGGAAGATTTAAGGGTGGAAGGGAAAAAAATTAGAAATTGTCAATAGCCGTGAGAATTCGTGAAAAAAAATTCTCTGGACTAAGGGATGTTACGGGGTCTTCTCTGTATTGGCCTGGATGACTCTGACTGGAAAATTAGCAGTGATAACGCGATAGGGGGTCGGTTTTACTCTCCTACGGGGAAGAGCAAAGACTTAGGGCTTACCACCCTTGCAGCCAAGTACCGCGTAAGCTCGCTGGGGTGATTTGCTAAGCCCGCTAACAAATAGAACGATAGATGGCCGACGGTTCCAGCCCCTCGAATAGCTTTGGATTCCTAGCAGCCATTCAACCAGCCAACCAGCAACCACCAGTCGCTACTTTCCAGGCGACGAATTACATGGGGATCAACAGCCCTGGCTTTTTGACTTTCGATTCGATACTGTCTGCCACTTATAGCCTTGTCTCCTAATACCCACGAGAACCAATAATTACGCCCTCGAAAACATCCAAGGGTCGATAAGGATTTTTGAATCACTATCAAAAAAAATATCACTAATTAACGCGACGTACGATTATCATTGGGCATCCATAGATTGGTTAAGAAATCGAGATGAGAAATCGAGCGTCGTTGATTGTGTAATGAAAAATGATTTTTTTTATATATATGTACACTCATTAAAAACTGGTCCAGAGGTCACTCAAAAATCCATATTAATTAGTATCTCTTATCAACGTAAATATCAGATTTATCACAGACGAAGTATCGATCCGATTTATCAATGTATCGTTCGAAATGAAAAGACTTTGAGATTGTAGATAAAAGTAAAAAAAAAGTTGAAAAAATTTTAAAGGATGCCGTCATTCAAAATGGCGGTGTAGGGAAAGGGATAAATAGTAGCGCGAGCTTATCGAGTGCACGGATCCCTATAGGAAAAAAAAAAAAAAAAGAAGTAATTTAACGAGAACAATAACTCAAACCAATTAGCTGTGACACGCCCGTTGTTGCTGGCAATTAGCAATGGAATTAATTAGTCTATTATCTCGCCGAGACGCTACGGCTGTATGGACCGCGAGGAAAGGAGTACGAGGTCGTGAGGGGTAGGGGTAGTGAAACTCCTGATTAAAGTACCGAAACGGCTGGTGAACTCAACTTCTTTCGTCAGAAGCCACTGATAAGGAAACTCGACTCCCCCGATAATATTTCATTTTTATTGATAATTTTGACTTTACTTTACCGCCACGTAAATTGGCCCCGATCTACACGTTATCGGTAAATATTTTGATGAAAAATGGAAAAAAAAATTTTTCGAAAAAATTCCATTTTTTTTTACGGATTTCGAAACGTTTTTACCGAAAGGACAAGGAGGAGTTTCGGGACGGATACCGAATAAGATCAGGGAAATAAACAGGCGCGACATTTCGGCCGGAAAATATAATTCCCGCAAGGCAGAAATTTGTCCAGGAGTCAGAAGCGTCGAGCGAAATCAACTTGTAGAAATCCCAACAGATTGGCCGTAGGGGGCCGGGCGAGGCCGCATAAGCGAAAAGCGTACGGCCGTATACGTAGTGGTTACGGTATATCTATATACACGTGGGTATGGGGTTTGTCCCTATGTCCCCCTACTGTCTGTTTTCATGGTGGTTTCCTCATAAATAAAAATAACCATCGCGCTGCCACCCCTCCTGGGAGATACATACGCAATATCGCGTTCGCGTCTTCCCGTGCTACGGGAAATCAGAACAAATCGTTTCTCCCACTTCTCTTTTTACCTTTATAACATTTTTTCACCACTATCATCCCCCGACACTCTTCTCTCTTGACTTTCTCTAACACGATGCCTGGGACAGATCCATGGGATCGTAAGTGCGAACGGACGAGTCTTATATTTTGAAAAAATTTGGAAAAAAAATTTTTAATACAAATTACACCGGTGGGTGCACAGTGCGGATTCACGCAGAATCACAGCACATGGCTGCATATGGTGTGGCCGATAACGGCAAGGGATGAAGGGATGCTGGGGCCGTTATGGGACCCATGGGACTTTGGCCGCGGGCTACGCAACGAATCGGCTTCACTCTCTCTCTCTCTCTCTCTCTCTCTCTCTCTCTCTCTCTCTCTCCTCTCTCTCTCTCTCTCTCTCTCGTTTAATTCTCTACGTCTATCCTGCTTGCTCCTAAGGGATGCTGTACGTGAAGAGACTCTATATTGGTAGCAACGTGTATCTAAGCGAACCACCCCCCTCCTCACTAGGGGTACGTAACATACAAGGGTAGCACGCGTCGCCCTGGCACTCTTCCGATTTACTCCAGGACTGAAAATAGACATCGTCCTACGAGGAGGATCCCCAAGCCGGATAAAACTCCCATGGGAGATGGCTATTCGTGGTGGGATAAAATTCAGGGGTAGAAAACGCCGGTCAGCCACTATCCGGTATATATACGAAAGAACGGAATTTGCTAACCTCGCGAAAAATATGTTTCGGATTGACGTGGGGATGGAAACGACGATCTTTCCACAGGGAATCGGAAACACAATTTCGTTCGACTCTTAGAGCGACCCAGGTTAATCCTTCGTGCGGATGAATAATTAGGGAGAAAAAACAGGCTGACTTAAAAAATAACTGAAAATCGTGAGACCCTTCCATTAAGGGTTGAAAACACGTGACACCATAAGTTGACACGAGATACAATTTAAAAGGCTAATTCCCAGACGGGACGCCATGTTGGGGGATGAAATTAGGTTCGATGCCCTTTTTTTTTTTTTTTACCACCCACCTATCTGACACGGCCCAACGTAATTCAACAAGGCCGGATTTCTCTTCCGGCCCGACAAAGCTAACGGGAGGCAGGCATCTGGTTCACCCTGGATCCAGGGTGCGTGTACCTAAGGGTAAGTATAGGTAGGCCTATTCACCCTCTTCGCGTGTCAGAGGGTAACCCGGATCAAAAGTAAAGCAATTTCGTGGCTTGTTTAAAGCCGAATCAGGAACGATGACTGCCGGCAACCCCCGCGAGTCATTTCGTTAGAGTAACGCGCCGTGAAATTACGATGATATGCGAATTAATGAACTACCTCTTCTTTTCCCTATATACCTTGAGGTCTGACCCTTGAATTTTTCAGGACTCTTTACAGTTACGTTGTAAGTAGGCGTAACGAGCGTTTACGCCAATGCGATAAGGGCGGTCCGCGAGAGTGTTATCTATCGTATTTTTGGATTTTTCGGTAAATTACAAAAAATTCTTATTTTTGCATAAAGTCTGTTTTTTTCTATTTTTAGCGATTATTGGTCTCTTTTTTTTCCTTTATACGAAAAAAGCTCATCGACAACCATCCACAATGCCCGTCGACAAATAGTCCTGAAGGAGCCACTCGACTTTCCTATTTCCTCTGTAAATGAGGCCTGTCATTCGTTTCGTGATTGTCAGGACGTGGAAGGACGACAATGGCACTCGACAGCATTGACGCTCGGGCACTTCCCTACTTCAGGATACAGTCCTCCACAATGTTCGGCACCACTTAGGATCCATGTCCGCCGGAAGTCGAGGTTAATGTGTTTGATCAAGATCGACCTGGGTCGTCGAGAATCCTCCATGGCATTTATTAGTTACAGTCGAAAGAAATTTCCATCTCTACCCCAGAGACGTGATAAGATACGTCTGATTACCCACGGAGACTGTCAAAAATAGTTTCAAAAATAAATTCAAAATTTATCAGAAAATTCAATGAATCCGCGAAAATTTTCGAGTTTCCCATACCAGCCGTAAGTGCGAGAGAGACGGACTTATGGGGATATACATGGGCGCGAGTGAGACAGAGATACGAATAATGAAAATCCTGAGTAACCCCCTTCTCGATCCAGCGCCGTCTCGAATGTCCCTTAAATGTCTTTTACGTGTCTTTTTCTATCCTCTTACTGTACACGTGCACGATTGCCCGGATGACTTCACGGGTCTTGAGCATGTCGTTCCTGGATATTTGACGTATGCAATTTTGATATCCACCGGTACACGGATTTTTATCGTACACCTATGACGTCATCGACGTTCATCGTACGTGTTGAAAGGATATGTAAAGTGCTTGGGAATCCGTAGGAAATGAGGAAAAACGCAGGTTACGGCTTCGTATTTCCTCTTTGGTATACGTATAAACTCCAACATGGCAGCACCTTTATCGCGCTCATGGGAAAACCGTGCGAGCCATAGATCAGCCGACGATATTCCCCAGCAAAGCGTGTTGGCCTCTCGCACCTACCTAAGGGACGACCTATGGCGCTCGCTCGCTCGCACTCGTGGGACCAGCTACATTCAATGTCCCAGCTCATATCTCAGTTGCGGAGGACACTTTAATGAAAAATCATACGGGGAATGCGCGTTCCGCTGGCTATAACGTGATATTTCAGTAGAATGAGATTTTAGACGGGAATAAATAAGGTGAGAGAAGGGACCTTTCGGCTGCGCATGCGCATTGATGTTTTTCTATCTCTCTTTCAGGTTACGAACCAGACGCGATTTTTGATCTGACGACGCGGACGTCTCGGACGATGCTTTTTTAATTTTTTTCAAAATGGGGAGGGGCACTTGAAATTCACTTTTGAAGTCTTTCACCGGAATCACCCGGCTGGAGACTGATGCTGAAAGCTTACGAGCGCCGGCGACTCGCACGAACGGCCGCCGCGACGCTTCGACGCGACGCCCTAAGCACTTGGCAAATTTTATGGCCCGTGTATTTTCGCGTTTCAACCCTTGCCGACTTGGGCTGAATTTCGGGGGTCGTGATACTAACGGGTGACCGGTAAAAAATCAGGAAATCGTTTTATATATCGTCGCTGGGATAATCGTACGGTTTGTATTTTTGGTACGGGATTTTGAAAATTTTTTTTTAATTTATAGTATGCGTAAGAGATCGTGGATTGATGTATATATTTTTGATGTCGTTCAGGAAACGCGTTCTTCCTCGTTAACATGCAAATATTTCGCTGCTGATAAAACGAATAAATATTGTGGGGAATATTTTACTTGATTTTGACTCGCCCTGACGTTTCATCTTGCGACGTGTGTTATACTTCCCTCTCTTTCCCACTTGCGAGCTTTATGGGATTTCGGGAGCTTTCTTGCGGCAGGTCGGCTATGGGGAATATCTAAAGAATTAGCTTATCAAGGGCATCGGATAATCCTGATTCCCATTGGGAATTCGGCCAATGGCTTTAGGCTTTTTGGAGCCGCTAGGCGTGTGCACATGGATCAGGGAACATATTTCGTAATCTCCAGGAGATACGCCCTCCACTTTCTTTACCATTCCCATCCCTTATGGTGGTACAACCCCATCAAGGGGATGCACGCGACATTACGAATTATTATCATCCAAATCCTCCGTGTATCTGAACGAGCAATCATTTCGCACGGGACTTATGGACTTTATGGTTGTTTATGGGGTTTTACTTATTTTGCATAATTCATGGAAAAAAAAATTTTTAGTACCCTAATTCTTCGTTATCCAAATTTTATTGCTATTTTTTAAGCTACGACGTTGGCTCGTTGGAGCTTTTTAATAGATATAAAAAAAATACATATATCTCTAACGGTAACCATGACAACCAAGAATCTGGCTTAATTAAGGAGATTTTAAAAATGTGATGGCAATTTCAATCTAACCCGAGCAACTTCAGCTCAGAGGGTAATTCTATTAGGCAGTGGCGTAGCATCGTAAAGGGTTGAGAGGACGGCACTATGGTGGTTGAGGGGGGGTATACAGCCCCCTGGGGCCCCCTCATGCTAACTGGCTGCGACTGTGCGCGACCCCTTTACGATTCTGACTTAATTTATGTATCATCCGAGAGTTAAGTAATTTCTCCTCTAGAATTACTTCGCCCAGGGATTCGCTTTGCTTTTTTCCCTCTCTCTCTCTCTTTGTCTTTATTCTTTTTCTTCGTCTCGGTTCTCCTGGGTTCGACATTTCTTCCCGAGACCCAGAGAAATTCCATAAAATTTCTACAAGCTGTGCTCGCCGGATCCACCAGTTTGAGCTTCTTTGTATTTTTATCTTTTTCTTCTTTTACCAATATAAAGAAAAAGAAAGTCACAAACCGAACGATACACGCCCTGTATTCCCTGTTGCAATTTTATTCCTTTCGATTCTACGTTCCTATTGTACCTACCCCTATCTCTTATCACGGACCCGTATCAGCCTTCGGACGATTGCTCTTTGCATTTATTTTTCATCCCTTATTACAGAAAGACAAGGGTGAAATATCTAACAGAGGGGAAACTCCTGAGGTAACTAATTAAAAGGTAGGAAACTTCCTTGAGTCTGGCGAGTCGAGGATTTCCGTCTGAGAGGTCGAGTTTAAATCTGTTTTCCTGGAACCAAGTGACTCTTCTAGGAAGCTACCCTTAGTGGTTCCCTTGTGGATCGTTTCATCCCTTAGTACATCCCAGCCACCCTTTATTACCAGTCTAATCTATCTAGCACGAGAACTACTTAAAGGATCTTTCGGTTAATGGAAGTTGAGAATATTTTTTTTTTCAGGAAAAATAAAATAATCGATAATCGATATTTTCGAGATCGATATCTTCACGTGTATCCCATACGAAGTCAATGCGTCAAGTGAGAGCTTATTCGAGTCTTTAATAATAAAAAAATAATTCATTAATATAATTCAAAGCTGCCAACTTAATGCACGGCACATATGGTAGATGGGTATAAGACAGACTGTACGAGCTCGAGATCGATTATTATTAATAATTGCATCTTACACCGATAGGTGCTTGTCGAATGGCCAGGTAATAAATTATATTAAATTATAGGTATGAAGAGAAGGCTGAAGGGAGGGGGCGATCAGAAATTTTTTTTTATTAGATGGGTCAGTTTTCGTTGGGCCCATATGTGACCCATAAATACAGTGAAGACTGAGAAGAATATATAAAATTTTTATCTCAGGGTTGAACTAATTTTTTTTCTCAGGTGACGTCACCGGTAGCAAACGCTCGTTAGCATAATTCTACAAGGGGAATCCCCGGAGCTGCGTTTTCTCTGATATAAAGTCAGTAAACTTTGGTATATTTCGTTTAAACAATCCGGTAAACAATTTTCCGGCCACTGCCTGCCAAAATAATGGCACCCTAGTGGCTGGCCTGGCACTGGCTTCGACCACTTTTCTCCCCTTGCTTTTATAGCGGTACTAATTTTATTTTTTCCCGTGTCCATAGACACTTTGCCTAGTGTCGCTTAAACCTTCTACTATTTTTTTTTCAATAAACGTTCTTGATTTTTGAAAAAAATTTTATTTTATCAAAATTGCCTCACGGACAGTCTGCAATGGATTCTTGTCTCTCTTGATTCCTCGAAGGCACGAGCCAATACGGCCCTGAGCGCTTATTGGCCGAACGAACCAATAAATCAGGCACTTTGCGGTCTCGGCCATAAATTCGAAATCAAAACGTGTCAAACATCGGCCATGGGGGTCAAATTAAAAGTGACGGTCTTCCCGGGCTCTGCGGAGTGGGGATACCTTCTCTCGGACTACCTCCCCTCTACCTCCCCGCCGACCGTTCGTACCAGTAATCGTGAGTTACGCTGATCACGTTTATTTATTTATTCGAAAGTATACGAGCCATTATTTATGACGAAAATGCATCAGTCCAGTGTGCAACCGGCTGCAGACTATTTTTCATATTTATGAACACCTGTCGATGACGTATCGACGTGTGACGCGGGAAAATTTAAAAATATTTCTCAACCTGTTTCTACCTTTTTTTTCTTATAAAAAATGCATAAAATACGACACGTGCAGAAATTTTGAAAAAAATAATAATCTAGTTCTTATAAAAAAAAACAATTCTAAGGGTGTAAGCTTGGATATTTTTTCGAAATAAAAAACAGACACTTCTTGGACTTGAAGATATTCACTTCCGCGCCTCTCAGAGTCCTCCATAGGATTTCGTCTGACACAGAATCTCGAGTGGGTCTCGGCATCCCCTTAACGCCAAAAGTTCATCCCCAAAACGAGGTACTTGGAAATTTTCGAGGGTAGCTTTAAATATTCGAAAGCCTATCTCGTAGTACCCGGGGCGCCATGATGGTTCTAATTTAACGCTAGCTAACGGGGTGGCTACCCCCTCCGATTCTCTACCCCTCCTCTGTCACCCCCTCTTTAGCATAGCGCGTATTCAAACGAATTCAAAATAACAAGTACAATTGAACCTCCACCCTATATATATATATATATATATATATATACGCATCTATATTGTAACGTAATTCTTTTCCCGAACTCGATACCGATAGCAAAACATCCGAGAGCAAACAATCTTCGAGAACCAACCTAGGTTGAGGTAGAGAGGGTCGGAGTAAGAGTCAGGCAAATAGTGCGAGGGACAGAGAGCGACGAATCGAGAACGTACC